>CM041212.1:19405844-19529172 GCA_023065735.1 Coffea humblotiana | reverse complement strand
CAATGTAAAGAAGTCTTGGCACAGAACAGGTGCAATATGATGAACTCAAACACACGTGTTCATAAACACGATGAAGTAACAAGTATGATAACTGAAACGTCTAAAGAATGTAGAAATCACCTGTGACCAATAACAAAGCGAATGATGACTCCTTTCTCTTCTTCCATTTTCCTTCTGTTTTCACCTATTTTACAATTTGAAGCATTACTTTATCCAGTACCAGTTCAGAGAAATAAGTTGGACTAACAGAAAATTGTCCTAGATCTCTGGGAGGTGAAAAGGGAAGCAGAAAGCACGCACAAACCTTGGGGCATCCATGTTGCACGAACAGAGTCCCTTCTTTTCGGCTGCTAAATGCAGTATTTATTCCCACAACCATAAAATATTTTCGTCTGCCAGACGATCCAGTCTTCTCCATGTCTTCAGATATTGGAGATCCGCTGAGAATCGACTCTTGAGCTGCCTTAGCAGCAGCTAACTTCATCTCCAAACTTGAAATTGTCTTGTCCAATGTCCTACAACATAGAAATAAGAAAAAAGATCAATTTGAAGAAATCAATGTCAAATGAGGTGCACCAAGAAAATAATACATTTTAGCCGAAAAGAAAAAGGGAAGAGAACCCACTGTACGGCTTGCTGAGTTTTAGAGGCTTCTCCCAAAATGTCCTTGGAATCCCTTTTTACATACTTATGCTGCAACTGGAAGCACAAACATCACAATATAATCAAGAAAAATATCAGAGTAAATTCAGCTGTAAGGGACATAGTCCCATCAAGAACAGATTGTACTCACAAATTTAGGATTACAACCCTCTGAAACTAAGTTTAGGCTCTCTGCTTCTACTCCTGCACTTCTTGTGATACCCTTTGATTCAGGCACCGCCCACATTCTGTCCACAATGATGTTCAATATTGTAAAATTATCATATATCAATATTGGAAATGTGCAAACATGCAAAAGTTACGCCAAAACTGAAAAACAAACAAAAGTATGCAATATAAACGCAGATAAAAAGAAGTCAAAAAGAAGAAAGAGAAGTCGGCATGAAACATGAAAACTTAGATGGGGAAGTATAAAATACATTAGATGAAGATTTTGTTAGAGATAAAGGCATTTAAAAGAAAATTCCCCAGTTCAGATCTAAAATCTACCCTGGCCAACAAATAAACAAATTCAAGCCATTATGCATGAGTCAAAAACATAACAAGACGCAAAACACAACACAAGAGATTATAATTCCTGAGATTGCCAAATACCAATCGACAATCCACTCAATTCAGCCTCCATCATCGAATTCGAACACGAAAATGACTCAAAACTTATAATACCTCCCAACTTATTGAGAAATACATATCACCATGAAATGGTACGGTTCAATCATCAAGAAAATACTGAAACACGCGCGAATTTCCTCGAAACAGCAACGAATTGTATCCAAACAAGCTGCAAATTTTATCAAATACCAAAAATGCAATCTAAAGAACTGGATAGTCCACACGAACTAAAAACCGACATCAAGAAAAAATCGTATCTCTGCAAAATTCAAGAAACCGACAGAAGATTTGTATTTGCAAAAAAAGATTCAAATATTACCTATTAGTGAAAAACATTCCAACACAGAAACTACCAATACAGAGAAAAATAGTCCATTTTTGAGATATGACACTTCTCGATGGTTGCTGCTCTCCTCCCCTGCTCTTGAAAGACATTTCCTATACAATTCTCTCACGTCTCACTCAACCAAATGGAATTTCACCAAAAACCCATCTGCCAAATGCGACAAACGAACCAAAACAAAAGAGCCCAGAATCAAAATTCCCCCTAATGCTCAGAATTCAATCAGAGTTTCTAACAAGAAAGTCAGCTCCAGAAACCAGTACTAACTCAGGAAATTCTGAAAAAACAGAGCCTGCAAACTATTAAATGCTGGAAAAGGATGCCTTGTTGCACTTCTAATTTGTTGCCTTCTTTCTTTTATCTTTTGCTTTGTTATTATCTCTCCTCCTCTCTCTATGTCTCTCTCTCTCTCTCTTTCTCTCTCCCTTTTAACAGTGCCTTTGTAGCACACTTTGCAGGGAAGGCACTTGGAACAGAAGTGAGAGAAGACTTCCTAACTGCTCGTTTCTATAATTTTCCAATTTTACCAAACAGTCACTTTCCGAACCTTCCCTATTAAAATAGTCCTTTAACTGCTTTTATTATTGCATAAATGCCTCTCATCTTCTTGAATGTGAATTTATGGGCCGCTTTCATTATCCCATCCTGTCTTCTTCATGAAGAAAAAAGAAAACTAAATCGTATTCTTTAATAATAAATCAGAGAAATCATTAGACATTGTTGTCAAATTGAGAAAAGAGCTTCAAAATTTATTTGTCCCATAAAATGGGTGGCTAGTCTAACTCTTATTTTATATTATCTCAATTATTATCATTTTCTCTTTTTTTTTTTGCTCGAAGCTGACATTTTAATTATGGTTTTACAAAATTAGTTATGGTTAATTTCCAATTTTACGTTTTCAAAGCCAAAATAAGAATTCATTAAATGAATATGTTCTAGATTTGTGATTTTCAATTTCTAGAAAATCAACCTTAATAGAAATCCAAAGTTCTTGAGAACGTTTGTTATAATTCTATCCTTTTGCTAAAAAAAAAATGAATTAGAGTTTCTAGTGAATTTATAGGCCCAGCTGCTATTAAACATTGAAAAAAAAAGACTATATAGTAAAATGAGAATATTTTATCAGATGAAACAATAGAAGACAGATGAATTTGATTCTTTTGTTTATCTTCTCTTTTTTTCTTTTGGTGCGAGGAACTAGATTCTCACCCCATTCACTGCTCATGATTCTTTTTCTTTTTCTTTTTCTTTTTTTTCTAATCCTCCCGCCCCCTTCCTCTCTAACTATTAATCACAGTATTCGAAGTCTAAAATTAAAATTAGGAAAAATTCTAATACCTTCTCTTAATTATTGTGCCAATCTCAGTGATTATACTCGTGATTCTTAATTATTTTTTTGGGGAATTGTCAATAAAAAATGGAATAAATATTTCCACTTATATCATATAGCCTCTCAAATTCATATATAATCCTCTCTACTACCCCTCCAGTGATCGCGGTAGATTGGTTCTTGTTTATGGTGTATTCTCAACTTGTCAATTGACTTTATGTACGCACAGTACCAAATGCGTAGGTGTATCAATAATAGTCAGTGACATTTAATGAGACCTACTAGAAGTCTTTGATATTAACATATGTGTATGGGATGTACATAATTCACGCTTTATTTACACACACTCGTTTGCTTGTATCATCAACACATTTTTTAATCACCTTTTTATCTTATATATATCACATTAAAAAAGTGCTACAGTATTTTTTTCATAAAATTATCTCAAATAATTTACTATCCAAACACACTTAGTATTATGCACTTTTTTATTAGATTACAAGGATATCGCCAAATTTATTATTCTAGGATTTTCTAGAATTTTGAAAGCATAACATCCCTCAACATTTCCAAATTTTGTTAAAAATCAACACTGAAATTTCCTTTTTTTTTATTTGTTTTGTATCTCAACTTTTTTCAATTGGATGGAGGCCTAAAACCTACTAAGATATACATATACACGTATATACATACGTACGTTCATGTACACATTTACAAGTGAATAAAAAGAAAAAAAATACTGAATGGTTCACCCGACATGTTGCTTTTGTGAGTTTTTTTTTTTACTCCTAGCAGCAATCATTATACTGTCAGTTTATAAAAAGTTAATCCTTGTTTAAGCGTGAAAAAAGTTTATTCTTATGAAGATTGAGGTTGTTAACTGAAGTCATAAAGCTAGCATGAGAGCATCACATTCAATGAAGCTGCCTTTGTATTTCTGTTTTCTTTTATTTTTCCCCTTTTCCTTTTCCCTGACTTGCCAATTGGATATGTAAGTCTTTGTCCTCGGCTAAAGAAGCACAAGAATTTATTAATAGACCCACATATATGTCTTACGAATAAAAATATGTGGTAAACTATTAAATAGGAATGGGAAGGTTGACTGTCTAGTCCTCGTTGGGAGACGTGCATGTAATTGTGAAAACGACTTTGCTAATTTCATATGTATATTATGTAGTTAGGAAATGACTTTTAGAGTTCTTTCTGCTGTCAAATTTAGGGTTTGGATTATAATCTTGAACTTGATAGTTGGAGAATAGAAAGGACGTGAAGATGGCGAGAGTGTAAAAAAAAAATAAAACAAATATATTATGTAATTTCTATACATTTTAGAGACTAGATATGCACCATATTGTAAATCCTTATTGCATCTATAAGGGTGAAAAAGAGCATTTCCTAATTGCATTAACATGACCTGAATTCCTGAACCATATTGCCGGATATTATATGTAAATAATAGCTGTTAATTAGTTTAATGTTTAGTTTAACCGTAGAGGATTACACAAGTTAGCGAGTCAACAGTGTAGTTAGTTGACCATGTTCTGTGATATATTTTACTTCCTTTGCTTTCTTGGATTGATAAAGAAAGACCTGGCTTATAATACGAGGGTTTGGTCAAGAAATAGTTTATTCAACAAATTCAGTTGACTTGATGCAATTAATCCCTTTGGACACAAAGTTTTGTTGACTGCTTTGCTGGTGTGCTTATGACTTCACCTTAATTTCAGGAAAAGAAAACATTTGTGTATAACTATAATTAGCCCATGATTAGGTGAATTAATCTCGAAGACTAGGTGGGGTTATATACAAAATTTGAGTTATCATTCCACTTTTGGAACCGCTCCTAAAACTACGATATCATAATACTAGGGAGGCTATAACGTGTCGTCAGAAGTAATCACCAGCACAAATTCGCTGTTTTCTTGTTTATTATAGAATATAATAAACATTATTCTCTTTTGACCTCGGCCAACTTCTTCTCGTACAGCATATGTATATTATTCATCTATTGTGATGTTTTTAATTCTTAAAAAAAAAAAGAAATTATTGGAGTGTTTTTTGAGTGCATTGAAGAAAGTTAAACCTAAGATCCCAAGATTGAGACACTTTTTAAAAAAATTATTTTGCATATTCTCCAAGCACATTTTCTAATCGCAGTCAAATAATTTCAGTAACTTCACATACACCACATTTCAGAAAATGCTATAACGTAATTATTTTAGAATTGCAATCCAAAGGGAAAAATTTTAACCATAACCTACCACTTTCTTGTCAGCAAGTAAAATTACCTATATCACCTTCCTTTTTCAACTTGCCCCCTATAGAACTATACTCATTATTTTGAATTTGAGAAGATCAAGCTATCAAGGGAAGGAAATTTATATTTCTTTCGTTTATGTTAAAATCATAAACTTGGATATATCCTTAATATACTAGTATTACTATGTGATTTGTTTGGCATATACAACGATGAAAGATTAGGCCAACCAAAGATGCAGTTGTTGAAGAGGTTAGAGGCACAATATACTTGTACTCGTCCCAAATTCAGACAATAACATCCATTGACACGATTATATGTGGTCATGTATTTGGTCTTTTATGTTGAGAATGATTTTTTTTAATTATTTCCTAAGCACATTATTTTTACATTATTTTCCAAGTAATATAATATAGACTGTATTTTAATTGAAGGATTTAACGAAAAATTTGAAATTCTTTCAAATTTCTCAAGATTGTTTAAATTACGCAGGAGGTAATTGGATTTATAATCCACTAATTATTTTGTTGCTTAAATAAAATTAAATAATTGATAGATTGCAACTCTAAATACTTACCAAGTAATCCAAATGATCTAGAGCGATTTGAGATTTTTTTCAAATTATTCGTTAAATTTCTTAAATTAAACGAATCATATAAGAAACTTCTCAAATAATCTTCAATTCAAACGGACTAGTTGAACCTCTACAATCATTAAAAGGAAATGGAATAGAAATTTTACTATCCTGTTCATTCTTTCTAGACAATAAGCATCTGAAAAACTGGAAAATCCAGTCAAAAAGATGAAAATCAAATAAGATCTTCAAAAAGAGAGGGGATAAAAAGAACAAGAAGAAGAGTCTAAAGATTAAATAAAGAAGAATTTTGGGCCCGGACCCAATTGAGCAACAAATGATTGACGGCACGTGACATCCAACAGGGTCGAACTAAAAACTTTCGAAGGGCACGTGATGTTTCTGAAGCCTTTGGAAATGTGTGAATTTGTAACTTGTGGCTTTGATTCATTGTGAAGCCACCTTTGCTTTATCCGTCGGTCAACTGACACCGTCCATTCTTTCTCACGTGGATGCTGGAGATATCTGTGCGAGCTTGGGGCCCCACGTCACGAGCTCACATCTGACACGTCCCACAATGTTGCGATCACTCATGGTCTTTTCCTTTTTCTCTTTCTTTTTTTTTTAATTTTTTTTTTGCAGCGAGAAACAATGGAATTTAAAAAGCGGTGAAGAGAATAGAAATTTGAATCAAGAGTTTTATTCTTAAGTTCTCAATATTAGTTATTAGATCAAGTCCTTCTCAACGTTTTTTTTTTCAACAGAGAAGGGGGAATTTGAGAATTGGAAAAAGGAAAAAGAAATGTTTGAATTGAAACTTTTTTTCAAAAAATATTTATATTTTTTAAATTATATCTTTCAATCACTTTTTATTTTACATATATTAAATTATTATATTTTTTATCAAAAAAACTTTAAAAAATAACAATTCAAATGGGACTGTCCCAAAATTTCAATAATAACTTTAAGTCTTTTCTTGTCCATGGTCTTCCCATATACGTGTGTCTAATCTTTCTTTTGAGTTGAACAAATGACCATCATTTGTTCAACTCAAAACTCGACACATCCCTTTCTTCTTTTTCATTGTTTATTTTATTTTTTGTTGGCAATTATTGTGACAAATTTCCTTGGTTTTTTTTAGTGGAAGACAAGCAATGTGAAAGTAGGCTGTAGCTGGATGCAGGACTTTTATGCGCAATCATTTTCTTGAGACATTATGAGACCATTAGGAGAAGATTATTTTGGTAATGCATGTGACATTAGTTGATTAAAACTTTCCTTTGAGAAACAATTTCCATAGGAATGTAAAGCATATTGGGACTGTCAAATACTCCAAATTATTCATAAGGCAATCAATGCTAGAATTTAAATTCTAAAGCTTAATTTGGAATGAGAGATTTGACAAGGGTTTGAAATCCTCTCAAATCTTTCTAATTATTTAGATTATTTAGAAGTTTTTTGAATTTATAAATTATAAATTATTATGGCATTTAAAATGTATTTTGGTAATTGGTGAATTATAAATTTAAAAATCTCTTAAATAATCCAAATAATTAAAGTAATTGAATGAATTTCAAATTTTTCGTCAAATCCCTCGATCCAAATGAATCCAGGCACTTGGTTACTTTCTGAGAAAGATTAACGTTGTATCTCCCGACCATTTATATTTCTATTAAGGTGCTTGGTCACTTTTATAAGTTCATCATAGTAGTTATTTAATTTTTTTTCAAACTAACTTGATTGTATCTCCCAGCCATTTCTGACCAATAATCAATAGTCATTAACAAATTCTTCTATAAGAGAACATGCATGGCAGAGCTAGAGAAATTCTTTGAAATACATCAATGTCGTTCTTGTACAAAAAAAATTAAAAGCAACACCGAGCCATTAAGAAAATCTACTACAATAAAGTAATTAAATAAATCTGTTTTTTTTTTTCAGCAATTAAGCTATCCTTGTGACTCCAACGTAGCCACCAGGCAGTACAAATCTGAAATGCAAATTAGCATATCACACTTTTCTGTTTGTTTAGATGCTTCCGGCATTGATGCAAGCAACTCTCAAATCTTTATTTTATTAATTCAAAGCTTAAGGAACTCAGTTTACCGCTATAATCTCATTGGAAGTAAAACCCTAGAGAACATGCATCTTGGATTTATCTCCTTAATCTAAGCAATAAGCCAATAATGTACTATTAGTTTCTTAATATACATTGAACAAAACCTTGAACTTTCATTAACAAATACTCCATAGGGTTTGCAATTACATTACAAAATTTAGTGGATAAACTTCGGTAGCGAAGCTGACGCTATTGGTCGGTTGAGGATGGGAACAGTAATCAGAGGTCGGCAAACACATTTTAATTTTTTACTATCATCAATTGTTGAAATTCACCATTTTGGTTGATTGCTATTAATGAAGTTGAATTTTACCCGATTTTCGAAAAAATTCTTGATCGATAAGATTCCAAAAGGGATGTTTAAGTTTGGATTAATTAAGAAAATTATTATTGTTTTATTGGAATTCAGATCTCTAATCTCAAGGACACTAAAGTACAGCATGTTAGATTCTACATTTCAATTCTTTTACTTAAGAAAACAGACAATTTAATGTGGATTCAGGTTGGATTATTGATATAGGTCTAGTTTGCATGTGATTCTACACAAAAGAAACACATATATCTTGCAAGTAATGGCCTTTGGGAATATATGTATTGTGTTAACATGCATCAATAATAAGATCTCAGCTGGTTAACATTTCAAAGAACAAAATGCCTCAAAACAATTTCAAGAACAATACTATACTTTTCTGTATAAACCTCCAAAACAAAGTCCATATTTTATTCGTGAAATATATTGTTTCTCTAAGTACAACCTAATTCCTTCAATCTGTATCTGTGAAACTAATAAAAAATTGTATAAAAAAGATGGGCTATAGCAAAATCCCTCGATATTGCCCGTTTGGATTGCTACTTTTTGGAATTTTTGCGGAAATATATATTGTAATGATTTGATATATGTGAAATAAAACAAATGATTTAGAGATGCATTCATGAAAAATACAAATTTTTTTTGTAGAAAAATGGCAATCCAAACGAGAATTTTTTCATAGGGAAAGAAAAATTAGTGCTTGATTTTTTGAAGTGCTAATCAAAATTGAACAAAACTGAAACTAATGAACTCGTTGGATTTAGTATTAGATACCTTGCTTGATCTGATACGGATCACAGTCACTTTTAGTCCTCTGTGAGTTCTTCTAAAAACCATTTAATGCTTTTATACAGTGCACCGAACAGTAGGTAGCTTGCGGGTTGTGGTTGCCTTTGTGCATGTGATCCCATGAGCTCCTCAGTCCAAATCAATTTGGACCAAACTGGAAGTTGAAAGGCTTTCTTTTACATTTAACTTTTTTCTTACTCTATATACAAGTTCTAGAGGGTGTTTCCTTTTTCCTTTAGTTGGGTGGGGGATACATATTTCCATTCTATATTTCTGAATCAATTCCTTGCTCCAACTACAAATTAAGTTTCTCTTCTCTGTAATTTAACAAATTTGAAAAGGGATTAATCTACATGTACACTTTCTTTCCACAGACTACATATCAAAATGCTATAAAGTCAATTATATATATAGAATGTGATTTGTGTCGATGTTTTCTTCAATCTTAACATTTTGCCCTGGAGAGACACTTGAAATTGACTAGTTAATTCTAATTCTGGGTAAACGCCTGAGCCAAGTTTAAGAGGAACTCAAGAGTTAAAGGTGAAGAGGTCATTTACACAAAATACAAAAATGTGGAGAATGTATTAATGTGATAAAAGCATAGGTAGGAAGACTAATTTATTTGAAAAATAACATTCTCTATATACGACTCTATGCGATAGAAACAAAGTAATAGATGACGCATCTCCTATTTTTTTTTTTTTTAACAATTTTCACGTCTCTATATGACAGAAACAAAATAAAAGATGACGCAATCTTCTATTTTGCTGATAATTTTCATATTTGTGTTGATCACAGATATACCTCATACATTTTCAATCGCTTTTTATAGCTGAGTTGTTTTAATACTTGGAATAGAGACGTCTTAATTTGGGAGGTAGCGTTGCTTGGGAAGCCTCCAAGACTACAGCTGCATGCAGTATAAGTGATGGCAAGTATGAGATGAATGCGGTCCTTTAAGCTGCACTTTATTCACCCACATATGCATGGGAGATGGGACCTTCAATGCACATACCGGGATGAAAGATGGATGGGCAATGGCTCGATTCTTTCATAGGATCACGTTAGGCCACATGAAATGGATGGAAGATTGTAACTCCACATTTGTTTCTTTATGGATCCTCACTTATTTTCAATAGATCATGAATTTCTTAGTTCTTACTCTTAAGGGAATGTAAAGATTTTCCATACAAATTTATTTTCCAATTTTGTTCCAATTTATTGAATTTTGAAATTAAACCAGACCATTTTGTTTAACTGGTCGAGAATAGGTTTGGGATCAAGAATTGTTCCAAATCAATACTAAGATAGGAAGGATGAGATTGACAACTCATTCCCGAATTATTAAGAAGAAATTAAAGAAGTGGTCAATGTCATATTCAAACTAATTAATCATCATACTTATTTCTTAGCCAATGTCTACACCAGAAATTTCAACAACAAACTGCTAATTCAGAGTTTATTGTATTTTAAGGCTCATTAATCATTTGCCAGCATCAAAGAGGAAGAAGCAAATGACAATTATTCTCTATGTAAGTTTGGGGTAGTATTAATAATGTAATATACGTGCTGAATGATGAATTGATCGTGAATTCTGGCTTGTCAAATTAACTTGATTACAAGAATCATGTGATTTAAAGCGTATATGTTCTACGCATCCAGGAATTCATGTGATGTGCCATAGAGATTTGCACATGTCAAAACTAATGATCAAATTGATAGATGTAGAAACGAAATATTGCAACCCAAGTCCGGACTAAGGGACTTGCTTGAAAAAAAAATCATTGCGAGAATTTTTTCTTCTTTTTGGCACCAAAGAATGCAATAGTTTCTTCATTAAGACTCAACTCAATTAGCAAGGGCATTACCATAACCATCATTAGGTCCCTAATTTGACCATCTCTTTTCTCCCTTTCCTGTATAAGGTTTGGAGTCTCGATGAATCTCATAAAAGAGTCCAACGATTTTGAACCTAATTACTCTAAACCACCCTACATGACCGTACCATATTAAGTATGTTTAATTTCTTTTTTTTTTTTCAATGTTATTATACCTCTCGTGAGACAAAGTATAGCACCACTTTTTTTTTTTTTTTACTGTTTATAATTTTCTGTTTTCTCTTTTCTTTTTCATGTTGTTCTCTCTCCCTTCTTAGAATATGTTCTTCCTTGCCTCGAGTGAAATAAAAGATCTTTCAATGGAAGGCACATTTGACGATTAAATAAAAAATTAGGGGGCAAAGTGAAAATAACATAACATTTGGGGGTTTTCCCGTAATAACAAAAGAACTTCTCTTACATGCAGATACTGGATTGTTAGTTATACTAAATAGGGGAAGATCCCAAGTAAAGAGAAAAGGCTATAAGTGTAAAACTTTTGAAGAGATTTTAGCATAATTTCTAATTTGTCTAGGAATTTAATGGCAATGGTAGCACAAAAAATGGGACCTAAAAGGTTTTAGAAAATTCTGATTTTCATCCTTAAAAATTTGAAGATTTTCAAAAAGCCCTATAAAATTGAAGATTACAAACAGTCGCATTAAGTTTAACACAGTTTTTGAAATACTGATGCATTTGTCCCTTAATTGCAGATGCCGATGACTGATGACGAAATTAAAGTATCCTCCAAACTTAGAAAACTTACATAAACACAGTTTAGCTGGCACTAAATAGAGCACAATTCTGTAGAAAATGAGGCCAAGTATGAATATGTAGTCACCAATTGAAGAGGGCCTGGAACTCTTATAAGCTATCCATCCTTGTCCTGTTTGTAATCAATCTAAGACGAGAAAATCAGCTACCAAACCATAGCACATTATTGTTTTATAAGTGGGACTAATGTATTGGAAGAAACAAGGAAATCATCTACCAAACGTATTAAATATGCAATAAGATCATTTGATGCTGATATCACTTAATCCACCAAACCAGCCAGGCTCCACATCCGCTTTGAAGTTGACTCTAGAGGGTGGTTGTGAAGCAAGCAGAGCCTCCTAAATGTGGTTTAGGATCCCTTTGTTGTGGGGTTTCGCAAGCTCACATACTTTTGGTGAAAATGCTCATAAGATGTCTGCATAGACAAAATGCAAGGTTTACATAATAATTTATTGCAATTTCCTCAAAGCACATACTAGATATTTGTTCCAAGAATAGAGTGGTCAAAATTCTCAAAGGGTAAAATTTTCATATACTGATAGTGTCATATATACGTTAATGAATCTAGATATATGCCATATGTACAAAATTTACATTTCATGTTCAATTGAAATGATATAACAAATAATCAGATCCTCTAGAAAAGGTTGCACTATTGCAATTTTGAGATCAACCCCGATGATATAACTGTAGAATGGAAGTATGAAGGGCAAACCTAGTTTATAGCAACTAGATAAACAAGATGACAAGATAGGCCAGCAAGAACAGACATGGCTGCAAAACTGAGTAATGTCAATGCCAGTGTCTCTGGGTAATTTCTTTACGATCCAGTCACCCCATTTCCATCTACGGACAATTCGTGGATTACATTATTTCCAAGCCAAAAAAAAGTTAAACTCTTGTTCATTCAATTTTCTTTCCTAAGAAAAATTGAACGTATTTTTCTTGAAGGACCCTTTTAATCCGATTTTTTTCTCCCAAAAAAGAAAGTTAGAAGTTTCTAGTTTTTTCCTAGAAAACTAACTCCAACTTCAGAATTCTTTTGTGGTGACAAACATTTTATAGGTTGATCAATTTCTAATGGGGCAGAATTATCTAAAGCTTGAGTCATTGTAGAATCCGTCTTCTCTGTTATGTACCATCTTGATTCAAGAACAAGAACTCCAATTTGTAGAAAATAACCAACTTGGGCGAAACTTGCAGCTCGAAAAAGATTTCAACAAATGTGAGTGCGTGTTGGGCTTAATGACCTGGACCCTTGTGTGTTTGCAGATCGCGGACGAATATGAATGGAAAGAAGCCCATCACCTCGGTGATCCATTTTTCTCATTTGTACTGGTGGCAGGTGGCAGAGGTTGTTGGTAGCGCCTGGCAATTGGCGGGGAGAGAGAAGGAGAATTTGTAAAAAATAGAGGGTCCATATAGATTAGGTGTTGTTGGGGTATTTTTTTAAAAATTTTTTATTATATTAATGTATGTTTAAACATTTTCTACCATAGATGGTCCATTTGGATTAAGTGTTTTTTATATGTATTTTGGAGTGTTTTGAAAATATAAAATTTTAGTAAGGTATTTTAAAATATTTTTTAAAATTTTCACCAACATCCACCACCCAGCATCGCCCCTTACCTCCTCCACTGCCACCAGCTCTCTTCCCCTCTCTTTTTCTCCCTCCTGCTCCCTCTTCATCCTTCCTCCTCCTCTCCTTTCCAACCGCAACTAGAGAGGGGAATGGAGGGGAGGAGCTTGCGAGGGAAAAAGAGAGTAGGAGGGAGGTGGAAGGAAAGGAGGGACGGAAGAGGAAGAGAGAGGAGGAGGGAACAAAGTGGAAGGGGGAGTGGCCAATAATAGTGGTGGAGGAATGGAGGGACGATGATTGGTAGTGGTGATAGTGGGTAGGCCTATTAATCAGGGCATCTGAATTGGATTTAATAAGTCCAAACTCGACTTATATAGTTAGTATTACTTTCGAATTTCGAGTTATGAGTTTTGGGATGATAAAGGTGAAATTCAGACTTAACTCACAAAATATTTAGTCTGTAAGTCTAATTCGGGTTTAGGCCAAACTCATTTATTGCTACGTAATTTCTTTAATATAATTACTATAAACTATTAAATTTTAAAACTAATTTAAAATTCACAAGATCATAATGTTAAAACTATTTATGAACCAGTAATAGTTCATTATAAAGTACATAAATCAAGAATTTTTTTAATAATAATATATCCAATTAGTTCAAAGTACATAAAAATAGTAATAAAATATGACCAATAGTCAGTACATCTTCAAAGGTCCTCAATTTACTCGTAATAAGATTTGTGGACTCCCTTTGATCATAGTGACCAGATTTGAACAGAAATACAGCTTTGGAATCCAAATAGAAGTTGCAATCTGGGAAGCATCATCATTGGTGTCTAGAAAGTTGAACAATGTTGCACATTGTCTTGCTAAATATGTTTGTTCTATTTTTGATGATTGTACATGGAGGGACTTTCTTCTAGATTTATTGTTACCGCACTTGTTGTGGACATTATCTCATATTAATAAAATTTCATTTTTTCTATAAAAAAATCCAAATAAAAGTAAACAAATTAATTTGTCTCATGAGTCATATAAGAACCTACTAGAAAGAAGAAAATAGACTAAGAAATGATGGTGGTTAGTTCAAGTAGAGTTTAAACCAGTGGAGCATACAAAAGGCATGATTTGTCATTGAAACTACCCATGTATGTTTAATCAAAAAAGACCGTGAGTCAGCATTTCGGTAGTATATTAGAGATATTGGCATAGCTAAACCAAGAATCCGACTACTTGGCATAAGAAGTAGCAAATATCACACCAACACAAAAATTTACTAAATCAAAAAGAAAGTTATAGTTTAAGCTATGAATTACTGCTATTAGCCCTCAAGAAAGCAATAGAATTATTGATTTGAGCCTAATAAGGTCCAAATTCGACTTACATTTAATTTGGACATAATATTTAAATCCAAGTTCAACCCAACTCAATGAAAGATTAGACTTATTAAACTTTTTCTTGGGTTAAGTGGGTTGAGTTCGAATTGGCCTGACTCAATTGGCAATTCTAATAGTAGGTGGTAGGTGAAAGAAGGGAGAAGTTGTAGGTTTATTTTATTTTATTTTATTTTTGTTTTGTATTTAAGATTTGTGTACTTGAAGTATTTTTGGAGTGTATTACTATAAACTCCGAAAACAAAAAACTAGTTTTTTGAAATATTCCTTAATCCAAGCAGAGTGTTTTGACCAATATTAACATTTTCTTAAAACAAGTATGGTAAACCATAGTAAAGTTTCAAATAAATATTCGAAAAACACGTCATCCTGGCGCACCCAATTAATTGTGAGCAAACGTAGATAATTAATATTAACTTCACCAAAAAGATGCTTGCCTAATTCCATCTGCTTTTCTTCGATTCAGTATTACAGGTTAGCATTCAGCCCAATTCACCGAATGAGATCGGCTCCAATTTGGCCCGCCTCTCGAAAGAAAACTTCTAAATGGGCAGCGCAAATCCAGCCAGTCTCATTTGGTAGCTCAGGACCATACTTTATCTGTGTGCAAGTGAGACAATTTATTCTATTTATTTGTGACAATTTTTCATGTAAATTGGTCAAAAACGAATGGTGTTACAGTATAAGATGCCGTTATCATTCCTAATGATAAAGGCAAGATTTCATATGTATGCAAGTAATAAAATTATATTTATTTGTCAAAATATTTCATCAAAATTGGTTTTGCGGTTTGAGAACTGATTTGTTAGAGAATGTTACATGAAAATAAAAATGCACGAGTAGATATTTCAGTTTCCGACAATTATGGATAGTTTTCAACATAATTTAAAACTTAAAATAAAATAAAAAACAATTTTTTTGAATAAGGTTGGACCATTTTACAATTTATTGCAATGGTAAGACTGCGAAAGATTGTTCAAAAATTACAAAAAAAAGAAGAAGTTAACTTCATAAACCTCATCAGTAAAAGTCTAAATCCTTTCGTTGCCTCTACTTGACGTTTAGATGAAACTTAGTAGTTCCTATTATCAACAAGAAAAAGTCAATGTTTTGAAAATTGGATCAAACTAGTAGGTTCGATCGATTCTATGAAATGACTGTGGTTTTAGTCCATTTCATTTTTTGAATTGAATAGGACTAAGAACCGGTCAAAACCGTATGAACTGTGTAAATAAGAATAAACCGTGAGCCAATCGTTGTTTTTTTTCTTTTGTCAATTAAACTGAAAAAGGGAAAAGAATAGTTTTTTTGAACCCTAAAGATTAAACACTAAAATTTATCATTGAAGATCCAAACTCTTTGGAAATGTTTACATTTTTATTAGGTGATGTTTTAAATTAGTCTAGAAGATGTCTTATTCTCTGCACATATATTTATATATTTTTATTTTTTAAAAATATCATTAAATTGAAGTTGAATCTGTTAGATTGATTGAACAGCAACCTCGATACCTCACCGGCGCACTTATTGGTCTGAGCTTTAAAACATTGGAAAAAGTTACTACATGATATTGAAGAATCTTGGATGCATATTTTGAACCCGTACTGAATTGGAGAGTCTAAAACGTAATGCGCATGCTTCCTAAAAAATATATATATATATATTGAAGTTGAATTCTAGCTAGGATGACCTTGAGATTAAGTGGAGGCTTTCAACATAAGGGGGATTCATCAATCTCGCTTGGTTCCGCAATTGTTCCAAATGTACCTTACTAAATTAAGCTCAGCAGGTTAATCATAATTTTAGTGGTCATTTGGCATGAATCCTAAAAAAAATGCCAAGAAATGGTAAATATTGAAATTTGTCAATGGCTTATTAAGCAAATATCCCCTCATGTTGAACTCATACCTGAAAGTCTTTTCTATGTAAAATGATTTTAAGAACCTTGAAAATGCTAAGCATGTTATAAAATCGGACAACTCAACTAGGATTTTGAATACGATTTAGTCACCAATGGAGCATTTTATCCCAGTTTTATATATCAAATTCCTGTTCCCACAAAAAAATAATAATCTGAGAAGGATTATCAACTTAGCAAATGTTTTTAGCAAAAGAACTATCTGTACAAAGAATATAACAACATGTTCATTAGTTCTTCTTTAGTGATTATTAACACTTGATGTCAACAATAAATTCCTACTTAATTGACATAAGCAATTAGTAAGATTATCTGTACTATTCAAACATTTGGACCAATCACTAGCATATGTGCAATGGGTTCGTTTTGTACAATTTTTTTTTAATCATCCAATAATTGTCCATTGACTGTTTGCCATTTCTTTTCTGGATACTAGCAAGCTATGTGCAGAGAAAGAGAAGAGCACCTTCTTTCTAATCTCCTTTCATATTTGAGAATTGTTTCATCTCTAAATTGAGATCGATCCCTTCTTGTTCTGTTTGTTAATCTTCCTTTTATTTGATGGCCTGCAGTAGTGTTACTTGCATTACTTCCGCCTTGGAAGATTTGCATTCGCTGGAGAACATTTGTCCACTTTATCAGGAAGATTTGGATATCGGGGAACACTCGCTAAGATTTCTGAGAACATTTGTTCTGTGTGCGAGAAAGTGGGGCAAGGATGATGTGCGTATAGCATCTGACGGCAAAAAGAACGAGGTTGATAGTCATCATGCAAGTCTA
Source organism: Coffea humblotiana (assembly GCA_023065735.1). Classification (NCBI taxonomy): domain Eukaryota; kingdom Viridiplantae; phylum Streptophyta; class Magnoliopsida; order Gentianales; family Rubiaceae; genus Coffea; species Coffea humblotiana. The sequence continues at coordinate 19,511,847 of CM041212.1, read as the reverse complement.
CAGGCTCTGGTAGTACGCATTGAAGACACCATTTCCAAGAAGGCGCAGGAGGTTATTCAATCCATTCGTCTTGCTAATTTGGAGAATCGAATATCTAATGAGGTTTTCCATGTGATGGATGATGCTAAAGAAGACATCATATCTCTCGAGCAAGAAATTTACGAGCAGTATGTCTTTTTTTCAGATTGCTTATCAAAGCAGTCTAGTACTAATTTGGTTGTTGGAAAAGATGACGTTATGGAATTCATGGTTTCTCTTCTGGAGAATCTAGTGTATTTTTATCACTGGGAAGTAGAATGGCAAGTAGCTTAAGATCCATGTGAAGTATATCTCATCGAATCCATTGGAGAGAAGCTAGCGTTCTTGAAAAACTTCATCCATTTTGTCACACTACATGGCGTTGAAGATGCACAATTGGGACCTTTATTGACTCGCATTAAAGCTGTGGCGATCAATGCTGCACGCCTCTCTTATCGGTGCAAGTTTATGAAGAAATGCGAATTGAAGGATGAAACCCACAAAGGTATTTCAGAACTGCTCCTGAAGATTATTCCTGTAGAGCCCCAACTCCAAGAGACAAGTGTCCAGGCTCTGATTGCTTCAAAGTTATCAGGACAATCACTCGGAGACACAGATAAGCATATATTAAGAGATTTTGTTGATTCTCTCATATGTAATCTTGGGGAGGTACTAAAGTCTGGTATGTCTCTTCTGATTCCTTCAAAAATCAACTGCAAATGCTTTACCATGGGCTAAGATCCTTGAGAACCATTCTCAATGGGAAAGCTAAAAAGGTTTGACGAAAAAGTATGAAAACCAACTGTACTTTGTGATCTGTGATGCAGGACTTGCTATTCTCTCTCCCTCTTTAAACGCAATCAAAGATGCTATATTATTGATTTCCTTCTGGAAAATGTGATGGATCTGACAAGTACCGAGGCTGGCTTGATTGCTTTCATGAATCAGCCAATTCAAGCAGTCCAGGAAGAACTTGTTTGTTTATGCTCTTTGCTGGGGAGAATTGCGGAGTTGCACAATGAAGATGAGAAGCTCCAAGCAATTTGGGATCGTGTTGTGGAGGTGGCATATAGAATAGAGTTTCTTATTGACTCCTTTATAGTTGGAGATAATCTACATTTTTCTTCAATGTCGTTTCATTCCATTGTAGAAGAAATTAAGATAATTAAAGGTGAGGCCTTGCAGATTTGTGATAGCGAAAGACTTCATGGCAATCTTAAGGAATTAAGCAAGAGATTCAATCACATGCCAACACAGGGAAATAAGCCAATCATCAATGATGTGGTAGTGGGCTTGAGTTTGAGGCTACATCGATAAGCAATCGACTTACAAGAGGATCACACCAAGTGCAAATTGTTTCCATTGTGGGTATGCCGGGACTAGGTAAGACAACTTTAGCTAGAAAAGTTTACAATAGTTCTTCAGTTACATCCTATTTTCATAAGCGTGCTTGGTGTACTCTTTCGCAAGTATATCACAAGAGAAATATGTTACTTGAAATTTTGACTTGTATTGAATCCAAGCTTCCTGACAATGTTTTTGAGATGAGTGAGGAAGATCTAGCTCATCAAGTGAAAAAACGTTTGGTAAAGAACAGATATCTCATTGTTTTGGATGATGTATGGGACATTGAAGCATGGAATGGATTGGAAGCCTCATTCCCTGATAATGGAAATGGAAGTAGAGTTATCTTGACAAGTCGGCTCTGTAATGTTGCGCTGCAAGATAAACTTGACCAAGAACCACATTTTCTTCGTCAACTCACTCCTGATGAGAGCTGGGATTTGCTAAAAGTGAAGTTATACCCCGGAAAAGATTTGCCTCCTCCAGAATTATGTGAACTTCAACAGCAAATCGTGGAATTGTGTCAAGGACTACCTCTTACAGTTATCATTCTTGCTGGAATTCTCTCAAGCTTGGACCGACGTGATTGGAAAGAAGTTGTGAAAGGTTAAGTTCACGAAGTGTTTCTAGAACAGAACAGTGTAACCGCTGCATTAGAGCTGAGTTACAAACATTTACCAGATAATTTGAAGGCATGTTTTCTTTATTTTGGAGCCTTTCCAGGAGACCATGAACACAATACCAAGAGGTTGATTTCTCTATGGGTCGCTGAAGGATTTGTTCAAAAAAATTAGCTCAAGAGATCAGAGGATGTAGCAAATGATTACCTGATGGGGTCATTTGTTAACAGAAACCTAGTCATAGTTTCCAAACTAGGATCCATTGGTGGGGTCAAAGCTTGTCGCATTCACGATTTATTATATGAGTTTTGTGTGATGAAGCCAAAGAAGAAAAGTTTTTGCAGCTGGTACATAGTGATGATGAACTATCTGCTTTCAATGTGCCATGCTACCTACACCGCTTATGCATTGATTGTAAGCTTGAGCAGTTTGACTACTTGAGGTTATTTTCTCCTGCCATACGCAACATATTATTCTTCGGTCGTGGTGTAGACCGTGAAAGAAGTTTTGACCTTTGATTCATTTTGCACATCATCAAATTTGTCAGTGTGTTAGATTTGAGCCAAATTGATCTAGAAAGCACTTTTCCTAGAGAATTAGAAACACTATTCACTTGCGGTATTTGGCAACTCTGGGTGATGGCAGAAGCTTTCCAGCATCAATATGCAATCTCTCAAACTTGGAAACTTTGATTTGGCGAAATTCTTCACTTCCTTCTCTGGTTTCATTGCCAGATACTCTATGGAAACTGAAGAAACTAAGGCATTTACAACTAATGGACGAGTTCTCTAAGAATTATCATTTTGGATTCCCTGATGACAATCTTGACAACTCTTTACCGTTGTGTGACTTAGACATCTTGTCCTGTTTGCATCTCAATCCTAGGAAAAACATCAGCAAGCTGTTGGAAAAGTTTCCAAATATCCGCAAGCTGAGAAGCTATTTCCGTCCTTTCAGTCCAGGTGTTGACTATGATGTACCAATGGATTGTCTAAGTCATTTGGAATCACTCAGGCTGAGTTGTGTTATGTACGGAGGTGAGCGATATCAGTTAGATTTCCAATTTCCTTTGAGTATTAAAAAATTGACCGTGTCTTACTTTCGCTTGCCATGGAGCAAAATGGCAGCAATTGAAAATCTACCCAATCTTGAGGTGCTCAAATTACTCAAGCAAGCCTTTGAGGGGGAAATATGGGACATGGAAATAGAGAAGTTCCCTAAAGTTCGTTTCTTGAAATTAGCTTCCCTGGAAATTGTGAAGTGGACAGCCTCCCAGAATGATGACGACTATTTTCCTCGTCTCCAGAAGTTAGTGTTGGAAAACTGTGATGCATTGCAGGAGATCCCTTCTTGTTTGGGAAATAGTTCAACTCTCGAAATAGTTGAGATGTCAAAATGTCCCAACTGTACTAATTCATTGGAGGAAATTCAGGAAGATTATTCCGATCTGAAGATCCTTATCTCATAATGGACGATTGATGTTCTCAAGTAAGTTTGCTTTGGACAGCCAGTTTACTCAAACATTTGTTCTTTTAAGTCCTTTACTTATGTACTGCTACGGGTTATTTGTATCTGTTTAGCATCAAGATCAAGTTGTTCTTTTTCTCAGTTAGAATTGGAAGGCTGCAAATTTTTGGAGGAGATCCCTTCTTGTTTGGGAAATAGTTCAACTCTTGAAATAATTGACATGTCTAAATGTCCCAACTCTACAAGTTACAGTTAAAGCAAATTCAGGAAGAGCAAATAAGCATGGGATATACTGATATGAAGATCCTTATTTCATAATGGATGACCGATATTCTCAAGTATGTTTGGTTTGGGCAGCCACTTCATTGTACTTCTCTTTTCTTTGACAATCCATTACTTCTGCACTACTAATGGTCTCGTTATATCTGTTCAGCATCAAGATCAAGTCATCCTTGTCTTCTTTGTAAGTTTTTCGTTTTCCCTGTGACAGAATCTTGTAGTGGGATATCACTTCCCAAGTTTGATGTTGTTTGTAAAGATTCAAGAGGATGAATCTCAAATAAGAATCAGGTTTTCAGAATGTTTTGCACTTATTTGAAGGTAATACTGCTTAGTTGCATAGCAACTACTGTTTTGTTCAATCTATAGATTCAATTAAATTTGTTCGTCGAGTAGAATAAAAGCCATTGACGTCCCATATTTTCTAGAATTCAACAATTTATTCATTCTTTTCCATAATCTTCGATTACAATTTCTGATCTTTCTGAGTCCAAGTAGAACTTTATTAAATCATATAATCAATCAGGTATAAAATCAAGCACTCAGCATATTAATACTTGTTATATATAGCAGTTTACCAGAATCCATTTCTTGATCCAATTATAATAGTTTAATAGATCAGGCAAAAACTGACCACTTCCCCCATTCAAAATTTGAAATAAGTCTTAAAAAAAACCTATAAAGATTTCAGGTTTCCAGGCACAATCATTAAATCAATATTATACTGCATTTTGAAATTTCAGGGACACAGATGTGCAGGCTAAAGTAAAAGTTCCTCTTTATCTGAGCATTTGATGCATTTCTTGTGCAACAAAAATAAAACCAATTCAAGATAAGACTTAAAAAAATTAGACTGGATTGCTCAAAAAATTAAACAATAAAAAATGGAAGGGATTAGGGCAGATCAGTTCAAGAAAAGCTTCAGCATAACAAGAAAGGGATCATCAGACAACTTCCAAATCAAAATAAAAATTAATACTGAAGGACATGGGCCTTTTAATAGTAACATCATGTCGTGTGACTTTAAGTAATTTTTTAGCTTCCAGTTGATTCATTCTCCCTCCTTAGGGACCTAAATACTATGTGGAAGACCTAATGACCATGTGGAAGGCAAGTTTTTAAAAGTTATACTCTAATTTTTGTTTAAATTTCTTTTACTCTCCTATTGACAAGTGTCGAGTATGTACAATAAAAAATACCTGATCAAATAAAGTATTAAATTTTGTATATAGCAGTGAGTAGGGTCGAATTTATAGGAATTCGGGAAAATTTGTTCCTTCTAAAGTTAAGAGTATGAGGGGATTTTTGAAATAAAGACTTCGTTACAAAATCTACTAAATGCTATACCAGGAAACCTCTTTTCAAACTCCCTGTCAAAAACCTCCATTAAAACAATATTGAATAATACCCTAGAGATTTCTCCCGCTGGTGGCAACCCTCCCTTGGCTATATCATCCCTATAATTTCCACTATCATCAATGATAGGGAGATTAAGAAATGAATAAATAAGTTTTTAAACAGTACTATCCCCAACTAAGCTTGACATTTTATTTAAAATAAGATTAATAGGAATTTTGGTTAATGAAGTACTTAAGTCAATGCGGTACAGCCTATCAACCTTTCTCATTTGCTTTATATCCTTATAAAAGGAGTCAATTCCATCAGCCAATCGGTATCCGCCTTCAGGCAAGAAACCATAAGAAAGACGCAATTGATAATGCCATGAAGATCAATCAATCCTCTTGATCATAAGGCATTACTATTTTAATATAATCTTTATTGGAAGCACATCCAATTTATGAATATATTTAAAACGTAGTGGTCTTAGAACATAATAGCCGTTAAATATTTTAAGTTGAATATGAGCTAACCGGTCGCGGGATACATCTAATATAAAATTATCGCTCAAATCTCTATACACAAGGTCAATATCTGTGGATAGTTGCATAAGTGAACTTTCATAACTAGAGTAATATCTAATACCATATGAATTCATATAAAATTTATTTATCATTCTCTTTTCCATCATCCTCTTATTGAACTATTTAAAGTAGAAACATTAGGAAGTAATTCAATCACTCAGTAAAATCGAATCAATAATAATTGAACTCTAGTCAAGAAATAACTTCGGAAATGATTCATTTAATTGATCATTGATACAATAATAATTTCACTCATTAACTGATAAACAAGTTATAACTGCTAAATAAGCGATAACAGTCAATTTCTCCTTATTTTATCGATAGTTAAGGTTCGACTATTAGACATTATTCTAATCAAAAAATAAGAGCTCAATTTCCAATTGTCTTAAGAACTAGAGAAACTCTGTTCTAACCAAATAACACGCTACGAGAGTTATTTTAAGTTAGCCTGTATATTCCCTTGACACAAATCTAATCATGCTAGTCACCACTAATTTAAAGTAATTAAACAATTACGAATTTAACTGCTCTAATTGGTTTTAGGTTGTTAGATTAAAGTAAATATCGGGCACCCTTAATATTCAAATAAAATAATAATCATAAGAAATTAATTCAGAGAATATATGAATACCAGTAAATAAAAGATGTAAATATAATCAATTCAATCTCATAATTTTTAGGTGAACCAAATCCTCTGTTGTTTCTTGATTAGAATGACAAACTTAGTTTATCATCATGGAAAAAGCCATGCTCAAAATATTGAAATTTATTACTGCGGGCATTCACCAATTGAAATGAATTCCAGAGGAAAAGAAAAAGAAGTCCGTTGTCTTGTTTCTTCCTAGGAATAAAAGATACCTACTAACTAGTCTCCCACTTGGGGAACGAAGAGATAAAGAAACAATAATCCTCTGCCGTTCCGTTTCCTAATACTACTAGACTATTTCTATTTAGCGAAATCCAATTTCCAATCCGCCTTTATTCTTTCAAAAAGTCAAGATAGATAACTAGACTAGTGACCTAATAGAAATTGGAGACTAGTCATTCGGTGCAGAGTTCGACTTCTACGGCTTCGTTCCGACTTCAATTCAAGATTGAAAATCACACACAAAATCTCGAGTTTCCAGACATGCAGAGTTAGATCGTGATGCACCTACACCAAATTTACATAGAAATTAGTTAAAATTCATGTTCTTAACTCATTTTCGTTTCAAATCCCTACAACCAACACCAATTACCAAATATAAGTAGAATTTATCAATTATCGTAATATTTGATCAAAATTAAAGGGAAAATAATCATGAATTTTATAACAAAAATGCAACCTATCACCTATCCTCTCCCACATTCTTTTCCCTCCTAATTAAGGAGCACATGATTCGAATACTGAACTTAATAGTTAAGAAGATTCTAATAGAGCTTCTCTAACCATTGGTTTGATCCAGTGGTTAGTAATACTCTGATTGCTCAACCAAGTTTGTGAATTCTCTAAGAACTTATTTATCTTTCTTAAGTACAATTATATACCATTGGGGGGTTTTATGGTAGTTAGCAGAATAACTTCTAATACACAGCACATATTAAATTGATTGTTATACAAAATGAAGGAAGAAAAACCCAAGTTAAGAAAGGTTCTCTCTTTTTTAATCCCTCTCTATATTTTTTCCACTTTTAATTATTAGGCTCAGGATTCGAATATTAAATCTGGCATTGAGAAAAATCCAAGTTAAGAGAGCTAATTGTACTTCGTTGTACAATTAGATCATTAGATCATATAGCAACCAGGTAAAGAATTAAGAAACCCAACATTTTAATACTTTGTTGTATTGCTGTTCAGCTTGATCCATTTCGTGATCGAATTGCAATAAATCTCAGGAAAAAACCCTTTAAAAATTTTTTATAGGTTTGCTGCCTCAGTTTCTTAATCATTTCGAATTTATATGTATATAGGTTTGCAGCCTAAAATAAAAGCTAGTATGTCTTTGTCATATTTGAACAATTTCCTGAACACCAATTACAGAACTAATTCAAGATACCATAAAAAAAGTTCATTTCCTGTATCTAAAACGAAATTCAGCTTCATTATATTATACTTCTACATGGTGCTAATGAATTGGAAGAAACAAGGATATCATCTTCCAAACTTGTAGAGAATAAAATCATTTGATGTCATTGATGTCACTACTAGGGGTTAGGAGTTGGTACACAGCCCTCATTTGCCGAATGAGATCGCCTCTAATCTGGACTGTCCAAAAATTTCAAATGGACAATCCAAATCAACCCGATCTCGTTTGGCAAGATCAGGTGTTGGCCACGACAAAGGCTTTTAAGGTTTACATGGGGTGAGATATCAGTTGCCACTAATATGTGACTTTTTCAAATTCAACGAGCGTATTTTGGTACCCGTTTGATTCAGAGATGGTTTAATCCACTTTGATTTCCAATAACCTAGTTCTGTCTGTCCCCTTTCCTATAATATAGAAGTAGGATTAGGTATAGATGCAAAAATGTTTAAAACACACTTTATGTGTGTATTCAATAAAATGGCACACTCTACGTTTGTGCAAGTAATAAAATATTTATTTTGTGAAAATTTTATCATGTAAATTGGTCAAAAACAAGTAGTATTCAACTTAAATGGACAAGAAGCTTCCTCATAGCAACTGGAATAGGATCAGATAAAGTGCAAATGGAAAAGTTCAACGAAAGCCGAGAAATAATTGTTGTAAAGTAAAATATGCACCGCAAGCAAGCAAGTATTATGCGATAAATCCTTCAAAAAAAGAAGTATTATGCCATAAAAAATTTATATCTAATTATATCTCACTATGTATTAACATGAAATCTTATTTACCATAATATATTAGTCAGTAGCGTTCCATGTCAATTTACATTTAGAATTTCATTTCTTCAACTTGTAAAGTTTGCCTGGAAATTTTTTTTTTTTAAAAAAAGAACAATATTGTCATTGTTTCTGATACCAATTTTAATGGCGTGATCTCTCAATGATCTTTTGGTCTCCATAACTTTTGAATATAACCGATGGCCGGCGGCTGCTGGCGCCTCCACTTGCGACAATTTTTATTCTTCATTAGTAATGGGACAACAAAGATATAAAATATAAAGGCACTCAAATAAAATAAATGCATTCAAATAAAATAAAGGTAGTATGACCTGTTTTCCACAAGGCAGCAAAAACATTATTGTATAGGAGGTAAAACCGGTTGTCAATTTCAAGATAGCTAAACTAAACACAGGTTTGTATAGGAGGTAAATCAAGATTTTAGCTGTGTTTTCAAACTTGGACCGGATCGGTAGGTCGAATAGGAAACTGGCCAAGTGTTCGGTTTGAATTATTCTAAAAATCTGGATGTATAAAAATTCAGTCAAATCTAATCAAAAATCAGGTTTGACCCGCAAACTGGATAATCGGTTTGATGTCAAAGCTTTTTTTTTTTTTGGAAAAGGTCAAAGCATTTTCAAATTTATGTTTTGACCCCTAGATTGTTAAAAATTATTAATATATCTCAAATATTTAATACTTTTATAAATGTTGTCCTAAAGTTTGGTGTTATTTTCAATCAAATCCATAATTTTAATTCTAAATTTGTTAATGTTCATTGAATAATATAAATTGCTATTTGATCATTCTAATTTCTTTATATTTTCTTGTTAAATATATTTGAAACATCAAATATATATGAATATACATTTATTAATATTAACATGCTCTTAAGTATTTTATATACAATATTTTAATTTTTAAATAATTTTTATTTACGACGTCATCTGGTTCAACCCGATCGAATCCGATCGAATCCATTGATCCCTGACCCCTGAACTCGATCGAGTCGATGCCCCAATTCGAGTCTGAAACATAGGATTTTTGTACTATACCAAACAGGATTTGGTATAGTGAAGCAGAAAGATGATATAACACGTAGGTTTTGTAAGGAGTGCTTGCAAACCCTCAGCTTCTTCCTTCTCTTAATACTAGACTAGATGTACGCGAATGGAGTAAATAATATTATCTTTCATAATTTCGCATTTTATCATACAATCCTCCTATTATTTAAAATATCCAATTAACCTATCTATGATTTTACGTAAAGCCGAAAATAGACAAAAAGCAACTATAGTCACGGTGATCAACCTATATGCACGCTAGCTAGAAACGTGGTATATGTGAAAATATGGAATTGCCACTTATTCCCCTTATGGCTTTGCATTTGGCCACATAATCCCCTGTTATTTTATGTAAAGTGGTTAGACACTTGTTCTGCTTAAATATTAACTAGTGCTTGGAGATACTTTTTTTTTTGGTTGGGGTCCGATTTTTCCACTTGACATGATGCTACAAAAGAGTTAAATGGATATTGTTGAATACAGTGGTAGAACCAAAAACTTTAGTTTAGGGGAGGCGAAAAATCCAACATATAGTAATAACACATATTGTAGCATAAAGCATGGTAAATTTAAAATGAAAATTAAGGATTTCAATAATAAAAGACAAAGTATAAACCAAACTACAAAATTTGGATTCCCTACTATTCGATTTCCTATCAATGCGAGAAATAACTACCTAATATACTAATAGATCAATAATTCATATTACTGGCCTCGTTTATTTTTTTCTTACATTAATAGAAACAATAATCATTACGTAGTTCTAAAACAACAAACTCAAAATAAAAATAACTATTTCAAAATTAATAATACAATTTAAAATATAATAAAAGAAGTTTGAAGGAATTAAAATAAAAACTTGCCTTGCAAAACTGGAGTTTGATGAAAATTAAGGATTTCAATAATAAAGACAAAGTATAAACCAAACTACAAATTTGGGATTCCCTACTATTCGATTTCCTATCAATGCGAGAAATAACTACCTAATATACTAATAGATCAATAATTCATATTACTGGCCTCGTTTATTTTTTTCTTACATTAATAGAAACAATAATCATTACGTAGTTCTAAACAACAAACTCAAAATAAAAATAACTATTTCAAAATTAATAATACAATTTAAAATATAATAAAAGAAAGTTTGAAGGAATTAAAAATAAAAACTTGCCTTGCAAAACTGGAGTTTGAGAACAGTTGATGCATGAAGCATAATAATGGAGCTTAGAAAGAGTGGATCCTTGAGAAGCCAGATAAAGAGTTGTGACTTTGTATTTTTTTAACTAATCCTCGTACATTCTTAATTCAAGTGGATTCTATTACCTTTTATTTCCTTTATTTACTTTTATGTAGTGTTTTTCAGTTGTTATTTTTCTATTGTAAGCTGTGAATGAATTGAGCATTTAACGAATAGTTTGAACTCAACACATTAAGGGGTCGATTTGAGGGTGGATATTTGGCAAGCTCAAGCTCGAATTCAAACCAATATAACAAGAGGAGGAAATAATATAATATCGAGCCTGTAATATCGAATTCAAATTTAGAGCTCGTATAGGATTCGAGTTCAAATTTGAATTTATCTAATATTTTGAATCGAGCATAATGGGTCAAAATTTCGATTCAATCCATTTATGAGCCCATTTGTCCTAATGCTACACTAATACGAGAAGGAAATAAGAGTTTGTTTGATATAAGACTATAAGAGTCTTATAAAAAGAGTAATTAAAGGGGATAAGAAATAGACAATGTATGAAGAGTAATTAAGAGGAGCCATAAGTAGTTATGCATGTTGGGGGGAGGGGGCGGGGGAAGGGCAGGAGATGAATCTATCTCAGATAAAATGTCTTAGGATTTGTTTGATAACAAAAAAAAAGTGTTGAATCTGAATTTTTTCAAGCATTCAGATGTTTTGAGTGTTTGATAAATGAAAATCCATTTGCTGAACTTGTGTGTATTTTTTTCAGCACAAGAATCCTAACTGAATGCTTAATTCTGATAAGAATCAATAGAATTACTTCAATTACCTTATCTTATCTACCAAATCTACCCTTGTTTGTTAATTATGTTCAAAATTCTTATCTAATTAAACAATCTAATATTCTCTATCTAATGATTTTCTATTTCTTTTTCTCCCTTTGAATGATTTTCACATCTTCTCCATACTTCTCATATAATATATTTCATCTTTTATATTAATTTGATTTAAAAATAAATATTGTCATTTTCATACCTAAGATTTTTAGCTAATTAAATCATAGGTTCTATTTCTTTTTTGGATGAAAAGATATAAGGGTAAATTTGTCAAATTTAACTTATTAAGCATTCAGCTATAAATGTTTATCAAACAATATAAATAAGTTTATCATTAAAATTCAGACATTCATATATTTCTTTTCAGTGTTTAAAATTTAGCAAATTAATTGTTTCAAAATTCAGACTTCAGAATTTAGATTCAATTTTATCAATCGGAACCTTAGTCCCTTTAGGATTATTCCGAAAATTTTGAGGGTTGTGGGGGAAGCGAAGGGGCTGCTCCTCCCCAGCCCCCTGTTCCATCCTTGGTTGAATAATAAGGGATTTGTGAGGTATTAACAATATACCCATGCAAATTTGGTACTTAGACAAAAATATAGATTATCAAAATTGTTGACGTACATCAATTTGATTTTGACTATTACTTATTGTGATTTTCGTTAGTTGTCTTAAATTGCGTTGAAGACAAATTTTGTTTTAATCGAAATATTAGATGGACTAAATATTGGGGACCAAAACTGATACTTTTGTTGCACATTAAACTTTTGATTTTGGTGGGATAAGATTGAGTTTAATTCTCCTTTAGCATTTCTGGTTCAAAATAGTTCGTCTTTGTCTTTGGCATTTTCTAAATAAACGGTGATTTGAAATGGAGCTTGTTACGCGAACTTTTGCCCACTGGAGAGTCTGAAAGGAAGTGCGCATGCTAAACAAATATTGAGATCAAGGCATCCAAGCTGAATTCTGGTCCGGATACAAGCTTTCAAGGAAACTTTCACGTTAACCAATGAAATTAAAATTGAGAGCAGGTGCAAGGTCTCTTTCAATCAGAATAATTGCTTGACAATAGTCTGATTACAGTAATAAAAAATTTGTTAGGTTGTAAACTGATAATATATTAAAAAAGGTTTCAATATTGACGTATTGCCATTGTTGTAAGACCACTTTTCTTGGTTTAATCTATCAATGATCTTGTCTGCATAATCTTTTGAAATAATCTACAATTCTGCTTCAGGCCGGCCGCTGCTGCACTTGCCTCAATGATCATGTCTCCATAATTTTTTAAAATAATCTACAATTCTGCTTCGGACCGGCTGCAGCTGCACTTGCACTGGCGAAGATGTCAGAGTCATTAGTTGGCCTGCAAATATAGATGTCACCTAATCATGGTGTTAACCAGCTACGTGCGCACATCAGGAGTACTGTCACTATGTATATATGCCAAAAATCTTGCTATCTAGATAGCTTTTTTTTTTTTATTTTTTATAAACGATATAATCTCATACAATGAAATATGCACTAACGTGGCAGCAAATACTATACTTATACCACAGATACAATAAATCAGAAAAATCACTGCATCTAATAGATCTAGAAAATTAAGTGGCTTTTTAAAAAATCCAGAATGATGCGCTACGTACCTGTCTGGTCCGATGGTGGTTTAATCTCAACCGCCCCTCCTAGACCCAGTTGGGTTTTCTTTTTAGATTGGAATAGTATAGGATTGATGACCGACAAAAAAAAAAAGATCTAGAAAATTACAAAAATTACATTGGGAAACTCAACAAATTTGGAATTTAGAGAAATCATGAACAATCCAATGAATATCTATGTATGCCAACGCTATCTGCTTTACTATCCAATTGGTTCAAACTCAAATTCGATGCTGAGATTCAACGAAATGACCTAAAAAATTCCAATGATCTAGAAAAATTCACCCTGAGGTTGATGAAATGTATGAAATTGTACATGTTAAAACTTCAATAAATAGATTAACACAAAATGTTCATTAATTAACTATTCATTAGGGATTAGTACCACCTAATATTTTCATATATACGTCAAAAAATCTAAAAAGATTCATCAGATAGCACCCGTCAATGTGTCAAGAATAGGATAAAAAAGAAATACAAGCTTTTATATAAAATACCAGTATAACCCTAGTTTCCCTTAATAAGAAAAATAGTTCAGTTATAAAGGGTTTCAGGGTAGGTTTGTACAGGAGATATAACCAAGGGTGTTTGCTTATAATTAACCAAGAATATTGTGTTACATAAGCTGCGGAACGGTGAGATTTTGTACATTGTCATACCATAAACCAGAAATATTGTTCTGCAATTGTTCCAAAATTTACATAATTTTAGTGTTCATTTGACATGAACTTTAACAAAATGCCAAGAAATTGGGAAACAAATTGAAAATTTTGGCCATAGGTTACTGAGTTAATTTCTCCTCATGTTGAACTTGAATCTCAAAGTTCTTTCTATGCAAAATGATTTAAGAAGCTTGAAAATGCTAAGCACTTTACCCTAGTTTTAGATAGCAACTTCATGTTTCCACCACCACCACCACCGCCCTGGCCCCCCAAAAATATTATGATTAAGTTCTCAAACCACTTGAACAAAGATTAACACAACATGTTAATTAAATTTTCTTAAGTGACGATTTTCTTATGTGACTTAAAACATCCCAAAAGATTTTGTCTCGTAACATTTAGAATTGTGTCCGTAATAGACCAAAAAGCAATAAAGGCTTTCAGATAAATTATTAGTATAGGCAGTGTTGCCTCGAAAAGAAAAATAGGTAAGAAGGGTGTTGAATGTTGAGATTCTGAAGACAAGCTTCAAATGTCCAAATGTCTGAATGATACGTCTAACTGGCAATGGATGCAGACCATACATAAGTTAATAACAATATGGCTCAAAAAAATAACAATAAAGAGAAAAAAATGTTCCATGCCCCATGTCCCCCCAACATCAAACGTGTTATCTTGTTTTTTTCCTCTTTATCTATTACTATTACTATTACTATATTAAAAATATGATGAGTTTTGGCATTATAAGTTATAAGTACTTTTTTATCTTACTTTTTGTTGTTTCCATATTACCCCTGAGTTATTACATTTTAATTATGGTAGTAATTAAAAATATGAAACATTCCATATGAATAAATCTCAATAATAATGGTAATTAAAATGAAAAACTCACTATTAAAACTATTTAACGACCCTTACATTCCATCTCCAATTTTTATGTGCATCAAAGTTTCTTATCTGAAACAATTTCTTACTCAAAATAGTGTGACCAATTTCATTAACCACAATTTTAAGATTGTAAAAAATATTAGTGTCAAGAAAATAGATGCTCAAAAAGAGAAATATGTAAGAAGAAAAGAGTCCATAGTCAATTGGAGAATCTTGATATGGATATCATGAGAGATGTACATAATTATGTGCTTTTATCAGGATAAAGAAATACTAAAAGAGAAGCAAAAATAAAAGAATCCAACTATTTCTATCAATTGAAACTAAATAGCCATTTTAAGATAATTAAGCTATATAAATCATTTATAATCTTATTAACTGATAGAGCAATTATTAGGCACATTTTGCACTGTTATTTGATCATGATTTTGGTTACTTATGGTGCGAAGTGTTGAGATTTTGCTCATATTTGGTGTTTGTGTAAAGTGTAAGT
Organism: Coffea humblotiana; assembly: GCA_023065735.1. Lineage (NCBI taxonomy): Eukaryota > Viridiplantae > Streptophyta > Magnoliopsida > Gentianales > Rubiaceae > Coffea > Coffea humblotiana. The sequence continues at coordinate 19,496,562 of CM041212.1, read as the reverse complement.
GACTGGTGTAAAAAGTGCTCTCGCGAGGCAAATTTCCAGAAAACTCTCTATTTCATGGCGTGCCCACGCCAGAAACTCTAGAAGGATACCCAAAAGCCGGACCCGGGGATTGGTAGCAGCAGGGCCAATTAGGAAATCAGGTCCACGTGAACCGCGAAGATGCAGGGGATTAAAACCCCTAGACAAAGTCCTGCTCCCTGACGTTTTTCCTTTTGCTGGCGGCCAATAGAAACGAAACCAGATTCACGTCTAATAAGGAGATTAGCTTTTGCTTTGCTCTGGGACGTTTCTTCCTTTCTTTTCGGCGGCTGTTGTGCGTGAATTGGCTAAAAAGCCAGATTCACGTGGGATTGATTAGCTTAGCTTTTAGTTTTTCTTGTTAGACGGACTCTTGTTTACTTTGGCTCTGGTTCTGTACAATTTTAGGGGTAGCTTTCGTTTTGCTATCTCTGGGGAGAATGGCCGCGGCAATAAACTCCAATATTTTGCACATGGTTTTTTCCATGGAGATGAACTAAGCTTTCTTAGTCGAAGTCAATTTGAGGACTCGGTTTAAAACATCGGTGAGATCGAATTAATTTTATTTATTTCTTTTATTCATTAGTATTTGTACGTTTCTTGATTTAATTGCTTAAACTTGTTATGTTATTTGAATGTCAAGGGCCCGATATTCAAATTAACCTAATGATCCAATGTCAAATTAATTGATTGAATCCGTAATTGTTCAATCGATTAATACCAGTGGCGACTAGCGTGATTGGTTTCATGTTAGGGAAACGTATGATCTAATTTAAACAAACCCTCGTAACGTGTTTGTTGATTAGGGTTGGGCTTTTCTAATTATTAATGCAATCGAGGAATTAAATCCTACAGTCGTACCTAGGGTTTTTCTTGGTTAGAGAAATAGTCAACGGTCGTACCTTGGCTATCGATAAAGTAAGGAAAAGTTGGTTATCAGAGCTTGTTGATGGCTATAACCAATCTAGTAATGAGTAATTGAATTATCTTTGCATCGATGATCAGTTGAATGGACCGTGTCTGAAAAGTTGCACCTTTGGCTAGAGTCGTATTGGCTATTGATTAATTCTTGTTTAATTCTATTAGTAGTTTCATTAGTTAGTTAATTAATTATTTTATATTCTCCAAAAATCCCCCATACTTCGGATTCTGGAAGAAACAAATTATCCCTAGTCCCTGTGGATTCGACCCTACTCACCGCTATATACAAAATTTGTAATTTTCTTGAGTAGGTAATTATTATTCCACAGGCTCGACACCTGTCATTAACCTCAATAACACTTAGAAAAAGACGTCAATAATCCATCAACAATGCACCTCATATTATTCAATTCAAATTCACAAAATTTTTTTGAAAAGTTCAACTGGAAAGATATAAAGTAGAATGATTAAATGTTAATGTGAAGCTGGATATGAGCATGATTCGTATATTTTATTCTTAAATAATTAATTCATTCTAACTATACAATTGCATTTCATTTGTCTTAGCAAGGAAAAATAATATTTAAAATGTTGATACAAATTTTTTTATTTGTTAACTTTGTTGATTTCATTAGAAACTTAACTTTGGGGTTTATTTTTAAGAAAAGGCAACATCTAGACTTTGGTTCGTAAATGAGCTTTCCAAAGGGTAAAGAAAGGGCTGAGTGTGGTGAAAATAATTAGAATGACAAAATCTAACAAATCAATTTATTTATTCTAATACCCCTTTAGAAATTGATTTTACGACTTAAGTCTTTATTTTGCTAATAATTATATGAATTCTATTTACTAGGCTTACACTTGACATGTATGCATGTATTTCCTGTTCAACAATATTATTTGTACAATATTAAAAAAATAATATTATGATTTTATGGTAAAAATATTGTGAGTATAGAACAAATTTGTTGAAAAATAACCGTATTAGAAATTATTTATCAAAGCTGAATCCATAATTTACCAAAAAGATCAACATAAATTAAAAAAAGAAAACTCAAAATAAATTAAAAAATAATAGATCAAAGAGTTCGTATTTAGATGGTCTTTGGAATAATAATTGGTTAATGAAAATATGACATATTTTATTATCAGGTAAACAAACAAATATCACAAAAATAATATATATAAGACATGTTATATTTGGGTTAATATAATCACGTGCAAAGTGCGCGAACTATTACTGGTTTATTAAATGAATTGTTGATTGAATTCTTGTTGTTCATCTCAAAATTAAAGTCCTACTTCATTGACATAAGCAATTATATATAACGTGCAAGACTAATCAGAATAATTTGGCAGTATGCTGTGATTAACCCGGTTGCGAAATTAGTGCTGCTAGATGTATTAAAAGATTATTAAGAGCGTAATTAATGCTGTATTATTCAAACATTTGGACTAATGATTAAAGAAGTGAAACGGAGTCGTTTTCTATAATTTTTTTTAATAATCCAAGAAATATCCATTGACTATTTGTCCTTTCTTTTCTATATACTAGCAATCTATGACCAGAGAAAGAGAGAGAGCACTCGATTGTGAGGTTTTGCAGTTCTTATCTCCTTTCATATTTGAGAGTTGTCTCATCTCTAAATTCAGATCCCTTCTGATTCTCTTATTAATCTTCTTTTGATTAGATGGCCTCCAGTAGTATTACTTGCATTTCTTCCGCCTTGGATGATTTGCAATCGCTACTGAATATTTTTCATTATCCGGAGTTTTTGCTTAGCGTGAAAAACTGGCTAACATTTCTGAGAACATTTATTCTGTGCGCGACAAAGTGGGGCAAAGATTATGTGCATTTAGCATCTGACGCCAAAAAGGAGGTAGATAATCATCATGCAAGTCTAGAAGCTCTAATAGTTCGGATTGAAGACGCCATTTCCAAAAGGGCACAGGAGCTTCAGTCCATTTATCTTTCTAGTTCGGAGAATCCATCATATAATCAGGCTTTCAAGATTGTCGATTGTATAGAAGGATCAGACATGGTATCTTTGAGGCCAGAAATTTACAGATGGTACTTCTTCTTCTCAGATTGCTCATCAAAGCTTTCTAGTAATTTGATTGTCAGAAAAAGATGACATTATGGAATTCATGGATTCTCTTCTGGAGAGTCTAGTGGATTTTCATCACTGGGGATTTGCGGATGGTCTCATCAAAGCCCTCAAAGAGAAGCTAGAGTTCCTGAAAAACTTCATCCGTTTTGTCACACTACATGACGTTGAAGACACAGAATTGGGACCTTTATTGACTCACGTTAAAGCTGTGGCTATCAAAGCAGCACGCCTCTCTTATCAGTGCAAGTTCGTGAAGAAATCCGAATTGCAGGATGAAACTGACAAAAGTATTTTGGAACTGCTGCTGAAGATTATTCCTGTAGAGCCCCAAGTCCATGAGACTTGTGTCCAGGCTCTGATTGCTTCAAAGTTATCAAGAAAATCACTTGGGGACACAGATGAGCAAATATTGAGAGATTTTGTTGATTCTCTCCTGTGTAATCTTGGGGACATACTAAAATCTGGTACGTCTCTTATGATTTCTTTAAAAATCAACTGCAAATTCTTTACTAGGGGCGAAGATCCTTGAGAATCATTCTCAGAGGAACGCCAAAGAGGTTTGATGAGAAAGTAAGGGGATCCAACTGTACTTTGTGATCTGTGATGCAGGACTTGCTATTCTCTCTCCCTCTCTAAATGCAATCAAAGATGGTGTATTATTATCCCAGGATATGGAACTTTTGTCCACTGATTTGTTGAAAAAGATTCAGCTTATCGAGACAACGGTTGCACAGAGATGTCCAGAACCATCATTGTTCGACTATCCTAAGACCAACGGATTGGGCTTTATTGATTTCCTTCTAGAAAATCTGATGGAACTGACAAGTACTGAGGCTGGCTCGATTACTTTCATGAATCACCCAATTCAAGCAGTCCAGGAAGAACTTGTTTGTTTACGCCTCTTTGCTGGGGAGAATTGTGGAGTTGCACAGTGAAGATGAGGAGCTCCAAGCAATTCGGGATTCGTGTTATAGAGGTGGCATACAGGATAGAGTTCTTATTGATTCCTTAATGGTTGGGGATGATCTAGATTCTTCTTCAATGTCGTTCAATTCCATTGTAGAGAAATTAAGGTCATTAAGGCTAAGGCTTTGCAGATTTGTGATACATGATAGACTTCATGGCAAAGTTAAGAAAGTAAGCAAGAGGCTCTATCACATGCCAACACAGTTTAATAAGCCAATAATCAATGATGTGGTGGTGGGATTGGAGTATGAGGCTGCATCGATAATTAATCGCCTCACAAGAGGATCACTCCAACTGCAAATTGTTTCCATTGTGGCGTATGCCAGGACTAGGTAAGACAACTTTAGCTAGAAAAGTTTACAATAGTTTCTTCAGTTACGTCCTATTTCATAACCGTGCTTGGTCTACTGTTTCTCAAGCATATCACAAGAGAAATCTGTTACTTGAAATTTTGACTTGTATTGAATCCAAGCTTCCTGACAATGTTTTTGAGATGAGTGTAGAAGATCTAGCTCATCAAGTGAAAAAACGTTTGTTAAGGAACAATACCTCATTGTTTTGGATGATGTATGGGGCATTGAAGCATGGAATGGATTAGAAAGCCTCATTCCCTGACAATGGAAATGGAAGTAGAGTTATCTTGACGAGTCGACGTCAAGATGTTGCTCCCCAAGATAAACTCGACCAAGAACCTCATTCTCTTCGTCAACTCACACCTGATGAGAGCTGGGAATTTGCTAAAAGAAAAGTTATATCCTGGACAAGATTTGGCTCCTCCAGAACTATGTGAAATTCGACAGCAAGTAGTGGAAATGTGTCAAGGACTACCTCTTACGGTTGTCATTCTTGCCGGAATTCTCTCAAGGATGGACCCGATATGGTTGGAAAGAAGCTGTGGAAGGTTTAAGTTCAAGGAATGTTTCTAGTACGGAACATGGTACCGCTACATTAGAGCCTGAGTTACAAAACATTTACCAGATATTTTGAAGGCGTGTTTTCTTTATTTTGGAGGCTTTCCAGAAGACCATGAACACGATACCAAGAGGTTGATTTCTCTATGGGTCGCTGAAGGATTTGTTCAAAAAACTCAGCTCAAGAGATCAGAGATGGTGGGCAAATGATTAACCTGATGGAACTTATTAGCAGAAGCTTAGTCATAGTTTCCAAACCGAAGATCCATTGATGGGGTCAAAGCTTGTCGCATTCACGATTTGTTTATGAGTTTTGTGTGACAAAAAGCCAAAGAAGAAAAGCTTTTGCAGCTGGTGCGTAGGTATGATGACTGTCTGCTTTCACTGTGCCATGCTACCTACGCCGCTTATGCATCGATTCTAAGTTTGAAGCACTTTGACAACTTGAGGTTATTTTCTCCTGCCATACGTAGTCTATTATTATTCAGTCACGATGACGACGGCAGAAGTAGTTTTGACCTTCGATTCATTTTTCAACATCATCAAACTTGTCAAGGTGTTAGATTTGAGCCAAATTTATCTCGGAGGCACTTTTCTTAGAGAACTAGACGGCTTGTTCACTTGCGGTACTTGGCAATTCTAGGTAGTGGCGGTCAATTCCCAGCATCAATAAGCAATCTCACGAACTTGGAAACTTTGATTTGGCGAAATTCTATGCATTGTTCAGTTTCACTACCAGATACCATATGGAACCTGAAGAAACTAAGGCATTTAGAACTAATTGATGAGGTCGATAAGTATTATTGTTTTTTTTTCCCTAGCGACAATCTTGACAACTCGTCACAGTTGCGTGACTTAGATTTCTTGTCCTGTTTGTCTCTCGATCCTGAGGAAGACATCAGCAAGCTGTTGAGAAAGTTTCCAAATATCCGCAAGCTGAGATGCTCTGTCAATCTCCAGCCAGATGTTGATATCATGTAGCAATGGATTGTCTAAGTCAGTTGGAATCACTCAGTCTGAGTCGCGTCCTATACGGTTATCAGCAATTTCATATAGATTTCCAATTTCCTTTGACTATTAAAAAGTTGACCCTGTTTATTTTGGCATGCCGTGGAGCAAAATGGCAGCAATTGGAAATCTACCCAATCTTGAGGTGCTCAAATTACTCCGAGGAAGCCTTTGAGGGGGAAATATGGGAAATCGGAAGCAGAGAAGTTCCCTAAAGTTCGTTTCTTGAAATTAGCTTCCCTGGACATTGTGAAGTGGACAGCCTCCTCCGAGTATGAGTACGGAGGACCATTACTATTTTCCTGTCTCCCAGAAGCTAGTGCTGGGAAAGCTGTGATGCATTGCAGGAAATCCCTTCTTGTTTGGGAAATAGTTCAACTCTTGAAATAATTGAGGTGTCAAAATGTCCCAACTGTACCAGTTCATTGGAGGAAATTCAGGAAGAGGCAAAGAAGCATGGATATACCGATCTGAAGATCCTTATCTCATAATGGACGATTAGATCTTCTCAAGTAAGTGTACTCTACATTTGTTTTTTTAAGTCCTTTACTTGTGTGCTGCTACGGGTTTTGCATCAAGGTCAAGTTGTTCCTTTTCTTAATAGTTTTTCTTTTCTTTTCTTAATTAGTATTGGAAGGATGCAGTTTTTGGAGGAGATCCTTCTTGTTTTGGAAAATATATCAACTCTTGAAAAATAATTGAGGTGTCTAAATGTCCCAACTGTACCAGTTCATTGGAGCAAATTCAGGAGGAGCATTAAGGCAGGAAGAACAAATACTGATCTGAAGATCCTTATTGCATGATGGATGACCGGTCTTTTCAAGTGTGTTTTGGTTTGGTTGGGAAGCCATTTCAGTCTACTTTTTTTTTTTTAATCCTTAACTTCTGTACACATACTGGTTATGTTGTATCGGTTGAGCATCAATCAAGATCAAGTTGTTCTTGTTTTCTTTGCCAAGTTTCTTGTTATTCCTGTGACCGAATCTTGTACCCCAAATACTCTCTGCAAAGTAATTTTTTAATCAGTAGTACCTCTGCTTGCACAACTGAGTTTGCAAATTTTCCAAGAACTTATTTGTCTTTAATTGGTTTGACCTTTGAATTACAATAATATACTATTGGGAGATTTCCGGTAGTTAACAAAATAACTTTTGATACAAGCACGTACCAATATTGATTGCTCTACAAAATGAAGGAAGAAACCCAAAAAAAAAAAAAATTTTCTTAAAACCCTCCCATCCGTCCAAGATTCTTTCTGTTCCCAACTCCTAAACTTTAAATTCGAACCTTGAATCTGACATCAAAGAGAAACCAAGTTAAGAGAGTTAATTGTGGCTAACTTCACTTGAACATCGTCATTAATCCTAAAAGCTCTCTTTATTGTTTTAGAAAGATTAATGAAACTTTTTTGTAAAGTTGTTTATTAAACGTTTTTAAATTGTTCTAAAATTTGATATCTGTAAAAAGTACTGTATAATTTTTCATAAATACAAAATGCCTCCCAAAATAGGTAACATCCAGGGTAAATGTGGAGGGCAAGGTATAAGTGAAACATTTTTAAAGAGATTTTAGCATAATTTTAGGGCCACCCAACTTATATAGTTCCACGGGAAATGGTGGCACCCAAGATGGACCTGGAAGGGCTCCTCCAAGTCCAGGTACTCTTATCCAAGATTTAGATAATTCTCCAGTTCATCCTTAAATTTTTAAAAATTTTCAAAAAGCCCTTTAAATTTGAATATTTGGAGGCCACAACTATATATTTTAGTTTGCCAAAAAATCTACTCATATTATTCTCTACCTCACCCCCCCTATAACTTTTACTGTGGTTCTACAAGTGAAACGCATTACACAAGGGAGTAGCTAAAAGTGATTTTATAGTATCCAAAAACATAAAAAAGAGTTTTAGGTGACCGGAAGAAATAGTACATTCTCTCTCATGCTGCGTTTGGATTCAAAATTTGATGAATAATTTGAAATTCTCTCAAATTCCTGTAGTTGTTTAGATAATTGGTGAATTATAAAGTCAAATGCCTCTTAATGAATCCAAATAACTAAATTGATTTGGATGAATTTCACATATTTCATTAAATTCGTCAATCCACTATGGAGCCATAAAGTTTTTTCACGACTGGTATTGCACGTTGAAAACAGCTTTGCAAGTGAATCTAACAAACAATAAACAAAAAATTGTGCAAATATATAAAATTTATTCTGGTAGTTTCAAAGAAATTGGATGGCAAAGAACTACACTTTCAATACTTGTTAAATGATTCAAACTCGACAGAATTCAAAATGCCTTTGGCTATCCAATGCTGAGTAATATATGTTAGAGGCAAACTACCAATTTATAATTTGAAAATATATACATAAATATCTAGGTGAAGATTCAAAAAATTTTCATCTTAATTTAACATAATAAATAGTGATGCCATTTCCTCCCTAATTGTGGTATCTGATGACAAAATTAAAGTAACCAAACTTGGAAAACTTACATAAGCAAAGTTTAGCTAGCGCCAAACTTAACAAAATGTTTGAAACAATGAGAAGTATGATTGTGTAGTGACTAATTAAAAGGTTCATAATCTATGCTATCCAAAACATGGTACAATGTAATTCTAAATGGGACTAGTAAATTGAAGGAAACAAGGAAATCATCTAGCAAACGTACTAAATATGCAATAAAATCATTTGATGCTAATATCACTTAATCCACCAAACCATCCAGGCTCCACATGTGCTCGAAAGTTGACTCTAGAGGGTGGTTGTGAAGCAAGTAGAACCTCCTTAATGTTGTTTAGGATTCCTTTGTCATAGGGGTTTCCAGAGCTCACATACCTTTGGTGAAAATGCTCATAAGATGTCTGCACGAGGCACAATATAGAAATTCCATCATAATTTGTTTAAGCAGCTATTTAGATTGGCCTTCTATGTTTATATGCCAAAGCAGAAATTAATTTCCTCAAAGCTGTGCACTTTAAATAATTGTTGTACCAAAAATTCAGGAGTGTTCTCAAAACAGTAGCAAATATACCCTGCAGTAGATTCAGTACTCAATAGTAGCAAGATATAATATGAGTAAATAAGAAATGAATTGCATGTTAATTAATATATTTGACATACATGAACTACAATCGTGCAAGAAAAATATGCATGAATTCAACTTTGAGATAAACCGTGATGATATAAGTACTGTTGGCATAAATGAAAGTATAAAGGGCAAACCTGGTTTATAGCAATTAGATAAACATGATAACAAGAAAAGCCAGCAAGAAAACACATGGCTACAAAACTGAATAATGTCAATGCCACTGTCTCCGGGTCATTTCTTAGCAATCCAATCACCCCTTTCCATCTCCGGGCAATTTGTGATGCAGTGATTTGCATGAGAAGATAAATATGAAGGCAAACAAGAGCAGTCCTGTCAATAGAAATGTTACATGAAGCCGATAATTCCTCTGCATTTTGAAAGAAAAAAATTAGAAGTTATAGTTAGTAAACTAATTTTAATGCCAGAAGGACTTGCAGGGTTGTGATCATACATACCAGTCCCACACAATGCCCGATCCAGGTGCAATGGTGATCGAATTGTTGGATGCAATTGTTACAAGTTGCACAATGACAAGTTCTTGGTGGACGATAAATGTTACAAATGTTACAATACTTCAACTTCACCTCTATCCCATTTATGACAACTACCCTCGATCTCCTTCTGCGTTTACCAGCATCAATTGTTCCTAATTCAACTGATGAACACTGATCATTTCTAGGAATTATACCAGGATCAATGGTACTGACAAATACCAAGTTCACAAGAACCTGCATTGAGGGCAATATATAGTTACATCAGCAGAAGGGCATTCGGTTACGTTCACAACTTTCTCATACAAGTGTGTGTGTGTGTGTGAAATTTAGTTTAGAACTAACAATTGTTGTCAAAATTGAAGATGTTACGATGATGCCGGATTCCTTATATCACTTGCAACATGAACCGCAAATGTCCAACTTGATAGACTAATAGCAATGGCAGTTAAAATCAGCCCTTTTGGATCCGGACCACAAATCAGTCTCCCCTTGAAAAAGAATACCTACATTCAGAATAAGACGTCCAACATCAAATCCTTCCATTTTTTTTTTTGGATAAGCATCAAATCCTCCATTTCTTCTTTGATTTAAACTAATAAACTAAAAGCTTTATCAAGATTCAGCAAAGTACAATGATAAGAAATAGCTTTGGAATGCAAAGCAAGAGCAAATGGAGGATTACGTTGTTTCCAGGCCAAAAATGGTAAACTCTTGCTTGTTCAAGGTTGTCGCCGCCTCGACAAAATTGAAAAGATTTTTCTTGAACCACCCTTTTGAATCCAATTATTTTCTTCCCAAAGAGAAGAAAGCAGTTTCTTGCTTTTTGCTTGAAAACTAACTTCAGAAATTCTTATCTACCCTTCTTTCCTGATGACATAGTATTTATCTGTAGGTTGATCAATTTCTAATGAGGCAGAATTATCGATGGCTTGAGCGACTGAAGAATTTAGGCTGTCGTCTTTCTCTTCACTCGCCATCCACTCCATTCTCTCTTGCTTCTACTATGTAGACTCAAATTAAGAAGCTTCAATTTGTAGATGATAACCACCTAGGTGAAACTTGTGACTGGAAAAGATATTTCAGAAAACTGGAAGCGGTTAGTATTTTTTATGGCCATTAGGTCCAAGCCCATCGGGTTAAAATGTGCATCACCCACCCGGATGCGACATATAAAGTAAAATAAGCCTGTCAACTCACTGATTCCATTTTGAACACATCTGTCAAATTGGGCTCAGGGAGGGAACCCACTTGAAATGGATGGGTCGGCGGATTCCCAAGGGATGCTAGATTGAACCAGTAGATCACTAATAATAAGGGTGTGTTTTGGACAGGAGATTATTTGAAATAGATTATTGTAATACTTTTTTCGATATGGATATATGTGAAATAAAATTTGTGTTGAAAAATATGTTTGTAATGGCAAATAAATAATTTTTTGACAAATAGATACAATCGAAACACAGCCGTAGTTTCTTAAATACATGCTATGTCGTATGACATCACTAAATAATGTTATACGTAAATTTTTACTTAATTTAATGAGTTATTGCATGCTAATAATTGTGAGAGTTATGACAAATAAAAATGTAATTAGTAATCTACCCATCCTTAGTTTTATTATGAATCTTGTTAGTTAGGAAATTATGAGTACACAATGTCATTCAGAGTGATCTTTGTTTTGAGAATTTATTGTTGTAATATATCATTTTGTTAATATATTTCTAATTTGTAAAATAGATTTTTAGGAGCACACAAGTTTTAGTAAAAATTTCCAAATGAGTATTTGTAAAGTGTGTGTGTTTTAGGAAAGGCACGAGTGTCCACCACACCAACGCTTGGATAGTTCCCAGTAGAAAAGGCATGAGCAAAACTTTTCTCAGCAATGGAATATTGCAATTCGCCGATTGTTGCACCAGACTCAACCCAAGCACTATTTCTTCAATATCAACGCTAATTGACTTAAGATTTCTCAGATCAAGTACGATGATTGGGACTTCAGACCTATAGGACGTGCCCGTAGAAATCATGGCCGCCACTTCGAATCCTCATTTGTGCTCCATCTCGTTTGCAACATATGACTGTTGCTTGAAGTGAGAGTATTCTAGAGGAATGATTATTGCGAAGAAATGATTATTGCCAAAGGTTTTGCTTTTGTGCTTGATACAGAGAACCTAAGGATTTTGGATTGAAGATTCCACGATGGGTAAATAAGAAGAGTTGTTGGGGAGACAAAGAACATTCAGAACTGAGATGTTTGATGAGAAGTTATTGTCAGAAAGGCAATGCATGAAGCTATCAGGAAGCGAACTTGAGTATGATGATGGAATTAGTAAGGAAAACAAGGCAGTGAAGAACAGAACTTCAGACATTTCTGTCACAATTTCTGTGATATTCTGAATTATGATTCCCCTCAGACCCAGTGTAGACTTAAGAAAGCTATGAATTGCTCGTCTTATTTATATCCATTACAATTGACCGGGACTGATTGTCATATAAATTAGGGTAAATTTCACTTTATCCCCTCAAATTATGCCGAAAACCTCACTTCAATCCCTAAACTTCAAAATTGAACATTTAAATTCTTAAACTATATAATCCATCCCACTTTACTCCAATTTTTAACAGAATGCACAAAACCAAATGGAATAGTTGCCAATCTGTTAGTTATTATTATAATTAAAGTTAACCAAATCCAACTGGACATAAGTGTAATTTTATGAAATCTAAAGCTTTTGATACACTCAAAATTTTGAAAATTATTCATTTACCTTCTTTCTCTTCCTCCCCATCTCTCCCTTCATCCCAGCCACACACCCGCCATGCCACCCACTACCACCGTTTGCCACCAGAAGATCTGATCCTACCCTTGACTCGTAGCCCTCCATTTGTTAATTCTTGTAACTTAATCACAAAAAAAAATGTTAAACATCAGAAAACCAATCAATATCAACAAAAAATTTTACAACCAAAAAAAGAAAGAAGAAATTCAAAGAACATGCTTGGGTATGAACAATTCTGGAGGGTCTGACATTTTGGGGTCATTATTAACAAGTTACAAGGCTCAGGACTTGCAACTCCTTTTGGACAACCTACAGCCATAGACAAACAAAGAGTAAGAGTTGAAAAAGAATCTCCTCCAACTCCAACATAATTACACATTCCCAACCCAATCTGAATCTCATCAAGACTACCTTCTGTTGCTGGTTTGGATATGAACACCCCATTCATCTTTTTACTTTTAATCTATTTTCTTATTCACAGATCCAAACCTATGTAAAAGAAAAACATATTCCACGAATCCCACAAAAATTAGTCGTGCCCAGATCAAATGGAAATGAATTTAGGAGATGATATAAAAATTGAAAAAAAATAAAAATTAAATACTTTTATTAGCACAAAATAAAAGTGAAAAAATAATGGGTTTTAAAAGAGAGAAAGGGATAAGGGCGGAAACTTGGGTGGTGGGGTCATGTGGTGAGAAGAGAAGAGAGGCAATAGAGCAATGGAAGCCTAGGTTGATAGAGAAAGTACGGAACGAGAGATTTTTGGTGGGGTGAATGAAGAAAAGGGGATAAGAAATTGGGGTGGGGCGGCTATTCAAAGAGGAGACAGGAAACAAGTTACAGGTTGTGATAAGTACAAATGGTGATGTATTGGTATGGCAAACATTTTGTGATTTTCTTCTGTGATAAACGTCATATTTTTGGATTCATCACCGGGGAGGAGAATGAAGTAGTAAAGCATGGCGTACGATGATGGCAAGAGAAAAGGGAGATGATGGTGTAGCAGTGGTGGATGTGCGGCAATGGAGGAAGAAGGCAGTGAAGAAAGAAAGGAAAAAATAGAAAAGGAAATGAAAGGAAATAGAAAAAAAGGTGGAAAAAATAAAAGAAAAGGAAAGTTTAAAAAATGATTTTTTTGTTTAAAAAAGGGAAAACTTTAAATTAGTATTAATTAAAGAGGTAAAATTATCTTTATCTCTCAGTCTCTTTGTTTTTTTTATATTGGGTCTCATGAAATTACATTTATGTCCCTATTAGATTTGATTAAATTAAATTATAATTATAACCTAAATGAATTGGTAAACTATTCTGTTAGGTTTGGTGGCATTCCGTCAAAATTTGGAGTAAAGTGGGACAGATTATCTAGTTTAAGGATTTAAATGTTCCATTTTGAAGTTTAGGGACTGCAGTGAAGTTTGGACATAGTTTGAAGGGACAAAATGAATTTACCGCTATAAATTAAGAAATAAATGCAAAGTTGGCTTGCAGGCCCGCTTTAAAAAAAAAAAAAAGAAGAAGCTGTATTCTCTCTCTTGCATTGTAAGAAATCGTGATTGTAAGACTTATTCTCAAGTGAAGAGCACATGATTCGAATAACTTAATAGTTAAGAAGATTTTAATAGCACTTCTTTGACCATTGGTTTGATCCAGTGGTTAGTAATATTCTGATTGCTCAACCAAAGTTAATGAATTTTCTAAAGAACTTATTTATCTTTCTTGGTTTGAAGTACAATTATACACCATTTTTTGGGGGGGGGGGGGGGGGGGGGGGGGGGGTTATGGTACTTAGCAGAATAACTTCTAATACACAGCACGTATTAAATTGATTGTTATACAAAATGAAGGAAGAAAAACCCAAGTTAAGAAAGTTCTCTCTTTTTTAATCCCTCTCTACATTTTTTTCACTCCCAATTATTAGGCTCAAGGTTCAAATCTTAAATCTGACATCGATGAAAATCCGAGTTAAGAGAGCTAATTGTACTTCATTGTACAATTAGATCATTAGATCATATAGCAACCAGGTAAAGAATTAAGAAACCCAACATTTTAATGCTTTGTTGTATTGCTGTTTAGCTTGATCCGTTTCGTGATCGAATTGCAATAAATCTCAGGAAAAAACCTTAAATTTTTTTTTTATAGGTTTGCTGCCTCAGTTTCTTTGTCATTTCGAATTTATATGTATATAGGTTTGCAGCCTAAAATAAAAGTTAGTTTGTCTTTGGTCATATTTGAACAATTTCTTGAATACCAATTACAAAACTACTTCAAGATACCACTAAAAAAAATTCATTTCCTGTATCTAAAACGAAATTCAGCTTCATTATATTAATACTTTCTACATGGTGCTAATGAGTTGGAAGAAACAAGGATATCATCTTCCAAACTGATAGAGAATAAAATCATTTGATGTCATTGATGTCACTATTAGGGGTTAGTAGTTAGTACACAGCCCTCATTTGCCGAATGAGATCGCCTCTGATCTGGACTGTCCAAAAATTTCAAATGGACAATCCAAATCAACCAGATCTCATTTGGCAAGATCAGGCGTTGGCCACCACAAAGGTTTTTAAAGGTTTTGATGGGGTGAGAGGTTAAGAATTCAACTCTTCCCTTCTATTAATTGTCACTAATGTGTGACTAATTCAAATCCACCGAGCGTCCTTTGGTACCCGTTTGGTTCAGAGATGATTTAATGCCACTTTGGTTTCCAAATGACCTAGTTCAGTTTGTTCCCTTCTGTAACTATTCCACGTCGGCTAGGAAGGAGAGTTCTGACTGCTTTATAACCTGTTGTGAATGTCCCCCCACCTAACCGAGGTCTTTTGGAGGAGTGCTGGGTTTCTTGACCTGCGGGATTGGGGCTTTTCACTTGTTGTGGATTATAACCTCACCTCCAGGAACAAAACCCACGTCCTTCTGGGTGCTAACTGTGGGACAGTATTGGTCAGGGATGTTAAACCTTCCCCATAGTATAAAAGTAGAATTATGTGCAGATGCAAAAATGATTAAGGCACACTTTATGTGAGTATTCAATAAAATGACACACTCTACATTTGTGCAAGTAATAAAAATATTTATTTTGTGAAAATTTTTTTCATGTAAATTGGTCAAAAACAAATAGTATTCAACTTAAATGGACAAGAAGCTTCCTCATAGCAACTGGAATGGGATCAGATAAAGTGCAAATGGAAAAGTTCAAGGAAGGCCCCGAAATAATTGTTGTAAAGTAAAATATGCACGGCAAGCAAGCAAGTATTATGCGATAAATCCTTCAAAAAAGAAGTATTATGCCATAAAAAATTTATATCTAATTATGTCTCACTATGTATTAACATGAAATCTTATTTACCATAATATATTAGTCAGTAGCGTTCCATGTCAGTTTACATTTAGAATTTCATTTCTTCAACTTGTAAAGTTTGCCTGGAAATTTTTTTTTTTTTAGAAAAGAACGATATTGTCATTGTGTCTGATACCACTTTTAATGGCGTGATCTCTCAATGATCTTTTGTCTCCATAACTTTTGAATATAACCGATGGCCGGCGGCTGCTGGCGCCTCCACTTGCGACAATTTTTATTCTTCATTAGTAATGGGACAACAAAGATATAAAATATAAAGGCACTCAAATAAAATAAATGCATTCAAATAAAATAAAGGTAGTATGACCTGTTTTCCACAAGGCAGCAAAAACATTATTGTATAGGAGGTAAAACCGGTCATCAATTTCAAGATAGCTAAACTAAACACAGGTTTGTATCGGAGTTAAATCAAGATTTTAGTAGTACCATACCAAACGGGATTTGGTGCAGTGAAGCAGAAAGATGATAGAACGCGCAGGTTTTGTAAGGAGTGATTCCAAAACCCTCAGCTTCTTCCTTCTCTTAATACTGGAATGAAGTAAAATAATTTTATCTTTCATAATTTTGTATTTTATCATATAATCCTCCTATTATTTAAAATATCCAATTAATCTATCCATGATTTTATGTAAAGTCAAAAATAGACAAAAAACAACTATTGTCATGGTGATCAACCTATATGCACGCTAGCTAGAAACATGGAATATGTGAAAATATGAAATTGCCACTTATTCCCCTTATGGCTTCGCGTTTGGCCACATAATCCCCTGTTAATTTTATGTAAAATGGTTAGACACTTGTTGTGCTTAAATATTAACTAATGATTGGAGATACTTCTTTTTTTTTTTTGGGTCAATTTTTCCACTTTACATGATGCTACAAAGAGTTAAATGGATATTGTTGAATATAGCGGTAGAACCAAAAACTTTAGTTTAGGGGAGGCAAAAAATCCAACATACAGTAATAACACATATTATAGCATATAAAGCATGGTAAATTTAAAATGAAAATTACGGATTTCAATAATAAAAGATAAAGTATAATTCAAACTACAAAATTTGGATTCCCTACCATTCTATTTCCTTACAATGCAAGAATAACTACCTAATATACTAATAGATTAATAATTCATATTACTGGCTTCGTTTTTTGTCCTTACATTATAGAAACAATAATCATTACGTAGTTCTAAAACAAACTCAAAATAAAAATAACTATTTCAAAATTGAGATCAAGCTTTCAAGGAAACTTTCACATTAACCAATTAAATTAAAATTGAGTGCAGGTGCAAGGTCTCTTTCAATCAGAATAATTGCTTGACAATAGTCAGATTACAGTAATAAAAAATTTGTTTAGGTTGTAAACTGATAATATATTAAAAAAGGCTTCAATATTGACATTGTCATTGTTGTAAGACCACTTTTCTTGGCTTAATCTATCAATGATCTTGTCTGCATAATCTTTTGAAATGATCTACAATTCTGCGTCAGGCCGGCCGCTGCTGGACTTGCCTCAATGATCACGTCTCCATAATTTTTTAAAATAATCTACAATTCTGCTTCGGACCGGCTGCAGCTGCACTTGCACTTGCGAAGATGTCAGAGTCATTAGTTGGCCTGCAAATATAGATGTCACCTAATCATGATGTTAACCAGTTACGTGCGCATATCAGGAGTACTATCACACTATGTATTTATGCCAAAATCTTTTTTTTTTATAAACAATATATGACAGGTGCTGAATCTGTGCAATAATAATAAATAAAAACCTAATTATCATCAAAAAGTAATTAATAATTAATTTTAGGTATTAGAGCAGGAACTCTGGGTGTGTAATGGGTTACTTGATCCATCCTGTTCCCGAAGATTTTGCTAAATCCGATATACCCGAATTAATTATCTGACTAAAATTCACTAACTAGTTAGACAGTGACAAGCAGGGTCGTCTCCTCAGGGATTGGGGAGAAATTTATTTCCTTTCAAGTCAAGATAAATGGGGGGTTTGGGATTAAATGCTAATGAAGTAAATAAATCAAATATAGAAAATAATTAATTAAAAGAATAATTAGGAAAATTCTAACCAAGGGTACACTTCATAAATGATTCATGCACTGACAATCGATTCGTAGATAATTCCACATTTATTAATAGATTGGTTATAGTTGTCATGCATGCGATAAATAACTAACTTTTCCCTAATTTCTCGATAATTAAGGTACGACCGTTAACTATTTCTTTAATCCGGAAACAACTCTAGATACGACTGTAAGATTTAATTTCTAGACTACATTAATAATTAGAAAGACCCAATCATAACTAACAAATACGCTACGAGGGTTTGTTTAAATTAGATTGTATGTTTCCCTGACATAAATTCAATTACGCTAGTTGCTACTAAAATGGAGACAATCGAACAATTACGGATTCAATTACTTCTAATTAGCAAAATAGCTATTTGAACAATTAATTATTGCGTACTAATCAATCATACATAAGAGTTATAACAATTAAAAGTAAGAAACATAAAAAATACTAATAAATGAAAGAAATAATTAAAAATAGTCTAGATTTTACAGTAATTATCGAACCAAATTGTCAATTACCCCCTTAATTAGAATTGAGAAGTTAGTTCTCCGTTAATGGAGAACAAGTCATGTGTGGAGAATTGGGAGAAATTGACAAATCGCTCTCTCAATCTCGATCAACTACAGAAGAAACGCACAAGGAATTTTTGTTGCTTTTGATTGCCTCCAATCCCAGGCGTACGAGAAAGAGACGGATGCTCTCTTTTATCTCGGTCAAGCAAAAGTAAAAAGCAAGAAAACTAGTCCACAACTGCGGCTCTTGTTGCTTTTCCCCTAATTGTGAAGCATACGAGAGAGTTTCTCTTGTCTCTTCAATTCAGTCAAACCACATGGAAAAAGGCAATCGGAAGGTCAACAACGGTGCCCTCTTTTTCCTCAGTTGGTTACAAAGCATCCAAAAACAAAACGAAAGTCCAAGGCAGAAACCTACTCAAACTACAAAAATCTCCTTTTTCGTTGGTAGCCGCCGAAAATGAAGGAATTGATTTTCTTGTTATCGGCCGGCCCATCAGAGAGGAAAACAAGACGGTTCCCCAATTCTAGTTTTTACTCCTTTTCAAAAATTGGTATTTAAATATCAAAACTTCCTAAATAAACAAAAAATCTATTATAATTTAATTTCTTCAACCTTTGAAGCGGATCCCACTGCTTTCCACAGTTGTAATTCGCTGCTTTACTCCCTTTGCGAAGTTCCCACATGCAACGAACAACGGAAATCCGGCTCTGAGGGTTTGGAGTTAGGCGTGGGCACGCCTACTCATCGGAAAGTCCTCCGAAATGTGATTTTAAGCATTTTTT
The DNA here is from genome assembly GCA_023065735.1 of Coffea humblotiana. Taxonomy (NCBI): domain Eukaryota; kingdom Viridiplantae; phylum Streptophyta; class Magnoliopsida; order Gentianales; family Rubiaceae; genus Coffea; species Coffea humblotiana. The sequence goes on along the minus strand of CM041212.1, from coordinate 19,477,516 downwards.
CAGCATCAATCCCTGCAATTAACACCAAAATCACATCTGAGTAGAATCCACCAAATTAGTGCAATATTTAGTCAAACAATTGTGCAATATTACCTAAAATATCCCACTAAATGCACCCTATCAATATAATCTAATACAATGAAATATACACTAATGTGTCAGAAAATACTTGTATCATAGATACAAGAAATTCAAAATATCATTGCATCTAATAGATCTGGAATATTACAAAAGTTACATTATTGTGAAACTCAACAAATTTGGAATTTAGACAAATAAAGAACAATCCAATGAATATCTATGTATGCCAATGCTATCTGATCTACTATTTAACTGGTTCAAACTCAAATTTGATGCTGAGATTTAACGAAATAAGCTAAGAAATTCCAATGATCTATGGTTCAAACTCAAATTTGATGCTGAGATTTAACGAAATAAGCTAAGAAATTCCAATGATCTAGAAAAATTCACCCTGAGGTTGAAGAAATATATGAAAATGCATATGTTCAAATGCAAATAAATATATTAACACGAAATGTTCATTAATTAACTATTCATTAGGGATTAGTACCACCTAATTTTTTTCATATATACGTCCAAAAATCCAAAAAGATTCATCAGATAGCACTCGTGAATGTGTCAAGAATAGGACCAAAAAGAAATACAAGCTTTGTATAAAATACCAGTATAACCCTAGTTTCCCTCAATAAGAAAAATAGTTCAGTTATAAAGGGGTTTCAGGGTAGGTTTGTACAGGAGATATAACCAAGGGTGTTTGCTTATAATTAACCAAGAATATTGTGTTACGTAAGCTGCGGAACGGAAGATTTTGTACATAGTCATACCATAAACCAGAAATATTGTTCTGCAATTTTTCCAAAATTTACATAATTTTAGTGTTCATTTGACATGAACTTTAACAAAATGGCAAGAAATTGGAAAAAAATTGAAAATTTTGACCGTAGGTTACTGAGCTAATTTCTCCTCATGTTGAACTTGAATCTCAAAGTTCTTTCTCTGCAAAATGATTTTAAGAAGCTAGAAAATGCTAAGCATGTTATCTCATCAGCCCGGACAACTCAATTAAGATTTTGAATAGATTTAGTAACCAATGGAGCACTTTACCCTAGTTTTAGATATCAACTTCATGTTTCCAACATCTCCCCCCCCCCCCCCCCACCAAAGCAAAAAATGTTATGATTAAGTTCTCAACCACTTGAACAATGAAATACACAACATGTTAATTAAAAATTTCTTAAGTGATGATTTTCTTATGTGACTTAAAACATCCCAAAAGATTTTGTCTCGTAACATTTAGAATTGTGTCCATAATAGACCAAAAAGCAATGAAGGCTTTCAGATAAATTATTAGTATAGGCAGTGTTGCCTCGACAAGAAAAACAGGTAAGAAGGGTGTTGAATGTTGAAATTCTGAAGACAAGCTTCAAATGTCCAAATGTGTGAATGATACGTCTAACTGGCTATGAATGCAAACCATACATAAGTTAATAACAATAAGGCTCAAAAAAATAACAATAAATAGAAAAAACAGTGTTTCATGCCCCCTGTCCCTCCCAATATCAAACGTGTTATCTTGTTTTATTTTTCTCTTGATCTATTACTATTACTATTACTATATTAAAAGTATGACGAGATTTGGCATTATAAGTTGTAAGCACTTTTTTATTTTAATTTATGTTATTTCCATATTACCCCAAGTTATTGTATTTTAATTGTGGTAATAATTAAAATATGAAACATTCCAAATGAATATATCTCAATAATATTGGTAATTAAAATGAAAAGCTCCCTATTAAAACTATTTAGCGACCCTTACATTTCATCTCCAATTTTTATGTGCATCAAAGTTTCTTATTCGAAACAATTTCTTACTCAAAATAGTTTGACCAATTTCATTAACCACAATTTTAAGATTGTAAAAAAATATTAGTATAAAAAATAGATGCTCTTAGAACAAAAGAGAATAAGAAAAGAGTCCATATTCATTTGGAGAATCTTGATATGAATATCATGAGACAGGTACATAATTATGTGCCTTCTATCAGTATAAAGAAATACTAAAAAAAAAGCAAAAATAAAAGAATCCAACTATTTCTATCAATTGAAACTAAATAGGCACTAAAGCTGTATAAATCATTATATTCTTATCAACCACAATAACACTTAGAAAAAATGTCAATAATCCAAATTCAACAATGCACCTCATATTATTCAATTCAAATTCACAAAATCTTTTGTGAAAAGTTCAACTGGAAAGATATAAAGTAAAATATTCATGCAAAGTTGGATATGAGAACGATTCATATATTTTATTCTTAAATAATTAATTCATTCTAACTATACAATTGCATTTCATTTGTCTTAGCAAGGGAAAATAATATTTAAAATGTTGATACAAATTTTTTTTATTTCATAAAATTTGTTGATTTCATCATAAACTTAACTTTGGGGTTTGTTTTTAAGCAAGAAAAGGCACGTCTAGACTCTGGTTCGTAAACGAGCTTTCCAAAAAGGTAAAGAAAGGGGTGAGTGTGGTGAAAATAATTAGAATGACAAAATCTAACTAATCAATTTATTTATTCTAATACCTCTTTAGAAATTGATTTTACGATTTAAGTCTTTATTTTACTAATAATTAAGAATTCTATTTACTAGGCTCACACTTGACATGTATGCATATATTTCCTGTTTAGCAATATTTTTTGTACAATATTTAAAAAAAATAATATTATGATTTTATGGTAAAAATATTGTGAGTATAGAACAACTTTGGTGAAAAATAACTATATTAGGAATTATTTATCAAAGCTGAATCCATAATTTACCAAAAAGATCAACATAAATTAAAAAAAGAAAAAACTCAAATAAAAAATAATAGATCAGAGAGTTCGTATTTAGATGGTCTTTGGAATAATAATTGGTTAATGAAAATATGACATATTTATTATCAGGTAAACAATCAAATATCACACAAAAAATATAAGAAATATTATATTTGGATTAATATAATCACGTGCAAAGTACGCGAACTATTACTAGTTTATTAAATGAATTGTTGATTGAATTCTTGTTGTTAATCTCAAAATTAAATTAAAGTCCTACTTCATTGACATAAGCAATTATAATAACGTGTAAGATTAATCAAAATTATTGGGCAGTATGGTGTGATTAACCCGGTTGCGAAATTAGTGCCGCTAGAATTATTAAAAGATTGTTAAGAGCGTAATTAATGCTGGATTATTCAAACATTTGGACTAATGACTAAGGGAAGTGCAATGGAGTCGTTTTCTATAATTTTTTTTTTAAAATAATCCAAGAAATGTCCATTGACTATTTGTCCTTTCTTTTCTATATACTAGCAATCTATGACCAGAGAAAGAGAAGAGCACTCGATTGTGAGGTTTTGCGGTTCTTATCTCCTTTCACATTTGAGAGTTGTCTCATCTCTATATTGAGATCTCTGCTGGTTCTCTTATTAATCTTTGATTAGATGGCCTCCAGTACTATAGTATTACTTGCATTTCTTCTGCTTTGGATTGGATGCTTTCCGTCCAATTTTTAATTTAGTTGAAATCACAGAAAGTTATGATGTAAGTTTTTTAAATTAGAGAGAATTAAATTAAACATTTAGCAAATCACAAGAAATTTTTGATATTTTACCCTTTTAATTTTGATTGAGATATGTGATTCCTCTATTTTCCAGTGCATGAGCTGTGTGAAAATTGAAAGTTTAACAAACGCCAAACCATTGCGCTGACAAAACGTTTTTGCGATTGACTAAATTGTAAACAGCCACAAATGTTTCAAGATTTTAATGATTAAAGGGAGCCCTTTTTGATTGGTTCGACAGCTGCAGGAATGCTGAATCGTGTATTTTTCAAAATATGATTTCAATTAACCCGTAATAAAGCCATTGTAGACAGCTCTCAACGGGAAAAGCTGTTTTTTGATGTGACCACACCGGAGGCAGATAGGATGAATGTGGAGAGAATTTGCATTAGAGATCTTTTGGATCCTCCCATCATCATAATTGAGGTCCACCTATATTGAAACATTTGCGTCAGAGATTACCTCATCCGCTTTTCGTTTAAAATTTTTTTTAAATTTTTTTGAGGGACTTTTTTTTATTAAATAAAAACAATAAATAGCTGAAAACGGGTGACAAATGAATAAATACTAACCTAATCCCTTCGGGAATTCCAATGTGTTATTTTCTGTTGTGATTATGTTAATTGGCAAATGAATAAGCATTCCAATGTGTTATTAGGCGGTGTTGTATTTGTATATTACTCCTGCTATTGTTACATTAATTAACGGGTACGTACTAGAAAGTCCCTCAGTCGGTGTGAATTGAATATGATAGTGAAAGACAGAAAACAAACAAATGAAAAGAGAAGGAAAAGCAGTCACAAATCAAAGCGAATAATACTTATGATGCTAGGAGTCAAGTCCTATGGCAAAAGGGGGACATGAGACACGAAGATAAAAAATCCAATAATCGAGGAGACTTCAGTCCTCATCCCTATCGCCTTTTCACACGTGGAACCCGACCCACGTTAAGCAGCCACACGCTACTAGTACTACTACATGTTGATACAGTACGCTAGTATTTGACAACGCAAATCCCCACAACCGACAAACATTTTCTGAATCATCTAATCGTCGCTTTGTTTAAAAGGATAAAAGAGACAGAAGACGGGCCATCATCTAGAAAGGTTTGTGTTTTTTTTTCTTTTCTTTCTTTCTTTTCCCCGAGTAATGAACCTTGTAGACAGTGGAGTTTCACATCTCAAGTCGCTCGTCCAATTTTTTTTTGTTGTAATTATAAAATTTTTATAATCTAATTCAATCTAAATTAAAAGAAGGGGATTCGATATGAACAAATATTTTATCAAAAATAATCAATTAAAATGTCACGTACTGTGATAATTTTTTGGCTTGGCCCAGTGCTGGATGACCTCCTGCAATTGACCATAGGCTAATGCGGTGGTGGTTGGTGTGGAACTCCAGTCTTCAGCTTAGACCGAAGGAATTGACCATCATAATTCATAAGGACTGACTTGATCAATCAGGCAACCAGTGACAAAAGAGATTAGCCTGTGGAACTGCGGACCGTGTCTCTACTCTGTAGCCTAGGCTGCCGCAATTCTTTTCACACTGCCCTAGACCACCAACCAATACAGCAACTAGTTTTTAGAAAGAAAAGAAGGAGGAGGAAATCGGCATCACGAGGTCATCCACAAAGAAAAACGAAGCGACGATTTCTCAGTCGAATAAACAGAATTGAGATCCTCCTGTACAGTAACAACCGCACGTAAAATTGGAAATCAATAGAGTCCAAAGCATTAAAACTTCATGTGCAGTGGGGTCTTTTTTTTTATTTCAATCATCCAAGACGTATCCAATGACTATTTGTCATTTACTTTCTGGACACTAGCAATCAACGTACAGAAAAGAGGTGAGCACTTGTTTTTGAGGTTTTGCAGATCTTTCTCGTCTCCTTTCATATTTGAGAACTGTTTCATCTGTTAAATTGAGATCGATACATTCTGGTTCCCTTGTTGATCTTCCTTTTATTAGATGGCCTCCACTAGTATCACTTGTATTTCTTCCATCTTGGACGATCTGCAAGCGCTGGAGAACGATTATCCAGAATTTCCAAATTGGCCGCAGAAGTACCTGAGACGCGTGCTAAGATTTTTGAGAACATTTCTTCTGTGTGCGAGAAAATACAGCAACGATGATGTGCAATTACCATTTGACAACAAAAAGAACCAGGCAAATAATCATCATCATGCAAGCCTAGAAGCTCTGGCAGTTCGGATTGGAGAAGCCATTCCCAAGTGGGCAAAGGAGATCCAATCTTCGGATCAGCATCGGAAAGTGGTCCATGATTTAGAAAAAGACATGGGATCCTTCGAACAAGAAATTTGCGAATGGTACGTCTTTTTCTTGGGTTCCTCGTCACGGCAGTCCAGTAATTCGGTCGTTCGAAAAGATGACCTTATGGAATTCATGGATTCTCTTCTGGAGAATCTAGCGAATTTTCGTCGAAGGAGTCGGCTGGCACTTCAAGTTGGACTAATTAAAGCCCTTGAAGAGAAGCTGGCGTTCATGAAAAACTTCATCGGTTTTCTCACACTGCATGGCGTTGAAAACACAGAATTGGGACCTTTGTTGGTTCACACTGAAGCTGTGGCTATCAATGCAGCACGCCTCTCTTATAAGTGGCCAGTTTTTTAAGAAGGATCTCGGACCGCCCAGGGATATCGAGGAAAGCATTTCGGAACTGCTGCAGAAGATTATTCCTGTTGAACCGCAAGTCCTTGACACTTGTATCCAGGCCCTGACTGCTTCAAAGTTATCAAGAAAATCATATGGAGACACAGATGAGCATCTGTTGAGAGACTTCTTCCATTCTCTCCTATGTAATCTTTGGCAGAAACTAAAGCATGGTACTTGTCCTGTGATTTTGCGTCAACTGCAAATGTTTTACGAGGGACTAAATTCCTTGAGAACCATTTTGAAGGAGAAGCCAAAGGAGTTTGATGAGAAAGTAAGAGATCCTACTCGAGTCGTGGACTGTTATGGAAGAGATTTTATTTCCCCTCTCTCTCTGAATGCAATCAAAGACGCTATACAAGCCAAGGATATGGATCTTGTGTGTTCTGAGTTATTGGAAATAATTAAGCTCATCGATGCAGTAATCACAGAGAAGTGTCCAGGACCATCATCATTCAATTTTCCAAAGACCAATGGACTGGGCTTTGTTGATTCCCTTCTAGAAAAGATGATGGATGTGACGAGTTCTAAGGCTGGTTCGATTGCCTTGATCGATCGTCGAATTCAAAAAGTCCAGGAAGAACTTGTTTGTTTACGTTCTTTGCTGTGGAAAATTGTGGGGCCTGCAAAATGAAGATGAGGAGGTCCAGGCAATTTGGAATCGTATTGTTGGGGTGGCATACAGGATAGAGTTTTTTATTGACTCCTTAATAACTGGAAATATCTTAGATTCTTCTTCAATGTCCATTCATTCCATTTTAGAAGAAATGAAGATCATTAAAGCTGCGGCCTTGAAGATTTGTGATAGCGAAAGAGTTGGTGGAAAAGTTGAGGTAACGAAGAGATTCAATCACATGCCACAACAAGGAAGCAAGCCAATAGTCAATGATGTGGTGGTGGGATTCGAGGATGAGACGGCATCGATAATCAATCAACTCAGATATGGATCACGCCTAGTGAAAATTGTTTCCATTGTGGGTATGCCGGGATGCGGTAAGACAACTTTGGCTAGAAAAGTGTACAATGATTCTTCAGTGAAGTCCCATTTTTATGAGCGTGCTTGGTGTACTGTTTCTCAAATATATGACAAGAGAAATATGTTGCTTCAAATTTTGACTTGTATTGAGTCCAAGCTTCCTGAGGATGTTTTTGAGATTGGTGAAGAAGATCTGGCTCTTCAAGTCAAAAGACGTTTGCTTAAAAACACATATCTCATTGTTTTGGACGATGTATGGGACATTGATGCATGGGACGGATTGGAAGCCTCATTCCCTGATGATGGAAATGGAAGTAGAGTTATCTTGACAAGTCGGCACCATGGTGTTGCTCCGCAAGACAAACTCGACCATGAACCATATTCTCTTCGTCAACTCACTCCTAATGAGAGCTGGGATTTGCTAAAAGGGAAGTTATATCCTGGACAAGATTTGGCTCCTCCAGAACTATGTGAAATTCGACAGCAAGTCGTGGAAATGTGTCAAGGACTACCTCTTACGGTTGTCATTCTTGCCGGAATTCTCTCAAGGATGGACCGATATGGTTGGAAAGAAGCTGTGGAAGGTTTAAGTTCAAGGAATGTTTCTAGTACGGAACAATGTACCGCTACATTAGAGCTGAGTTACAAACATTTACCTGATACTTTGAAGGCATGTTTTCTTTATTTTGGAGCCTTTCCAGAAGACCATGAACACAATACCAAGAGGTTGATTTCTCTATGGGTCGCTGAAGGACTTGTTCAAAAAACTCAGCTCAAGAGATCAGAGGATGTGGCAAATGATTACCTGATGGAACTTATTAGCAGAAGCTTAGTCATAGTTTCAAAACCAAGATCCATTGATGGGGTCAAAGCTTGTCGCATTCACGATTTGTTATATGAGTTTTGTGTGACAAAAGCCAAAGAAGAAAAGCTTTTGCAGCTGGTACATAGGTATGATGACTTGTCTGCTTTCACTGTGCCATGCTACCTACGCCGCTTATGCATTATTGATTCTAAGCTCGAGCACTTTGACAACTTGAGGTTATTTTCTCGTGCCATACGCAGTCTATTATTATTCGGTCACGATGAAGACAGTATTAGTTTTGACCTTCGATTCATTTTTCACATCATCAAACTTGTCAAAGTGTTAGATTTGAGCCACATTGGACTCGACCCCTTTCCTAGAGAGTTAGAACTGCTTGTTCACTTGCGCTACTTGGCGATTCTAGGTCGAGGTAAGATCAGTCTCCCATCATCAGTATGCAATCTCCCGAACTTGGAAACTTTGATTTGGCGAAAATTCTTCAACTCATCGTTCAGTTTCACTACCAGATACCATATGGAACCTGAAGAAACTAAGGCATTTACAGCTAATTGATGAGGTCGATAAGCATTATTGTTTTTTTTTTCCCTAGAGACAATCTTGACAACTCGTCACAGTTGCGTGACTTAGATTTCTTGTCCTGTTTGTCTCTCGATCCTGAGGAAAACATCAGCAAGCTGTTGAGAAAGTTTCCAAATATCCGCAAGCTGAGATGCTCTGTCAATCTCAAGCCAGATGTTCAATATCATGTAGCAACGGATTGTCTAAGTCAGTTGGAATCACTCAGTCTGAGTTGCGTTATTTACGGCGGTGGCCGATATCAGTTAGATTTCCAATTTCCTTTGACTATTAAAAAATTGACCCTATCTTATTTTCGCTTGCCATGGAGCAAAATGGCAGCAATTGGAAATCTACCCAATCTTGAGGTGCTCAAATTACTCAAACAAGCCTTTGAGGGGGAAATATGGGAAATGGAAGTAGAGAAGTTCCCTAAAGTTCGTTTCTTGAAATTAGCTTCCTTGAACATTGTGAAGTGGACAGCCTCCTCCGAGTATGAGTACGAGGAGCAGGACTATTTTCCTCGTCTCCAGAAGCTAGTATTGGATCGCTGTGGAGCGTTGCAGGAGATCCCTTCTTGTTTGGGAAATAGTTATGCCCTTGAAATAATTGAGGTGTCAAAATGTCCCAGCTGTACCAGTTCATTGGAGGAAATTCAGGAAGAGCAAAGAAGCAATGGATATACCGATCTGAAGATCCTTACCTCATAATGGACGATTGATCTTCTCAAGTAAGTTTTTTAAGTCCTTTACTTATGTACTGCTACGGGTTATGTGTATCTGTTTAGCATCAAGATCAAGTTGTTCTTTTTCTTAATAGTTTTTCTTTTCTTTTTCTTAATTAGTACTGGAAAGCTGCAAGTTTTTGGAGGAGATCCCTTCTTGTTTGGAAAATCTATCAACTCTTGAAATAATTGAGGTCTCTAAATGTGCCAACCGTACCAGTTCAGTGGATCAAATTCAGGAAGAGCAATTAAGCAGGGGAAATACACTGATCTGAAGATCCTTATTTCATGATGGATGATTGATCTTCATTCTACTTTTCTTTTTAATCCTTTACTTCTGTACACATACTGGTTATGTTGTATCTGTTGAGCATCAATCAAGATCAAGTTGTTCTTGTTTTCTTTGCAAGTTTCTTGTTATTTCTGTGACCGAATCTTGTACTGCTTGCACAACTGAGTTTGCAAATTTTCCAAGAACTTATTTGTCTTTATTGGTTTGAACTTTGAATTACAATAATATACTATCGGGAGATTTCCGGTAGTTAACAAAATAACTTTTGATACAAGCACATACCAAAATTGATTGTTCTACAAAATGAAGGAAGAAACCCAAAAAAAAATTTTTTTTCTTAAAACCCTCCCATCCCTTCCTAGATTCTTTCTGTTCCCAACTACTAGACTTTAAATTCAAACCTTGAATCTGACATCAAAGAGAAGCTAAGTTAAGAGAGTTAATTGTGCTAACTTCACTTGAGCATCGTCATAATCCTAAAAGCTCTCTTTATTGTTTTAGAAAGATTATGAAACTTTTTGTAAAGTTGTTTATTAAACCGTTTTAAATTGTTTTAAAATTGATATCTTAAAAAGTACAGTATAATTTTCAAAAGACAAAATGCCTCCCAAAATAGGTAACATCCAGGGTAAATGTAGAGGACAAGGTATAAGTGGAACATTTTTTAAGAGATTTTAGCATAATTTTTAGGGCCACCCAACTTATATAGTTTCACGGGAAATGGTGGCACCAAAGATGGACCTGGAAGGGCTCCTCCATGTCCAGGTACTCTTATCCAAAGATTTAGATAATTCTCTAGTTCATCCTTAAAATTCTAAAAATTTTCAAAAAGCCCTTTAAATTTGAATATTTTGGAGCCGCAACTATATATTTTAGTTTGCAAAAAACTACTCATATTATTCTCTACCTCACCCCCCTATGCTTTTACTGTGGTTCTACAAGTGAAACGCATTACACAAGGGAGTATCTAAAAGTGATTTTATAGTATCTAAAACATAAAAAAATAGTTTTAGGTGACCGGAAGAAATAGTACATTCTCTCTCATGCTGCATTTGGATTCAAAATTTGATGAATAATTTGAAATTCTCTCAAATTCCTGTAGTTGTTTAGATTATTTAGTAAGTATTTGAATTCATAAATCACAAATTATTCTAATATTTTATATATTTTTTGATAAGGAAAAATCGTTCAAAACGTCTCTCATATTTCACAAGATGATTTTTTTCGTCATTTACTTTTTAAAAGTGTAATTTTACGTCCCTTACAAATTCATATTGACAAAATTTGGTCCCTACCTAGGTTTCTGACTAGTTTTTGGTCGGAATCCACTGCGTGACTTGCATGTGATTATTTTTTAAGGACAAAATTGTCAAATCAAATTTTTACATAATCTGATTCATAGTCCCTCATATTTCAAAAAATGAATTTTTTCGTCCCTAACATTTTACAAAATGAATTGTTTCACTCCTCACATTTCAAAAAATGAATTTTCTATCCCTCACATTTTTCAAAATGAATTTTTTCATCCCTCATTGATCGTGTGTATGAATAGCTTTTTTTTTTCTATAAACCCACGTATATGTCTATTTGATTTTACATGAACAGTACGAATAACATGTAATTTATCTCTATTAGATTTCATCTAAACATGCTAATCGTAGTTATACACATGCTATTCAATAGATATATATAAGGGGTTTAAAACTAATAATTTTGTTTAAACCGAAGTATATATTTATATGATTTCACTATTTGAACCTATTCAATATTTGTGACATTTCTCTTTTGGTAATAATTTATTTATTGAATTGTATAATAAGGTCATCTAATTAAAAGGTCCTAACTCGAATTCTATAATTGTACCAACAAATTTCAGTTTAAATATGAAATTTCTACTAGACACTTTTAAGACCAACAGTTGAATTATTTGCCTTATGATTGTCTTAAAATTTGAAAATGTCAATCACTTATTTTTTTTGTTTTTTTTTTCTGTCCAAATTTAATTCGATATAAACACTCGATAATATTTAGGATTAAATGTCTTCTTTATTTTCAAATTTCGAGTAAAAGAAAATGAATATAAGTGAAAAAATAATAATTTTTTAAACCCATGTATATATCTATTTAATTTCACTTGAACAGTATGAATAGTATGTAATATATCTCTATTTGATTTCACATGCTATTCGTAATATTCAGGTGAAATCAAATAGATATATACATGGATTTAAAAAAAATTATTCAAACACATGATCAATAAAAGATGAAAAAATTCATTTTGAAAAATGTGAAAGATGAAAAAATTCATTTTGTGAAATGTAAGAGACAAAAAAATGCATTTTATGTAATCTGAGGGATTATGAACAGAATTATATAAAATTTGATTTGACAATTTTGCTCTTAAAATATGATCACGTGCAAGGCACGTGGTGAATTCCGATCAAAAACTAGTCGGAAATCTAAATAGGGACCAAATTTGATCAATGTGAATTTGTAAGAGACGTAAAATTACATTTTTAAAAGTGAGGGACGAAAAAAGTTATTTTACAAAATGTGAGGGATGTTTTGAACGATTTTCCCTTTTGATAATTGGTGAATTATAAAGTCAAATGCTTCTTAATGAATCCAAATAACTAAAGTGATTTGGATGAATTTCAAATTTTTCATTAAATTCGTCAATCCATATGGAGCCATAAAGTTTTTTCACGACTGTATTGCATTGAAAACAGCTTTGCAAGTGATCTAACAAACAATAAACAAAAAATTGTGCAATAAATAAATTTATTCTGGTAGTTTCAAAGAAATTGGATGGCAAAGAACTACTTCAATACTTGTTAAATGATTCAAACTCGACAGAGTTCAAAATGCCTTTGCGCTATCGATGCTGAGTATATATGTTAGAGGCAAACTACCAATTTATAATTTGAAAATATACATAAATATCTAGGTTGAAGATTCAAAAATTTTCATCTTAATTTAACATAATAAATAGTGATGCATTTCCTCCTAATTGTGGTATGCTGATGACAAAATTAAAGTAACCAAACTTGGAAAACTTACATAAGCAAAGTTTAGCTAGCGCCAAATGCAGCAAAATGTTTGAAACAATGAGGAAGTATGATTGTGTAGTCACTAATTAAAAAGTTTCATAATCTATGCTATCCCTGTCTATCTTGTAATCAATCTAAGACTAGAAATTCAACTACCAAAACATGGTACAATGTAATTCTAAATGGGACTAGTAAATTGAAGGAAACAAGGAAATCATCTAACAAACGCACTAAATATGCAATAAAATCATTTGATGCTAATATCACTTAATCCACCAAACCATCCAGGCTCCACATCTGCTCGAAAGTTGACTCTAGATGGTGGTTGTGGAGCAAGTAGAACCTCCTTAATGTTGTTTAGGATTCCCTTGTCATAGGGGTTTCCAGAGTTCACATACTTTTGGTGAAAATGCTCATAAGATGTCTGCACAAGGCATAATATAGAAATTGCATCATAATTGTTTAAGCAGCTATTTAGACTGGCCTTCCATGTTTATGTGCCAAAGCAGAAATTTCCTCAAAGCTGTGCATTTTAAATAATTGTTGTACCAAAAATTCAGTACTGTTCTCAAAAGAATTGCCCGTTAATTAATATATTTGACATACATGAAATACAATCATTCAAGAAAAATATGCATTAATTCAACTTTGAGATAAAACCGTGATGATTTAAGTACTGTTGGCATAAATGAAAGTATAAAGGGCAAACCTGGTTTATAGCAATTAGATAAACATGATAACAAGAAAAGCCAGCAAGAAAACACATGGCTACAAAACTGAATAATGTCAATTGATAGGGTGTTAATTGTTAGTAATTTTATTGTTAATTTTCCCTTTTGTCGTTGCCAAATATCGCTTTAATTATTAATATTTACTTATATTTGGTATTTGGACTCAATTTCAGGGAATGGAACTAAAATGTGCTAAAAAGGGGAGACTATATTGAGAAAATTGCTCCACCAAATGTGAAATTCTCCAGAAGGCTTCACACATCTGTCCCACAAGATGCTACACACGGATTTCAATTCCTTTTGCTGATGAGAAGGGTCGCAGACTAGGAGTCCTAGGAAGAATATGAGTGCAATCCAGCAGGCCACTTTCGTGCATTCCTTTTGGTCAAATTCGGTGGGGACCACGGAAAAGAGCATAAAAATCACTTTTGGGCTTTTAGGAGGAGGCGTACAGAGAGTAGCTTAGCCTTGAGCAATAGTTTAGTTTCTTTTCTTGTGCCTTTTGCTTATGCACACAAACTGTTCGATATTTTCCCCTTTTGAAAAGACGGCTTGACGGCTCGCTTTTTGGTGAATTACATGATGCTTCGTGAATCAATTAATTTGCGTGGAGATTTATTTATGCGGCGTGGCTAAACCTTTCATCTAGTCAGGGATCAACTCGACGATGCAGTTCCGAATACCTGTGAGATCGAATTAATTTTCATGCATTCCTTAATTTGTTAATATTTGCACGTTGCTCGTTGAAATTTCTATGGGATTATTTTGTTAATTGAATGTCAAGGGCCCGATGTTCGATGCGACTTATTAATCTCCTGTCAAATTAGTCAATTAAATCAGTAATTGTTTGATTGATTGATATTAGTGGCAACTGGTGTGTTTACACACTAGGGAAGCGTGCAATCCAATTTAAATAACCCTCGTAGCGTGTTATTGATTGAGGTTAGGTTTTTCTAGTCCTTAATGCAATTAGGAAATTAATTCTTACGGTCGTACCTGGGAGTATTTTCTGATTAAGGGTAATCAATGGTCGTACCTTGGTTGTCAATAAATTAAGGAAAAATTGGTCGTTAGAGTTCGTCGGCGACTATAACTAGTCTATTAATAAATTAAATGAACCTCCCTTGCATCAATGATCGGGTAAATGGACTGTGTCTGAGTAGTTGTATCCTTGGTTAGAATTTATTTATTCTTGATTTAATTCCTGCTTATATTCGTACTGGTTAATTAGTTATTTTAGCTGAACTATTTAATTGTCCTTAGTTTCATTTCAACAGAATCCCCCCTTGCTAATTGGAATTTCAAAGGGACAAATTTTCCCAGTCCCTGAGGAGACGACCCTGCTTGCCACTGTCTACTATTTAGTAAATTTTGTCAATTAGTTAATTCTGGTATATCGGATTAAACAAATTCTTTCGGGAACAGGGTGAATCAAGTAACTCATTGCACACCTAGAGTCCATGCTCCAGTACCTAAGATTAATTATCGACTACTTTTAGTGATAATTAGGTTCTATTATTATTATTGCACAGATTCGACACCCTGTCAATTTTTGACGCCGTTGCCGGGGACTGGCGTTAAGTATTTGTTTTCTTTTTAAGTTTATTTTCGTCCTACTTTTCTGGTGCCTTTCGAGTGTATGCCTCGTTCTTTTCGTACAGGTGAATTAATCTTCGATCCCGAGATAGAGAAGACCGCGCACAGGACAAGAAAAGAGACCAGACAACTCAGGGAAGAGCACTCCAGTGCTGCATCTCAGAGACCTGAACCAGAAATTGAACTAACTAATTCGTTTGGGTGACACTTCGAGTGACTCGGATCAGGAAGAATCCACTTATGGCGAATGCACAAACACTAAGGGAGTTGGCCGCTCCTAATTTAAACCAGCAACTTTGTGCATTATTTTCTCGAATTTGAATGATAATACTAACTTTGAACTCAAATCTGGTTTAATTCACCTCTTGCCATCTTTCCATGGTTTACCAGGTGAGGAGCCCTACAAGCACTTGTATGAGTTCGACGTCGTTTGCAACAGCATGAAACCCCCGGTCATCACCGAAGAGCAGATAAAAATGAGGGCATTCCCCTTCTCCTTGAAGGACTCCGCGAAAGACTGGCTGTACTATCTACCACCAGGTAGTATCACCACGTGGGACCAGTTGAAGAAGAAATTTTTAGACAAATATTTTCCGGCATCTCGAGCTGCAAGTTTAAGGAAGGAGATATGCGGTATTAAGTAGCACCCAGGCGAGTCCCTCTATGAGTATTGGGAAAGATTTAAAAAGTTATGTATAAATAAAATGCCCCCAGCACCAGATAAGTGAGCAACTGCTCATTCAATACTTCTACGAGGGGCTGCTCTTCAGAGACAAAAGCATAATTGATGCTGGGAGTGTAGGGGCGTTGGTGAATAAGACTCCTCGAGCAGCGTGAGAGTTGATTGAAGGGATGACTGAAAACTCACAGCAGTTCGGATCAAGGGAGGACGTCCCGACGCGTAGGGTGAATGAGGTAGACACCTCATCCATCCAACAGCAAATCTCCGAATTGATGTCCTTCGTGCGACAACTGGCTGTGGGAAATGCATCACAAGTCAAGGTGTGTGGGATCTGCACTGGTATGAGTCATTCTACAGAGATGTACCCAATGATTCAAGAAGAAAGCGCAGAGCAGGTGAACATGGCTGGTCACGCGCCCGCGCCAAGAAAGCCCTATGACCCGTACTCGAATACGTATAATCCGGGTTGGAGAGATCACCCTAACTTCAGTTATGGAGGAAATAGGCAGCCCAATTTTGCATCAAACAGACAGCAAGGGCATCAACAGCAATACCAGCCTCGCCCACCACCACCTACGTCAAATTCCAAGTTCGTCCATGGAGGAGATGATGAAGCAATTACTTGCTAATCAGCAGAATATGAGGAATCAAATCAGCCAAATACATTCCATGCAAACTCAGATGAATCAAATGGCCGTCACGATCAACCGGTTGGAATCCCAAATTCAAGGGAAATTGCCATCTCAACCCGAGTTGAATCCGAAAAATGTAAGCGCAATGACCCTGAGAAGTGGCAAGGAAGTCCAAGGAACCGAACCGGTGATTCCTAAAGACAAGGACGAAGAACAAATTGAGAAAGAATTGGAAAGATGAGGGCAGAGACGCCAAGGATCCAAAGGTAACCCCGGGCCCACTCATTGCAGTTAGAACTAATCCACCTCCCTTTCCTAACAGGTTGGAGAAACCAAAGAAGCAGGACAAGGAGAAAGAGGTCTTGGAGATCTTTCGCAAGGTGGAAATCAACATTCCCCTACTGGACGCGATTAAGCAAGTGCCTAGATACGCAAAATTTTTGAGAGACTTGTGTGTCAACCGGAGGCGGTTGAAAGGAGATGAACGAGTTGTAGTGGGGGAGAATGTATCAGCAATTCTGCAGCGGAAACTTCCACCAAAATGCGGGGACCCAGGTATGTTTACTATTCCCTTGTAGGATAGGTAATACATTGATTAGAAAGGCTATGTTAGACCTAGGAGTTTCGATTAATGTCATGCCCAAATCCATATATGCTTCCTTGAACTTAGGTCCTCTGAAAGAGACTGGGATAATAATCCAACTGGCTGACCGAACTAATGCATACCCTGACGGATTGATTGAGGACGTTTTGGTAAAATTAATGAATTGGTTTTCCCTGCTGATTTTTATGTGCTTGATATGGATGATGAACACTTCCCGTGACCCTTCACCTTTATTGTTAGGTAGACCCTTCTTGAGCACAACCCGAACAAAAATTGATGTTAGTAAGGGTACCTTATCTATGAAATTTGATGGCGAGGTTGTGCACTTTAATATTTTTTGAAACCATGAAATATCTTTCAGATTCAAATGTTAGCTCTGTTTTCTCTGTAAATGTTATTGACCCTGCGGTACAGAAAGTTTTCGAAATTGAAGGCAGGGATGAGCTAGAAGTCGCCTTGACCTAGGCACTTTGAGTCAAAGACGACCTCTGAGATAGAATTGAGTGATGAGCTTAAATGTGTGATTGGAGCACTATAGTCATTGCCGACCACGAACACAAGGTATGGTCTCGCACCTGTTTTTACACCCGAACCTCACCAAAGGTTACTTCCATCTGTGGTGCAGGCACCTGTCCTGGAGTTGAAACCCCTGTCGAAACACCTCAAGTACGCATACTTGGGTGAGGGGGAGACACTCCCAGTGATTATTTCTGCCAATTTGTCGGAGGTCCAAGAAGACAAATTGATTCGAGTTTTGAGGGAACATAAGCAGGCGATAGGATGGACCATCGCCGATATCAAGAAAATCAGCCCCGCAGTATGTATGCACCGCATTCGACTCGAGGAGGATGCTAAACCCGTGCGACAAGCTCAGAGGAGACTAAATCCTCTCATGATGGAGGTAGTGAAGAAAGAGATCCTGAAACTACTGGACGTCGGAATTATATTTGCCATATCAGACAGCCCTTGGGTGAGTCCGGTACAGGTGGTCCCGAAGAAAGCAGGGGTGACGGTAGAGTCTAACAAGAGGGTGAACTCGTACCCGTTCGAAAGCCTACCGGATGGCGGCAGTGTATCGACTATAGGAAGTTCAACGCTGTCACGAAAAAGGATAACTTCCTTCTTCCTTTCATTGACCAAATGGTAGAGCGATTAGCCTGTCGAGCTTACCATTATTTTTTGTATGGATTTTCAGGTTATTTTCAAATTGCTATCGCCCCCGAGGACCAGAAGAAGACCACCTTCACGTGCCCGTTTGGAACATTCGCATACCGAAGGATGCCGTTTGGATTATGCAATGCACCCGCAACCTTCCAACGCTGCATGGTAAGCATATTTTCAGAGTATGTTGAGAAGATTATTGAAGTCTTTATGGATGATTTCAGTGTGTACGGTGAGAGTTTTGATAACTATTTAGATAACCTGAAATTAATTCTGGTAAGGTGTATAGAAGCTAATCTCGTGCTTAATTGGGAAAAGTGTCACTTTATGGTTGAGCACGGAATAGTTTGGGTCATGTAGTGTCGTCTACGGATATAGAGGTTAACAAGACGAAAATAGATATTATTTCTACCTTACCTTACCCCGCGAGTGTGCGGGAAGTGCGTTCTTTCTTGGATCATGCAGGTTTTTACCGGAAGTTCATTAAAGATTTCTCGAAAATTGGAGCACCATTGTTCCAACTGTTACAAAAAGAGGTGCCCTTCGAGTTCGATGAAGCATGCAAGAGGGCGTTTGATAGACTGAAGGAGCTATTGACTTCCACACCTATCATCCAGCCCCCTGACTGGAACCTACCGTTTGAGATTATGTGCGACGCCAGCGACTATGCGGTAGGCGCGGTGCTGGGGCAGAGAGTAGGAAAGGCAGCCCATGCTAGCTACTACGCATCGCGGGCCTTGAACGGAGCTCATTGAACTATTCAACCACTGAAAAGGAGCTTTTGGCGGTTGTCTTTACTTTAGAAAAATTCAGGTCTTATTTACTAGGTGCTAAAATGATTGTTTTCTCTGATCATGCAGGTTTGCGGTATCTGTTGACAAAGAAAGAGGCAAAACCGCCACTTATAAGGTGGATACTATTGTTACAAGAGTTTGACTTGGAGATCAGAGATAAGAAAGGGGCAGAAAATCTGGTAGCTGATCACTTGAGTCGAGTGCAAGTCACCGAAAATGACTTCCTGTTGAGAGAAACTTTTCCAGAGGAGCATTTATTTGCTGCTAATTTGTCTTTGTCTTGGTATGCGGATATCGTTAATTTCTTGTCACTGACAAGTTTCCTGCAGGATGGCCTAAGGCAAAGAGGGACAAATTAAGGAGTGATGCAAAATTCTACTTTTTGGATGATTCCTACCTCTGGAAGCGTGGTGCCGACCAAATTATTCGAAGGTGTGTAGGTGAGAGTGAATTCCAATCTATATTAATCTATTGTCACTCTTTTGCGTGTGGAGGTCACTTTGGACCGAAGAGAACGGCTCGTAAGGTGCTGGAGAGCTGTTTCTATTGGCCGACGCTGTCCAAGGACGCCTACTCATTTTGTAAGTCTTGCGATAAGTGTCAACGAGTAGGTAACATTTCTCGTAGGGATCAAATGACCCAAACCCCAATGATTTTTGTTGAAATTTTTGACGTTTGGGGTATTGACTTTATGGGTCCCTTTCCTTCGTCTTGTGGTTTTTTGTATATATTGCTTGCTGTGGATTATGTCTCCAAATGGGTGGAAGCAAAGGCCACCCGTACTAATGATTCCAAAGTGGTTGCAGAATTTGTTAAGTCTAATATTTTTGTCCGTTTTGGGATGCCGCGAGCAATTGTAAGCGATCGGGCCACTCATTTCTGCAACAAAACGATTGCTGCCCTTTTTAGGAGGTACGGCGTCGTACACAGTCTCTACATCCTACCACCCTCAAACAAATGGTCAAACGGAAGCGTCGAATCGGGAGATCAAATCGATTTTAGAGAAAATGGTCCGACCTGATAGGAAGGATTGGAGTACGCGACTTGAGAATGCATTATGAGCGTATAGGACAGCGTACAAGACACCCATTGGCATGTCCCCTTACCGGTTAGTATTTGGGAAACCATGTCATATCCCCGTTGAGTTTGAGTATAAAGCGTTTTGGGCGGTAAAACAATGCAATATGGATATTGAGGAGGGCGGTCTTCAAAGAAAGTTGCAGTTGCAAGAATTGGAGGAGATTCAGAATGAGCCTTACGAGAATGCTATGATCTATAAGGAGAAGAATAGGGTGTTTCATGACCAACAGATATCTAGGAAGACATTCGAATGTGGGCAAAGAGTTCTACTGTACCACTCCAAATTGAAGTTATTTCCAGGTAAATTACGTTCTCGTTGGATTGGTCTTTTGTTGTGACTAATGTCTTTCATTATGGTGCAGTGGAGATCCAAAGTTTGAAGACAGAGAAGAAATTTGTGGTGAATGGCTACCGTCTCAAGCCGTATTATGAAGGGTTCCAAGTTGAACGGATGGAAATGGTGCAACTAGAAGACACGACGTGCTTGGCTTAAGCGATCTTTGGACTCCGTCTAGCCAAAAACGTTAAAGAAATGCGCTTTTGGGAGGCAACCCAATTATTGATTTTGTTGTTCAATTCCTTAAGTGTGTCGTTTCTCACTTGGATGGAGTCATTTTTGATATTTTTCTCATTGTGATCAGGACAGGTAATCTTGGCGTGCCCACGCAATGAGGGCACGTGTTAACTGTCTAAATCTCAACCTCATGGTCAGAGAACGTTTGTAAATCTTGGCGTGCCCACGCGAGGAGGGAACGCGTTAACTTGCAGAAGTGACTCCGAGGTCAGAGGACGTTTGTAAATCTTGACGTGTCCACGCCATGTTTGACGATCCAAACACATACGAAGTATTTTTAATATTTAAAAAAATTTTATTATTTATTTATTTTATGTTATTATTTTTGAAAAAAATCAACAAATAAAATGATTTCAGCAATTCAAATTTTCGAAATTTTAAATTCAAAAATATTCAAAAAAAAAATTTACAAAAAAAAATTCTTTTTCTTTTCTTTTTCCTTTCTTTTTTTTTCTCTTCTTTCTTCTTTTCCTTTTCTTTCTTTCTTTTCGTTCTTTCCTTTCTTTCTTCTTCTCATTTTCTTTCTTCTTCCCCGCTGCCCTGTTTTCTTTTCCTTCGTTCCCCTCGCGCCGCCGCTCGCCTCGGATCTCCTCGCCACCTCGCATCGCCGCAGCCACGTGGGCCACCACCAGTCCGCCATTCGCCGTTGCTGCTGTCTGCACTCACCTCCGCGCGCGCCGTCAGCTCCCAGCCAGCTGCCCGTGCGCCGCCGTACCTTCTCCATCGTATGCCGACGCTCCACCGCCGTCCGCGACAACCTCCTCCCCTTCCTGCGCGCACCACGCAGCTCACTCCACCTCGCGAGACTCTCCTTCCACCTCGCACCGCCAGCTCCCTCCCCGACCAGCTCCACCAGCTCGCCACTCCTCCACCGAGCGCCGTACGTGAGCCCAGCTGCAAGCCTTCTCGCGCGCCATCTCTTGCTCAGCCCACGTCGTCCGTCCGCCGCTGGAGCAGCCCAGCGCCGCTGGCAGCGACCTCGCAGTAGCTCTTCCTCTTCCTCGCTCACCACCTGCACACGCCGCCACCTCACTCGTTCGCCGCCAGATCCACCACTGTCCTCCTTGTCACGCTTCGCCACTTGTCAGTACCGTTGCCCTTCTCTTTATTTGGTTTGCACGTCAGTAGTCACATTGAGGGCAATGTGTCCCTTAGGTGTGGGGGGGGATCAGTTGGGGTACTAGCTATTTCAATTTTTAGTTTCTAGATGTTTTTCATTTATTTTAAACTTGTTTTTGCCTATCTTTCAGTTATTTTCATTTTTTTTTCTAGTGATCAGTTCTTTTATGAATACCAAGTTTTGATGTTGGGTTGTTGTCTCTAATTCTGCTATTGCCGAGTTTGGTAATAAAAAGTATATCTAGCTGATGTGTTTGAATTCAGGAACATCTCTTTGGTGAATATCAGTAATTGCTTAACTCTTCTACTTTTTGGTTAACTTGTCTAGGCTTAGGAAATGATTGTTGGCATTTCTCATGTGAATTGGTCCAGTTTCTTAATCTTAGTTCTCCATATTTGGAAAGTTGAGGCGGGCTGCTGTTATTTTCGTGTTGCTTTTGTTATTGTGCTATATGGTTGGAAATAAGAGTTGGCTATACTCCACTAGTTTTTTTTGCTACTGAGTAACCGGGGATCTTCACCTAAAGTGTCGATTCTCGCGTAAAAAGGTAGTAGTAACTATGAGTGCGTGGTCGCGCAGCGATTGGAGTTGAGTAACCGGGCTCCTTTATCTGGCAAATGTTGAAGTTCGCGTCAAAAGGCTCTAATGGCTAGAGACTAAGTCTTTTGTTATTAAAAAAAAAACTAAGTCTTTTGTTATTAAAAAAAAGAGAGAAAAATAGAAAACGAAAAAAGTGGTAATGATTGTGTTAGAATGTGAAAGAGTTAGCCTGCCGAGTTGTGAATTTAATGTTGAAATTTTGGTTAATAATTGGACCATTTGTTGATAAATGTGAGCAACCATTCTTTTTTCTTAGACTAGGTTGCTCTAAATTAAAGGAGTTGGCTGTTGGGAAACTAACCGGGGTGATTTCTCTTTGATCTTGACCTGTGATACTTGATATATGATTATCTTGGTATCTTGACAATACGATAGTTGGAGCAATAACCGTTGTCAAATTTTGGTGTTCAACTACTGTTCTCATGCTTGAGGACAAGCATGGTTCAGGTGTGGGGGGAATTGATAGGGTGTTAATTGTTAGTAATTTTATTGTTAATTTTCCCTTTTGTCGTTGCCAAATATCGCTTTAATTATTAATATTTACTTATATTTGGTATTTGGACTCAATTTCAGGGAATGGAACTAAAATGTGCTAAAAAGGGGAGACTATATTGAGAAAATTGCTCCACCAAATGTGAAATTCTCCAGAAGGCTTCACACACCTGGCCCACAAGATGCTACACACGGATTGCAATTCCTTTTGCTGATGAGAAGGGTCGCTGACTAGGAATCCTAGGAAGAATAGGAGTGCAATCCAGCAGGCCACTTTCGTGCATTCTTTTTGGTCAAATTCGGTGGGGACCACAGAAAAGAGCATAAAAATCACTTTTGGGCTTTTAGGAGGAGGCGTACAGAGAGTAGCTTAGCCTTGAGCAATAGTTTAGTTTCTTTTCTTGTGCCTTTTGCTTATGCACACAAACTGTTCGATATTTTCCCTTTTGAAAAGACGGCTTGACGGCTCGCTTTTTGGTGAATTACATGATGCTTCGTGAATCAATTAATTTGCGTGGAGATTTATTTATGCGGCGTGGCTAAACCTTTCATCTAGTCAGGGATCAACTCGACGATGCAGTTCCGAATACCTGTGAGATCGAATTAATTTTAATGCATTCCTTAATTTGTTAATATTTGCACGTTGCCCGTTGGAATTTCTATGGGATTATTTTGTTAATTGAATGTCAAGGGCCCGATGTTCGATGCGACTTATTAATCTCCTGTCAAATTAGTCAATTAAATCCGTAATTGTTTGATTGATTGATATTAGTGGCAACTGGTGTGTTTACACACTAGGGAAGCGTGCAATCCAATTTAAATAACCCTCGTAGCGTGTTATTGATTGGGGTTAGGTTTTTCTAGTCCTTAATGCAATTAGGAAATTAATTCCTACGGTCGTACCTGGGAGTATTTTCTGAATAGGGGTAATCAATGGTCGTACCTTGGTTGTCAATAAATTAAGAAAAAATTGGTCGTTAGAGTTCGTCGGCGACTATAACTAGTCTATTAATAAATTAAATGAACCTCCCTTGCATCAATGATCGGGTAAATGGACTGTGTCTGAGTAGTTGTATCCTTGACTAGAATTTATTTATTCTTGATTTAATTCCTACTTATATTCGTGCTGGTTAATTAGTTATTTTTAGCTGAACTATTTAATTGTCCTTAGTTTCATTTCGACAGAATCCCCCCTTGCTAATTGGAATTTCAAAGAGACAAATTTTCCCAATCCCTGAGGAGACGACCCTACTTGCCACTGTCTACTATTTAGTAAATTTTGTCAATTAGTTAATTCTGGTATATCGGATTAAGCAAACTCTTCGGGAACAGGGTGAATCAAGTAACCCATTGCACACCTAGAGTCCCTGCTCTAGTACCTAGGATTAATTATCGACTGCTTTTAGTGGTAATTAGGTTCTATTATTATTATTGCACAGGTTCGACACCCTGTCATCAATGCCACAGTCTCCGGGTCATTTCTTAGCAATCCAATCACCCCATTGCCGTCTCCGGGCAATTTGAGATGTAGTGATTTGCATGAAAAGATAAACATGAAGGCAAACAAGAGCAATCCTGTCAATAGAAATGTTACATGAAGCCGATAATTCCTCTGCATTTTGAAAGAAAAAAATTAGAAAGTTATAGTTAGTAAACTAATTTTAATGCCAGAAGGACTTGCAGGCCAAAAATCAAATCAGTCTCCCCTTGAAAAAGAATACTTACATTCAGAATAAGACGTCCAACATCAAATCCTCCTCTTTTTTTTTTTTTTTGCGTAAGCATCAAATCCTCCATTTCTTCTTTGATTTAAACCAATAAACTAAAAGCTTTATCAGGATTCAGCAAAGTACAATGATAAGAAATAGCTTTGGAACTTAAAACACGAGCAAATGGAGGATTACATTGTTTCCAGGCCAAAAATGGTAAACTCTTGCTTGTTCAATTTCGTTGCCACCTTGACAAAAACGAAAAGATTTTTTTTTGAACCACCCTTTTGAATCCAATTGTTTTCTCCCAAAGAGAAGAAAGCAGTTGCTTGCTTTTTGCTTGAAGACTAACTTCAGAATTCTTATCTACCTTCTTTCCTGATGACATAGTACTTTCTGTAGGTTGATCAATTTCCAATGTGGCAGAATTATCGATAGCTTGAGCGACTGAAGAATTTACGCTGCCGTCTTTCTCTTCACTCGCCATCCACTCCTTTCTCTCTTGCTTCTACTATCTAGACTCAAATTAAGAACTTCAATTGGCAGATGATAACCAACCCGGTTGAAACTCGTGACTGGAAAAGATATTTCAGAAAGCTGTTATTATTTTTGTGTTCATTAGGTCCAAGCCATCGGGTTAAAGTGTGCACGCACTACCCGGATGCAATATAAAGCAAAACAAGCCTGTCAAATTGGGCCCGGGAAGGAACCCACTGAAATGGATGGATCAGCGGTTTCCGAATGCTAGATTGAACCACTGGATCACTATAATAAAGGGTGTGCTTGGACGTGAATATTTTAAATAATTATTATAGTACTTTTGTGACATAGTGTATGTGACATAAAAAAGATAATTGAAAATATAAAAATGTATGTTAAAAAATATGTTGTGATGCAAACAAATCATTTTTTGAGAAATAGCTACAATTGAAACACACCAGTAGTTTTTAATACAAGATATGTCGTATGACATCACAAAATAATGTTATTATAGAATGCTAATAATTGCGAGAGTTGTGACAAATAAAAATGTAATTAGTAATCTACCCATCCTTAGTTTTATTATGAATCTTGTTAGTTAAGAAGTTATGATTATACAATGTCATTCAGAGTGACCTTTGTTTTGAGAATTAATTGTTGTAATATTTCATTTTGTTAATATATTTCTAATTTGTAAAATAGATTTTGAGGGGCAACAAGTTTTAGTAAAAATTTCCAAACGAGTATTTGTAAAGTGGGTGTGCTTTAGGAAAGGCACGAGTGTCCACCAAACACCACTGAAGTGTCCACCAACACCAAGTCACCAACGCCTGGATAGTTCCCAGTAGGAAAGGCATGAGCAAAACTTTTCTTAGCAATGGAATACTGCAATTCGCCGATTGTTGCACCATACTCAACCCAAGCACTATTTCCTTCAATATCAACGCTAATTGACTTGAGATTTCTCAGATCAAGTATGATGAATGGAACTTCAGACTTATAGGATGTGCCCTCGAAATCATGGCCGCCACTTCGAATCCTCATTTGTACTCCATCTCGTTTGCAACTTATGACTGTTGCTTCAACGTGATATATAGTATTCTAGAGCAGTGATTATTGCCAAAGGTTTTGCTTTTTCCTTGATACAGAGAACCTAAGATTTTGGATTGAAGATTCCGCGATGGGTAAATAAGGAGAGTTGTTGGGGAGATAAAAGAACATTCAGAACTGAGATGTTTGATGACATGAAGCTATCAGTAATCGAACTTGAGTATGATGATGAAATTAGTAAGGAAAACAAGACAGTGAATAATAGAACTTTAGACATTTCTGTCACCATTTCTGTGATATTCTGAACTATGATTCCCCTCAGACACAATGTAGACTTAAAAAAACTATGAATTGCTCATCTTATTTATATCCATTACAATTGACCGGGACTGATTGTCGTATATATTAAGAAATACATGCAAAGTTGGCCTGCAGGCCTGCTTTAAAAAAAAAAAAAAAGCTGTATTCTCTCTCTTGCATTGTAAGAAATCGTGATTGTAAGACTTATTCTCAAGTGAAGACACTAGCTAGCTCCGAATATGCAGTTCTGGTCATTTAAGATTTTTTGCATTCCCAATCTTGTATCAATTAAATATACAAGTCTGCCTAGTTAATAAAATTTTGTTAATTTGGGGCTCTCTTATCTTGTCAATTTGGGACAAAAATTTTGGTAGTTTTAATCTCAATGACTAGGCAGACTTGTTCTTTGCTCAAAACATATATGCAGTCAATGTTTTTTTTGGAATGTCTATTACAAAAAAGCCATTTATTTTGTCCTTCTTTCAGGGTTGCCTCTGGCAATAAAGAGCCAAACGTCGAACTTGTAGAACCTTTGATGTAGTCTCACCGAGGAACCATGCATATTAAGGTTAATATCTATTATTGTCTCATTTAATTTAGATTAATAGCTTTTATGTGATCTTGTCAACTCACATTATGTCGCTTGATTTTCTTGCCTGCCAAATTCAATGACCAATCTGTCATTAAATACGTACATTACTAGTTACCAACTTAGTTCACCTTTAGAATAGGTGTCATTTGCTTCCAAGTCTTTCATGTTGGCTTATGCTAAATAAGCCTAAAAATGTACAAAAATTGAATTAGAATGTGTTTGAAAGCATGATGATTAAGTGGTTTCAATATGACATCTATCTCTCATTCTTTGTTTTGGTTTTCAGTCACATGCACTTAGGACACAGCACAAAGAATAAGCCAATTTAATTTTGTCCCATAAAAGTAGTAAATTCTCTGTGCTAAAGTATCAGCAACTTAGAAGATTAAGTTTAAATGCTGAATTGAATTATAAAACAGGCCTAAATGGTTTCAATATGACATCAATCCCTTATTCTTTGTTTTGGTTCTTCAGTTACATGCGCTTTAGGATACAATGCAGAGAATGTAAGCCAATTTTATTTTGTCCCGTAAAAGTTGTAAATTCTCTATGCTACAACTTAGAAGATAAAAGAGAATGCTAGAATTTTATACTAACCTCTAATTTTTTGTATCTTTATTGTGTACCTTTAGCGTAATAGAATAGAAAATTTTGGTCACTTCCTTACAAAAAGGTCGTATGTTCGAATCCAATTGTCAATATAAGTATGTGTTGGTAGACAATATGTACCTGTAAGGGTGTGTTGATGGGTAATCTGAAGAATCCCCTGTAAATAATCCATGATTTAGAAACATGTTCTAACCCGTGGTGTTGATTAGAGCCAACCCCATCCAAACTTTTGGTACCAAAATTTTTTTTTAATTTACTGAATTCTCCTACTTTGCCCTTGGGAAACAACAAATTATATCAACTTAAATGGATTTGGATGATCCAAATAAATTCAATGGTTTTAAATAGATAATCATCTAAACCCAATTATGTTGGTGGATTTAAATGGATTATCCATATATATCCACTTAATTTAAAAAAGAGAAAACACACATTGTGATTGCAAATATTTATAAAAAAATGGGATGGAATTTTGTGAGACCACATATTCTTTACTTCATAACTTCCCCATATGCCAAGTTGTCAATAGCATTAATTGCATTTTATTCACTTCTAATTCTTAGACTTCTTCCATCCTTTTCAAAATTATATTTTAGTCTCTACACTTTTTTTTAATTAAACTCTTATATAGTAATTATAGCAAACTTGCACATTCTAGGGTAAAGAAAAAGCGAGAATGTATCATATCAGTGTGAAAGTAATTTTTTATTTTTTATTCTTTTTATTTATAAAAGATTTTTCTAACGAGTGTCCCTGCACATTGGTTAAGATATATAAATGACACCTTCTTCTCTTTTTTTTTTTTAATAGTGGAAGATCTTGAATCTATGACCTCTTACTTATAATCCTTCTCCCTTTATCATCCAACCCAACCTAAAAAAAAAGACACCTAATTTACTAAGTAAATATAAGGTAGCTTGTATATCGATATTATAATAAGGAGTTTCATACATTTCCAGGTACTGTGTGCTCATGTGATGAAAATATTTTATTTGTCAAATAATATAGACCTTTTATTGGAACTCTATTTTTATTCAAGGCAATCCCTCTTGAACAGAGTGCAAAAACTTGGAAAAATAAACTTCCTTCCATTGTAAAGCCATATTCAATTTCACCCAAAAGTTATAATGAATGTAGCCAAGTTATTAATGTGTTCGTTACTTTACAAGATGATACTTTAAGTAATGATTTAAGGCTAAATTGACCACAGTAGTTACATTTTCTTAGAACTAAAATAATTTAAAACTGCTTTTATGAAGAATGAAATAAGAGTAAATAGCACAAGCATTTTGTTATTACCAAAAAGGTTTTTAGGTGATTTAAGGATAGAATTTGGGGGATCTATATCTTTTTGGAAAAAAAAACATTTGGATCTTAAATTTAGGACTTGGGAAAGTAAATGGATAAATCGATGGATCATGGTTTACACTATCCATTTAGATCCATTTATTAAATTATTTTAATTGGATTAGATCAATTTGATCCACTATCCATTTAACTAAAACTATTTATCAACCATATATCTATTTTGCCACCTTCTATATCTCACTATGTATTAACATGAAATCTTATTTACCATAATATATTAGTCAGTAGCGTTCCATGTCAGTTTACATTTAGAATTTCATTTCTTCAACTTGTAAAGTTTGGCCGGAAAATCTATTTATATATATATATATATATATATAAAAGAATAATATTGTCATTGTTTCTGATACCAATTTTAATGGTGTGATCTCTCAATGATCTTTTGTCTCCCATAACTTTTGAATATAACCGACGGTCGTGCTTCAGGCCGGCCACTGCTGGCCCCACCACTTGCGACGATTTGTCTTCTTCATTAGGAATGGGACAAAATAGATATAAACTAAAAAAGCATTCGAATAAAAATAAAGGTTGTATGACCTGTTTTCAATAAAGCAGCAAAAAACATTATTGTATAGGAGGAAAAACCGGTCATCAATTTCAAAGATAGCTAAACTAAACACAGGTTTGTATGGGAGTTAAATCAAGATTTTAGAACCATACCAAACGGAATTGGTGTAGTGAAGCAGAAAGATGATATAAACGCGTAGGTTTTGTAAGGAGTGATTGCAAAACCCTCAGCTTCTTCCTTCTCTTAATACTAGACTAGATGTACGCGAATGGAGTAAATAATTTTATCTTTCATAATTTCGCATTTTATCCTACAATCCTCCTATTGTTTAAAATATTCAATTAATCCATCTATGATTTCACGTAAAGCTGAAAATAGACAAAAAGCAACTATAGTCACGGTGATCAACTATAGCTAGAAACGTGGAATATGTTAAAATATGGAATTGTCACTTATTCCCCTTATGGCTTCGCATTTGGCCACCATAATCCCCGGTTAATTTTATGTAAAGTGGTTAGACACTTGTTTGTGCTTAAATATTAACTAATGCTTGGAGGTACTTTTTTTATTTTTTTTGGTTGGGGTCAATTTTTCCACTTTTACATGATACTACAAAAAGAGTTAAATGGATATTGTTAAATACAGTGGTGAACCAAAAACTTTAGTTTAGGGGAGGTGAAAAATTCAACCATATAGTAATAACGCATATTATAGCATATAAAGCATGGTAAATTTAAAATGAAAATTAAGGATTTCAATAATAAAAGACAAAGCATAAACCAAAACTACAAAATTTGGATTCCCTACCAATTCTACTTTCCTATCAATGCGGAAAATAACTACCTAATATACCAATATATTAATAATTCATATTATTGGCTTCGTTTATTTTTTTTCTTACATACTAAGAAGCCAATAATCATTATGTAATTCTAAAACAACAAACTCAAATAAAAATAACTATTTTCAAAATTAATAATACAATTTAAAATATAATACAAGAAAGTTTGAAGGAAATAAAAATAAAAAACTTGCCTTGCAAAACTGGGAGTTTGAGAACAGTTGATTGCGTGAAGCATAATAATGGAGCTTAGAAAGAGTCGATCCTTGAGAAGCTAGATAAAAAGCAGTGACTTTTTATTTTTACTTTTAACTAATCCTCCGTACATTCTTAATTCAAGTGAATTCTATTACCTTTTTATTTCCTTTATTTAATTTTATGTAGTGTTTTATTAGTTGTTATTTTTCTGTTGTAAGCTGTGGATAACTGAACAATTTAATGAATAAGTTTGAACTCGACATATTAAGGGCTCAAATTTGAGGGTGGATTTTTGACAAGCTCGAGCCGAGTTCAAACAATATAATAAGAGTAGGAAATAATATAATATCAAAGCCTGTAATATCGAATTGAACTTGATCTCAAATTTAGATCTCGCATAGGAATTTGAGTTTGAATTTGAATTTATCTAATATTTTGAATCGAACCTAATTGGTCAAAAGTTCGATTCAATTCATTTATAAGCCCATTTGTACTAATGCTGCACTAATACGAGAAGGAAATAAGAGTTTGTCTGGTATAAGAGTCTTATAAAAAGAGTAATTAAAGGGGACAAGAAAATAGATAAATGTATAAAGAGTAATTAAGAGGAACTAGAAACAGATATGCAAGTTGCGGAGCGCCGGGGGAGGGAGGAGGGTGGGGGAGAGGAGATTAATCTTATCTTAGATAAAGTGTCTTAGTCCCTTTAGGATTATTCCGAAAGTTATGGGGGTTGTGGGGGGAAGCGAAGGGGCTGCTCCTTCCCCAGCCCCCCTGCTCCATCCTTGGTTTGAATAATAAGGGATTTGTGAGGTATTAACAACACACCCATGCAAATTTGATGTACTTAAAACGAAAATATAGATTATCAAAATTGTTGACGTACATCAATTTGATTTGACTATTATTTATTGTGATTTTTCGTTAGTTGTCTTAAATTACGTTGAAGACAAAATTTTGTTTTAATCGAATATTAGATGGACTAAATATTGGGGGACCAAAACTGTACTTTTGTTGCAACATTAAACGTTTGATTTTGGTGGGATAATTGATTGAGTTAATTCTCCTTTAGCATTTCTGGTTCAAAATAGTTCTTGTCTTTCTCCTTGGCATTTTCTAAATAAACGGTGATTTGAAATGGAGCTTGTTACGTGAACATTTGCCCCCTGGCATCTTTCAATGGAAGTACTCATTTATAGGTGAACAATCTTGGATACAAATTTTGAATCCTTTACGAAAATGGGGAGTCTGAAAGGAAATGCGCATGCTAAACAAATATTGAGATCAAGCCATCCAAGCTGAATTCTGGTCGGATACAACAAGCTTTCAAGGAAACTTTCACATTAACCAATGAAATTAAAATTGAGTGCAGGCGCAAAGGTCTCTTTCAATCAGAATAATTGCCTTGACAATAGTCTGATTACAGTAATAAAAAATTTATTAGGTTGCAAACTGATAATATATATAAAAAGGATTCAATATTGACGTATTGTCATTGTTGTAAGACCACTTTTCTTGGTTTAATCTATCAATGATCTTGTCTGCATAATCTTTTGAAATAATCTACAATTCTGCTTCCAGGCCGGCTGCACTTGCACTTGTGAAGATGTCAGTCACAGTCATTAGTTGTCCTGCAACTATAGATGTCAACCTAATCATGATATTAACCAGCTACGTGCGCACATCACTATGTATATATGCGATCTAGAAAATTACAAAAATTACATTGTGAAACTCAACAAATTTGAAATTTTAGAATATTTATGTATGCCAACGCTATCTGATTTACTATCCAACTGGTTTAAACTCAAATTGGATGCTGAGATCTAATAAAATGACCTAAGAAATTCCAATGATCCAAAAAGATTAACACGAAAGTATGAAAGTAAACATGTTAAAACATCAATAAATAGATTAACACGAAATGTTCACTAATTAACTATTCATTAGGGATTAGTACCACCTAATTTTTTTCATTTACATGTCCAAAAATCCAAAAGATTCAGTCAGATAGCACTCGTCAATGTGTCAAGAATAGGGACCAAAAAGAAATACAAGCTTTCATATAAAATACCAGTATAACCTCGTTTCCCTCAATAAGAAAATAGTTCAGTTA
Source organism: Coffea humblotiana (assembly GCA_023065735.1). Lineage (NCBI taxonomy): Eukaryota > Viridiplantae > Streptophyta > Magnoliopsida > Gentianales > Rubiaceae > Coffea > Coffea humblotiana. The sequence goes on along the minus strand of CM041212.1, from coordinate 19,444,953 downwards.
TAAAGGGGTTTCAGGGTAAGTTTGTACAGGAGATACAAACCAAGGGTGTTTGCTTGTAATTAACCAAGAATATTGTGTTACATAAGCTGCGGAACGGTAAGCTTTTGTGCATGGTCATACCATAAACCAGAAATATTGTTCTGCAATTGTTCCAAAATTTACACAATTTCAGTGTTCATTTGACATGAACTTTAACAAAATGCCAAGAAAATTGGAAAAAATTGAAAATTTTGGCCATAGGTTACTGAGCTAATTTCTCCTCATGTTGACCTTGAATCTCAAAGTTCTTTCCATGCAAACTGATTTTAAAAAAGCTTGAAAATGCTAAGCATGTCATCTCATCAGCCCGGACAACTCAACTAAGATTTTGAACTAGATTTAGTAACCAATGGAGGCACTTTACCCTAGTTTTAGATATCAACTTCATGTTTCCACCTCCCCCCCCCCCCCAAATGTTGAATGTTGAGATTCTGAAGACAAGCTCCAAATGTCCAAATGTCTGAATGATACGTCTAACTAGCTATGAATGCTGATAGGTTGTATTTTTGTCATTAATTTTATGGTTATTTCCCTCTTTTATTTTACCAAATATTGCGTTAATTATTAGATTCTACTTATATTGGTAATTGTATTGATTGTAGAGATTTGGAACGAAAAAGAGTTAAGAACGTGAATTTTAAACTAAATTCTGTGCAATTCGGCGCAGGCGTGTCAAGGGACCACTTTACATGTCCGTGAATTCGAGATTTATCACGTGATTTTTCAAAGTCGGATTGGAGCCGTAGAACTCGAGACCCTTTAACCAACTAAATTGTTTCCTATTCTTACTAGGAGACTAATCTATCCGACTATTAGGAGTTTTTCTTTGGTTTAGGAAGAGTAGTTTAGTAGGAGTAGGAACACAAAGCAAAAATTTTGTGATCTATATCTTTTCTTTCTCATAGGAATAGGAAGTTTATTTTGTTTAGGAAGCTACAAAATAGGAAATAGGCGGCTGACTATTAGTACTTGGGAAAGGCAACAGCTTTGATCGTCTTGGAGTTTTGCAAACGATTGATTAGTTTTGGCATCAAGACCAAACAAACAAAGAGTTTTTCTCTTCGTCTTTTCTTTTTTTTTTTCTTTCGCTTTCTATTGTCGAATGTTCATGTAACTTTTGTCGATGAAATTGCTTGGATTGTTCCCAATGATGAGCGACTAAATTCCTTTTTCTAGTCAAGAAACAACGAAGGATTTGGTTTATCTAAAATTGTGAGATTGAATTGATTATTTTTATTTCTTTTAATTACTGGTATTCGTATGTTCTCTGATTTAATTTCTTATGGTTATTATTTTATTTGAATATCAAGAGCGTCCCGATATTTAATGAATCTAATAACCTAAAACCAGTTAGAGTAGTTAAATGCCGTAATTGTTTAATTGCCTCTAAATTAGTGATGGCTGGCATGATTGGTTTTGGTGTCAGGGGAACATATAGGCTAAGTTAAAATAACCCCCGTAGCGTGTTTATTTGGTTAAAATAGCGCTTCTCTAAATTCTTTAAGGCAATTGGGACATTTGAATTCTACGGTCGTACTTAGGGTTATTTCTTGATTAGGGACTAGATTAACGGCCGTACCTTGATCACCGATACACTAGGGTGAAGTTGATTGTCATCGCTTGTTTGGCAGTTATAACTTGTTTATCAGTGAGTGAATAAATTATTATTGCATCCATGATCAATTGAGGGAACCATCTCCGAAGTTATTTCTTTGGCTCATAGTTATTTATTATTGTTTCATTTTTTAGTATATTATTAGTTAGGCCTTTTTATTTGATTTGTTTAGTTATTCATATTTTTATAAAAATTCCCCATACTTTGAATTTGAAGAGAAACGAATTTTCCCCGTCCCTGTAGATTGGACCCTACTTACCACCGTATACAAAATTTATACTTTTATTTGAATAGGTATTCATTAATTACACAGGCTCGACACTTGTCCAATGCAGAACCATACATAAGTTAAATAACAATAAGGCCTCCAAAACCAATAACAATAAAGAGAACAAAAATGTTTCCATGCCCCATGTCGCTCCCATATCAAACAATGTTATCTTGTTTTTTTTTTCCCCTCTATCTATTAATATTACTATACTAATATTAAAAGTATGACAAGTTTTTGGCATTTATAAGTAGTAAGCACTTTTTTATCTAAATTTTTGTTTCCATATTAACCCCAAGTTATTGCATTTTTAATTGTGGTCAGTAATTTAAAAATATGAAACATTTCAAATGAATAAATCTCAATTTATAATGGTAATTAAAACGAAAAACTTCCTGTTAAAGACTATTTTAGCGACACTTAACATTCCATCTCCAATTTTTATGTGAATCAAAGTTTCTTACTTCCGAAACAATTTCTTACTAAAAATTAGTTTGACCAATTTCCATTTAACCACAATTTTAAGATTGTAAAAAAGTATTAGTATAAAAGAAATAGATGCTCTTAGAACAAAAATACTAATTATGAATATTTCATTTGGAGAATCTTGTTAGTGAATATCACGAGACAAGTGACAGGTTGTCGAAGCCTGTGCAATAATTAAAAATAAACCTAATTGCCAATTAAAAATAGCCAAAACCCGATTCAAGTACTGGATGACCTTTTTATAAATAATTATGAATTTGTAACAGGGCAAGTAGGGTCGTATCCTCAGGGACTGGGGGTATTTGTCTCTTTAGAAATCCAACAATAACACAACGGATGTTTTTGAGGGAAACGATGATAATCAAAGAAATTCAAATGAAACAAATAAAAACAAATAACTAACTAGAAATTCAAAGGAAATAAATTCACTAGAAATTTAAATAAAAGAAATTCAAATAAAAATAAAAATAGATAGCTAACTAGAAATTAAATGACAATTCACCAAAATTGGAGTAACAGTAATTAAAGGTCTAGCCAAGAAATAACTTCAGCAATGGTTCACCTAATTGATCATCGATGCACAAGCAATTCCAATTATTTATTAATAAATAGGTTATAACTGCCAAGCAAGCGATGACAGTCAACCCCTCCGTACTGTGTCGGTGATTAAGGTACGCCCGTTAACCACTACTCTAATTGAGAAATAATTCTGGTACGCCCGTAAGATTTAATTCTCCAATTGCCTTACGTATTAGAGGAGCGCTATTCTAACCAAATAACGCACTACCAGGTTATTTCAAATTATCTCGCGTATCCCCTTGACACAATCTAATTGTGCCAGTTGCCAACGTAATTCAAGGCAATTAAACAATTACGGATTTGAATGCCTTAATTGACAATAAATTACCAAATTAACTAATTATCCGGATCCACGATAATCAATTAATTAAATAATCATAAGCACTGCGATCAAGGAATATGCGAATACCAATAAATAAAAGGAAAAGATAAAATTAGATCGATCTCACAATTTTTAGGTGAACCAGAACCTCCGTTGTCCCTCGACTAGAGTGAGAGAATTAGTTCATATTTGATGTGAAAAACCCGCACAAAACTAAAGCAGTAGTCGCAGCGGCCATTGTCTGCGTTTGGGAAATTTCAGTTCGCTTCAAATAATGATACGGAACGAAGCTTGCATAGTAGAATTAAATCTTTCAATTGTTCTAAGCATACGCAGCAGGAGGAATCCACTTAAGACCACAAGGAAAAGTCAAAAGGAAAGCTACAGGGAATCATTCAATTCATCTTCATTGCTACTGACATGCGAGAATTGAAGCTAAGCAAAAAGCAAAACAAAAGAAAAGTCAACAAAAGCTATCCTAAAGTAGCTCTCCTCCTCTGCTGTTTTTTTGTTCCATTCTCTCTAATTACTATCTACTCTCGGTCCTTCTCTCCTGTGCGGCGGCTCTCCACATGAGGAAGACCTCTTTCCGCTGCTATCTCCAGAAATTACCAAAATGGGCCAATCTTTTCCTTTGCCAATATTGTCCCTGGGATAAGCTCTGTGACTTGGACTCCTTTTCAGTCAAATTGGCACTTTCTATCATATTTTCGTTCTACTCCCTGAAATAAATGTAAATTACGAAAAGTGAGTAGAATCTAATAATTAATCCACATCGGGTCAGGTAATAGGAGAAATTAATAATAAAATAAATGATAAAATTGCAGCCTATCAATTCCCCCCACACCTAAACCATGCTTGTCCTCAAGCATAAGAACAGTAAACAAACACCAATATTTGACAATGGCCATTGCTCTATCTACCATATTGCCAAGATACCAAGAAAAGCCATATATCAAGCATCAGTGATCAAAATCCAAGAAACATCACCTCGGTTAGCTTCTAAACCACGAACTCCTTCAATTTCAGGTTAACTAATCTAAGAAAAAGGAATGGTGCACAACATTTATCAGCAAATGATCTAAATATTAACCAAAATCTCCACATTAAATCTATAAATCGGCAAGCTGACTTCTACCACACACTAACACAACTTACACCCCTTTTTTTTCATTTTCTATTATTCATATATTTTTTTTTGCTTTTTTTTCTCTTTTTTTTTCTTTTTTTTTGATAGTACAAAAGACTTAGTCTCTAGCCATTGGAGCCTTTTGATGCGAATTCCGACATTTTTAGATGAAGGAACTCGGTTACTTAGCTTTTATCGCTATTCGACTACGTATTCATAAAAATTACTACTTTTTGACGCGAGAATCGACACTTTAGGTGAAAACCCCCAGTTACTCAGTAATACTAATAGCGGAGTACAGTCAACCTTATTTATAGCCAATTAACACAACAAAGCAAAATAATACCGCTAAAAACAAAAATAGGAGCAACTAGCCTCATTTCCGCCAAACATAGAGAACTTCAGTCAATATTGGACCAATTCACATTAAAATACCAACAGTCATTCCCTATGCCTAGAAAAGTTAACACAAAAATCAAAAGAATCAAGCAATCACCGATATTCACCAAAGAGATGTCTTGGACACAACCACATTAGCTCGATACACTTTTATTATCAAAACTTGGCAGTAGTAGATTTAGAGTCAATAATCCAACATCAAATTCCGGCATTCACATGAGAGCTAATCACTAAAAAGAAAGAAAGAAGCTAGACGAAAATAAGCAAATAACAAACTAAAAATAAAGGAAAAACAACTAAAAGCTACTAAAAACTAAGAACTAGAAAAGTTAGCACTACAACTGATCCCCCCACACCTAAACAACACATTGTCCTCAATATAGCAAATAAACATCAAAAGTAGGAGAGAGGGCAACAAAACTTCCCTGAAGTCGAGTCAAACTGGTGGGTGGTACCAAATTGAGGCGTAAAACCCGCATGATGCATGAGAGCTGCCAAATTCTGCGCGCATGCTATGCACGTTGGCATCGATGTTCGTCATCCTAGCCTCCAAATTCTGAACCTGTGACCAGAGTTGTTGCCATTCAGCAGATCCCGGGGATGGGGGCAGGGCAGAGGAAGAAGGGCAAGCCTCATCATTAACAGTCGGCGAACGGGTAAACGAGGAGCGAGGGGGCACGCGAGGGGGTCCCGGAGAAGTGAATCGGTATACTCCATCGACGCACCCAAGAACGCTCATCCGCTCCCAAGAACGCTCATCCGCTCCAAACTCTCCTCATTTAGAAGCTCCATTTCAAAAGCCAAGTGAAGGTCGTGATTCTCCAGATCAAGAATCCCCAACTGTTCAGCCAAGTGCGTGATGAAGGACCCGAGGATCAGGGGCTTGTTCTTTTTAGATAAAACAGACTTGAACTGCGCAGCCAACCAACACCCCAGGTTCACCTTCACATTGTTCTTCATACACCAGATGAAGAAGAACTCGGGTCGAGAAAGTACACCTGAGCTATTTTTGCGACCCGAGTAACTATAGGCTAGAAAACGCTGAACATACCGGGCACTGGGGTCCGTAAGGTAGGAGCTCCTAGACCGAGAAGGGTCATAGCGGTGCCTATCAATGGACATGTCCCTCCAAATCTCATGGTAAGAGGAGAGAAACGGCTCTATATAATCAAGGCACTCTCAACATACTCCCGAGTGATGAACCCAAATGCTAGATTAAATTGGGTAATGGAGAAATTGAACTCTTGACCCATTAGACGGAAACGTATGACATTTGGGGTCTTTACGGTGTACCTAGTGGGCAACTCAAACTCGAAAGTGGAGTAGAACTCTCGAACCAGCTCAACAAAGGCGGGACAGAATATATCAATGTAAAGGCGCCACCCTATGGCAGTGAACATCTGCTCTACCTCCTCCCATATACCCAAGGACATCATAGCAAGTTTTACACAACATTTGCAAGAAATGATACGCCTCTCACAGATTTGGGTGTATCTCTGCTGATCGGCGGGGTCTAGTGAAGTTTAAATGCCCCTCAAAGTGAGCGGGGGCATTCACCTGAGCACCTCGACCCTTACCTAAGCGAGTTCGGATACCAGAAGAGGAGGGCAGGTTCGTAGGAGTGTTTACTGGAATAGAGGGTTAGGGCGAAGGCTGAGAGTGAGATGCTCCAGATCTAGAGGATGATTTTGGTCTCACCATTGCCGTTACTGCAATATTAGCTCAGAAAATACACAAAAGCAACGCAGGCACCAGCTCTTGGCAGTCAATCAGTTATGCAACTAATAGAGCTAACACAAGCAAAGGAAAATACTCCAACCAGTACCACTGGTGCAAACACAGGTTAGAACCAATTCAAGCAGGCAGTTTCAGAATGAGATCAACCCAAAATTGCAACAAATGGCTCCAGATGGCCAGTGAAATGCTCAACTCAAAATAAGCAATTTCAAGGATGACAGTGTAGATATTCGACAATAATAACTCAGCCAACCAAATATAGGTAACGAATAGAGGTCCAGTTACCCCCCCAGTACCACTGGTGTAGCAAACAATGGAAAAGAAATAACCTATGGACAACCCCAGCCAGTGATAACCCAAATACTGCAACAGATCAACTTACTCCAGCTAGATGCTTAAACACAATCAATCTCAACGAATGAACTCACTTTCACCCAACGATCAGCAAGTTAAATTAAAAATTGACGTGAGCCCATTCAGTGATAATGTAGCAGAAGCAAACCCCAATTTCAGCTGTGTAGAAATAGATTAACAAATGGGGGGGTACCAAGTGTAGAATACCTCCACCTCGATGAGAGGAAAAAGACCGCGCGAGGAGAGCTAGCAGCGTGCGCTGGCAAAGTTAGGCCGCGGCTAGTGGATTCGCTGGCAGGCTGGCCTGTGAGCGGCGCGCGAGGTGGAGGAGATGGCGGCCAGATCGAGGCGCTAGCGGCGCGGGTGGGTGGGGAGCAGGGGCAGAGCAGAAGCCACGCGAGTGGCGCGCAATGTAGGTGGCGCTGGGGCTGAACGAGCTGGGTCGCCGCGCTGCTTGGTGTGAGGAGAGAGAGATGGGCTGCAGGTGGCATGCGTGGTTGAGGCTGGCGGCGGACAGATCGAGGAGAGAGAGAGAGCTGCGCGGGCGGCGTGCGTGGGAGCGAGGGAGAGGAAGAGCTCGCGGCAGCGGTGAACTGGTGGCGGAGGTTACGCGAGGATGGAAAGAGATGGCGGCGGGCAGGAGGTTACGGGCGTGCGGCGGAAGAGAGGAGAAACAGAGGAGAAGAAAGAAAGAAAAGAGGAAGAAGAAGAAAGAAAGAAATAAAAAGAAAGAAAAGGAAAGAAAGAAAAAGAAAATTGTTTCTATTTTTATTTTTTTTTCCTTTAGTTTCTCATTTTTTTTCTTTGTAGTACGCAAAGAAAAAAAAATTTGTTTTTTTTGAAAAAAAAAATTAATTAATTAAATTTGTTTTTTTTTTTAAAAAAAATTTCAATTTTTTTTGTTTTGTTTTGTTTTTTTTTTAAAGCTAAACTTGTTTTTTTTAAGAGGTTATTAATATACACAAAATTTATTTTCGAAATTCAAAAGTAAAGGGTAACAGGAAATAGAAAACTGCTCTCGAGTTTTGAATGCTCGCTTTTCCCGCAAACGTGACGTGGGCACGTCAAGAGGGTAGAACCCTTTCTGACCATGAGCTTTTCATACGACTTGACGCGGCGCGCATCATGTCAGAGAGACACCTATTAGTCATCAAAAACGAAAATTTGAAATCGAAATCAGTCAAACTCAAGGAAAACATATTAAAGCAATCAAACAATACCAAACAAACAACTAAAAGAAATTGGGTTGCCTCCCAATGAGCGCCTTTCTTTAATGTCTTTGGCTAGACATGGCAAAGTTACTAATTGGGACACGGCGGTGCATCTAGACTATCGTCTCCACTTTCCACTTGGAAAACCTTCCAAATAATGCTTGAGACGGTGTCCATTCACCACAAACTTATTGTCTGTCTTAACACTCTGGATTTCAACTGCACCATAGGGAAAGTGAGTAACAAAAAGGTCCAATCCAACGGGAACGTAACTTACCTGGGAAGAGCTTGAGCCTGGATTGGTACAGAGACCTTCTGACCAACTGCAAAGGTTTTCTAGAGATTTGTTGGTCATGAAATGCCCGACTCCTCTCCTTGTAGATCAGTGCATTCTCATACGCTTCTTTCGGATTCCTCCAATTCCTGCAAATCCAACTTCCGTTGGGCACCGGCCTCATCTAGGTTCATGTTACACGTTTGATCGCCCAAAAAGCCTTGTGCTCGAACTCCACCGGGAGATGACACGGCTTTCCGAATACCAACCTGTACGGCGACATCCCTATGGGGTCTTGTACGCCGTCCGTAGGCCCAGTGCATCTTCCAACCTTCTGACTCCAGTCTTTCCTATCGGGTCGCACCATTTTCTCCAAGATGGACTTAATTTCTCGATTCGACACCTCCGCTTGACCATTAGTTTGAGGGTGGTACGACGTCGAGACCCTGTGGAGTACACCATACTTGCGAAACAGCGCGGCTATGGTTTTATTGCAGAAGTGCATCCCCCTGTCACTAACAATAGGTCTAGGCATCCCAAAACGCATAAAAAATTAGACCTGATAAAATCTGCAACCATTTTTGAATCATTAGTTCGGATGGCCTTAGACTCTACCCATTTAGACACATAATCGACGGCCAATAAAACATACACAAAAACCAAATGAGGTAGGAAAAGGCCCCATAAAATCAATACCCCAGACATCAAAAATTTCTACAAAAATCAACAGAACCTGAGGCATATGATCCCTACGGGCTATATTACCTACCCTTTGACATCGATCACATAATTTATAGAATACATATGCATCTTTAAACAAAAGAGAGCCAGTAAAACCCACTTTCTAATACTTTATGAGCAGTTCTCTTAGATCCAAAATGACCACCACAAGCAAAAGTATGACAATAAGTTAAAATTGATTGAAATTCACCTTCACTTACGTATCGTCTCATCACTTGATCAGCGCACCTCTTCCATAAGTATGGGTCATCCCAGATGAAATACTTGGCGTCGCTCTTCAATTTGTTTTTCTTCGATTTTAGCCAACCTGCAAGAAAATTACCAGTTACCAAGTAGTTAACTATATCAGCATACTAAGGCCAATTGCGAAGTCAAAGAAAATAAATGTTCTTCAGGGAATGCATCCTTCAAGGGTTCGTTCTCTTCTCCAACTGGTATGCGACTTAAGTGGTCGGCTACTAGATTCTCTGAACCTTTCTTATCCCTTATCTCCAGGTCGAACTCCTGCAGAAGTAATATCCACCTGATGAGTCTCGGCTTTGCATCTTTTTTGGTCATTAGGTACCTTAATGCTGCATGATCAGAAAATACAATAACTTTAGCACCCAATAAGTATGACCTAAACTTCTCTAAGGCAAAAATAACTGCAAGAATCTCCTTCTCAGTAGTGGAGTAGTTCAATTGAGCCCCATTCAAAGCTCGAGATGCATAATAGATGACGTGAACTGCCTTCCCTACTCTTTGCCCCAACACAGCCCCCACGGCATGATTACTGGCGTCACACATGATCTCAAAGGGCAAACTCCAGTCAGGGGGTTGAATAATCGGTGGCGAGGTCAAAAGCTCTTTCAACTTGTCAAAGGTACTCTCACACTTGTCATCGAACTCGAAAGCCACATCTTTTTGTAAAAGTTGGAACAACGGGGCTCCAATCTTCGAAAAGTTCTTGATGAACTTTCGGTAAAAACCTACATGTCCAAGAAAAGAGCGCACCTCCCGCACACTCGCGAGGTAAGGTAGAGCAAATATAATATCTATTTTAGCTCTATCGACCTCAATACCCTTAGAAGACACAACATGACCTAAGAGTATCCCATGTTCAACCATAAAATGGCATTTTTTCCAATTAAACACGAAATTAGTCTCGATACACCTTAACAAAATCAATTTCAGGTTATCTAAACATGTATCAAAGCTATCACCATACACACTGAAATCGTCCATGAAAATTTCAATTATTTTCTCTACATATTCTGAAAAGATACTTACCATACACCTTTGGAATGTTGCAGGTGCATTGCACAGCCCGAAGGGCATCCGTCTATATGCGAACGTTCCGAACGGGCACGTCAAGGTCGTCTTCTCTTAATCCTCTGGTGCAATTGCTATCTGAAAATACCCTGAAAATCCATCCAAAAAATAATAGTAAGCCCTACAAGCTAAACGCTCAACCATTTTGATCAATGAAAGGAAGAGGAAAATGGTCCTTTTTGGTGACGGCGTTCAGTCTACGGTAATCAATGCACTGCCTCCATCCCGTGGGTTTGTGTACAGGTACGAGCTCACCCGTCTGGCTGGCCTCTACTGTCACTCTTACCTTCTTTGGGACTACCTGCACCGGATTCACCTATGGGTTGTCTGATATGGCAAAGATGATCCCCACATCGAGCAACTTCAATATCTCTTTCTTCATCACTTCCATCATGAGAGGGTTGAGCATCCTTTGAGCCTGTCGTACCGGTTTGGCATCCTCTTCCAGTCTAATCCAGTGCATACAAATGGAGAGGCTAATCCCCTTGATGTCGGCGATGGTCCACCCTATCGTCTCTTTATGCTCTCTAAGGACTCGGATAGCTTCTCCTCTTGGGTATCTGATAATGCAGTTGAGATAATCACCGGGAGTGTCTTGTTGTAGCCCAAATATGCATACTTCAAATGTTTCGACAGGGGTTTCAATTCTAACACGGATGCCTGCACCACAGATGGTAATACCCTTTGGTAAGGTTCGGGAATGAAAATAGGCGAAACTTCATACCTCTTCGTTGTGGTTGGCAACGAATGCAATGTTCCTATTGTGCACTTCAAATTTTCACTCCACTCCACCTCAGGTGTTGTCATTAAGGGGGGATGATCTCTCCAACCGGAGTTGTATGTATTTGAGTATGGGTCATAGGGTTTCCTTGGCGTGGGCACGTGGCTAGCCATGTTCACGTGTTCCGCATTTTCTTCCTGAATCATTGGGCACATCTCCGCAGAATGACCCATACCAGTGCAAATCCCACACACCTTGGCTTGTGATGCATTTCCTACAGCCAGTTGTCGCACGAAGGACGTCAATTCAGAAATTTGTTGCTGGATGGAGGAGGTTTCCACCTCGTTTACCCTACGTATCGGGACATCCTCCCTTGTGCCAAACTGTTGCGAATTTTCAGCCATTCCCTCAATCAGCTCCCACGCTGTTCGAGGGGTCTTGTTCACCAGTGCCCCTCCACTCGCAGCATCTATTATACTCCTGTCTCTGAAAAGTAACCCCTCGTAAAAATATTGTATGAGCAACTGCTCACTTATCTGGTATTGGGGGCACTTGATACACAACTTCTTAAATCGCTCCCAATAATCGTAAAGCGATTTCCCTGAGTGCTGTTTGATACCACAGATCTTCTTTCTTAGGCTTGCAACTCGAGACGCAGGAAAATACTTGTTTAGAAACTTTTTCTTCAGTTGGTCCCACGTGGTGATACTGCCCGGTGGTAGGTAGTATAGCCAATCATTTGCAGAGTTCTTCAAAGAGAAAGGGAATGCCTTCATTTTTATTTGCTCATCTGTGATGCCCGGAGGTTTCATACTGTTGCACACGACATCAAATTCCTGCAGGTGCTTGTAGGGCTCCTCACCTGGTAAACCATGGAAAGAGGGTAAAAGATGAATTAGCCCAGATTTCAATTCGAATGGAGTGTTATCACTCAAACTCGGAAAAGTAATGCATAAAAGCTGCTGGTTTAAATCAGGAGCAGCCAACTCCCTTAATGTGCGTGCATTAGCCATATTGACTTTTTCTTGCTCCGAGTCACTAGAAATATCACCAAACAAATCTGTTGGGTCAATTTCAGGCTCAGGTCTCTGAGATGCCGCACCTGAGTGCTCCTCTCTGAGTTGTCTGGTCTCTTTTCTTGTTCTACGCGCGGTCTTCTCTACCTCAGGGTCAAAAATTAATTCACTTGTACGAGAAGAACGAGCCATACACTCGAAAAGCACCAGAAAATTAGAACAAAAATTGAACTTAAAAAGAAACAAATAACTAACACCAGTTCCCGGCAACGGCGCCAAAAATTGACAGGTTGTCAAAACCTGTGCAATAATAAAAATAAACTTAATTGCCAATTAAAAATAACCAAAACCCGATTCCAAATATTGGAGTAGGGACTCTAAATGTGCAATGGGTTACTTGATTCACCCTGTTCCCGAAGAGTTTGTTTAATCCAATGTACCTGAATGGGATGACTTTTTTACAAATAATTATGAATTTGTAACAGGGCAAGTATGGTCGTATCCTCAGGAATTGGGGGTATTTGTCTCTTTAGAAATCCAACAATAACACAGGGGATGTTTTTGGGGGAAACGATGATAATCAAAGAAATTCAAATGAAACAAATAACTAACTAGAAATTCAAAGGAAATAAATTCACTAGAAATTTAAATAAAAGAAATTCAAATAAAAATAAAAATAGATAGCTAACTAGAAATTAAATGACAATTCACCAAAATTGGAGTAACAGTAATTAAAGGTCTAGCCAAGAAATAACTTCAGCAATGGTTCACCTAATTGATCATCGATGCACAAGCAATTCCAATTATTTATTAATAAATAGGTTATAACTGCCAAGCAAGCGATGACAGTCAACCCCTCCGTACTGTGTCGGTGATTAAGGTATGCCCGTTACCACTCCTCTAATTGAGAAATAATTCTAGGTATGCCCGTAAGATTTAATTCCCCAATTGCCTTACGTATTAGAGGAGCGCTATTCTAACCAAATAACGCACTACCAGGGTTATTTCAAATTAGCCCGCGTATCCCCCTGACACAAATCTAATTGTGCCAGTTGCCACTAATTCAAGGCAATTAAACAATTACGGATTTGAATGCCTTAATTGACAATAAATTACCAAATTAACTAATTATCCGGATCCACGACAATCAATTAATTAAATAATCATAAACACTGCGATCAAGGAATATGCGAATACCAATAAATAAAAGGAAAAGATAAAATTAGATCGATCTCACAATTTTTCGGCGAACCAGAACCTCCGTTGTCCCTCGGCTAGAGTGAGAGAATTAGTTCATATTTGATGCGAAAAACCCGCACAAAACTAAAGCAGTAGTCGCAGCGGCCATTGTCTGCGTTTGGGAAATTTCAGTTCGCTTCAAATAATGATATGGAACAAAGCTTGCATAGTAGAATTAAATCTTTCAATTGTTCCAAGCATACGCAGCAGGAGGAATCCACTTACGACCACAAGGAAAAGTCAAAAAGAAAGCTACAGGGAATCATTCAATTCATCTTCATTGCTACTGACATACGAGAATTGAAGCTAAGCAAAAAGCAAAACAAAAGAAAAGTCAACAAAAGCTATCCTAAAGTAGCTCTCCTCCTCTGCTGTTTTTTTGTTCCATTCTCTCTAATTACTATCTACTCTCGGTCCTTCTCTCCTGTGCGGCGGCTCTCCACATGAGGAAGACCTCTTTCCGCTGCTATCTCCAGAAATTACCAAAATGGGCCAATCTTTTCCTTTGCCAATATTGTCCCTGGGATAAGCTCTGTGACTTGGACTCCTTTTCAGTCAAATTGGCACTTTCTATCATATTTTCGTTCTACTCCCTGAAATAAATGTAAATTACGAAAAATAAGTAGAATCTAATAATTAATCCACATCGGGTCAGGTAATAGGAGAAATTAATAATAAAATAAATGATAAAATCGCAACCTATCAACAAGTACATAATTATGTGCTTCTTATTAGTATAAAGAACTACTAAAAAAAAAGCAAAAATAAAAGAATCCAACTATTTCTATCAACTGAAACTAAATAGCCATTTTAAGATAATTAAGCTGTATAAATCATTTATATTCTTATCAACCACAACTTCACTTAGAAAAAATGTCAATAATCGAAATTCAACAATGCACCTCATATTATTCAATCCAAATTCACAAAAAGAATTTTGAAAAGTTCAACTGGAAAGATATAAAGTAGAATGATTAAATGTTCATGCGAAGTTGGATATGAGCATGATTCGTATACTTTATTCTTAAATAATTAATTCATTCTAACTGTACAATTGCATTTCATTTGTCTTAGGAAGGAAAAAATAATATTTAAAATGTTGATACAATTTTTTTATTTCTTAAAATTTGTTGATTTCATTAGAAACTTAACTTCGGGGTTTATTTTTAAGTAAGAAAAGGCATGTCTAGACTTTGGTTTGTAAATGAGTTTTCCAAAGGGTAAAGAAAGGGGTGAGTGTGGTAAAAATAATTAGAATGACAAAATCTAACAAATCAATTTATTTATTCTAATACCCCTTTAGAAATTGATTTTACGATTTAAGTCTTTATTTTGCTAATAATTATGAATTCTATTCACTAGGCTCACACTTGACATGTGTGCATATATTTCCTATTTAGCAATATTTTTGAACAATATTTTAAAAAATAATTTTATGATTTTATGGTAAAAATATTGTGAGTATACAACAACTTTGGTGAAAAAATAACCATATTAGGAATTATTTATCAAACTGAATCCATAATTTACCAAAAAGATCGACATAAATTAAAAGAAGAAAACTCAAAATGAATTCAAAAATAATATATCAAAGAGTTCATATTTAGATGGTCTTTGGAATAATAATTGGTTAATGAAAATATAACATGTTTTATTATTAGGTAAACACTCAAATTTCGCCAAAAAAAAAAGACATGTTATATTTGGGTTAATATAATCATGTGCAAAATACACGAACTATTACTAGTTCATTAAATGGATTGTTGATTGAATTCTTGTTGTTAATCTCATAATTAAATTAAAGTCCTACTTCATTGACATAAGCAATTATATATAACGTGCAAGACTAATCAATTTGGCAGTATGGTGTGGTTAACCCGGTTGCGAAATTAGTGCTGCTAGATGTATAAAAGATTATTAAGACGTAATTAATGCTATATTATTCAAACGGACAATGCTTTAGTAACAATAGTTATTGTAACGAAACAGTTTTTACCTGATATAACAGATTGTTGCATTTTAGTGACCATTTGATTACTTGTTAGATCTATCGGTTTCGAATTCCCTGTCCCCAAAGTAATTTCTGTCTCCTCTGTCCCTTATTTGTACAGCTGTCACGTGTCTCTAACCTTTTGTTAACCCAAACTCAAATAAACTGATAATAATCGATTTACAAGTTTACTCAAAATCAGTTAAAATAAATAACTCAAAACTTTTTTATTTTCTTTTTAACGAAAAAGAGTCTTTTAAACCCGCACAAATGCTTTTCTCAACTGTCCCCTCTATTCCTTATTTATAGTCTACCTTAATATAAATATCATATTACCTGTTGTTTGCAGCTTATATGATCTTATTAAAGTAGCTTCCCTAGCCATGGAAACAGGAGACCCAAATCTAATCTCATGAGTGCAACAAATGTAAATTATTGTATTTATTGTGTCCGTCGTCGGCTCAATATAATCTATAAAACTCTGTCTCATAAATTTATATCTCAGGATTTATGATTTTATCGGGTGCTGTTGATGCACAATGGGAAGTACAGCTTATAATTATTTGAGATAACTTTTAGGCCTTCAGGGATTTGTATATCTTTTTCAGCTTCATGTCCCCGGCACTACAAATATGGTTTTTACACTTGCCAACGTATGAAAGCACGTAATCCCAGTTCTCCAGGCAAAATGCAAAGAGTTCTTTCAATGTTTCTATCGAGTAAACAGTTTCCTGATTGAACCAGTAATTAACTATTCTTTGTTGTGAAACAGGCACCCAAAAATACCGCTTAAATCAAAAGAAAAAGGAGTCGTACTACCATTACAAAAAATCACGTTAAAGACTTCTTGCTTTATGTGTATTTTTTAACAGTCACATTTGTACCTTTTTCATTGGGCAAGTCACTGATCTAAATCGAACCCACACAAATTTGCTTTGGGAAAAAAAAAAGGTTGAGACTGGCACTGGACTCCTTTTGAGTACTTTCATGACGTTTCTTTGCAATTATTTTGGTCGTGCCCGACAACTTTAGGACAATTACTGGTTGCCACGTGAAATATTTTTAATTTTGATTGAGATGTGTGATTCCTCTGTTTCCAGTGCCTGAGAGCTGTGTGAAAATTGAAAGTTTAACCAACACCAAGACGATTGAACTGACAGAAAGTTTTTTGCGGTTGAGCTGACCGAATTGTAAACGGCCCCAAACGTTTCAAAATTTTAATGATTAAAGGGAGCCCTTTCTGATTGGTTAGACAGCCGCAGGAATGCTGAATCGTGTATTTTTTAAAATATAATTACAAGTTACCCATAATAATATTATCACTACATATGGATTTCCATTCAACAGCATTACAATTAACAACCACCAAAATTATCAGAATAAATACTAATAATTAATTCCATGGTAATCTAATCTAATCTTAAATAAGGGTACGCTACTTCCTTCTAGTTATCATTAAAGGGTCACAAACTGAAATTATAAAAATGAAACTTATAGTTAACGTAGGTATTGACAAACTTCGTCTAAAAACATAGGAGTGAAATTGGAGATTGTGGAGCTTACCAATTTCAATGTGAAAAGCCGGTGTTTGATGGCAAGTACGCAATAAACATGGCAATCAATAGAGTTCAAAGCATTAAAACTTCTATTTGTTAGAAAACACCATACTTGAAATTGAATTGTAATAGTTTGTACAGAGCATTAAAACTTCTATTGTGTTTGATAGCAAATTTTTTCACAAATATTATTTTGCTTGTATCATAATTACAATTCTCAATTAATTTTTTATTTTTTCAACAAATATTTTTCATCTTTTATATATATATTATCATCAAAAGTGCCATAATAATTATTTCAAATAATATTTTAAATAATTTGGTCATCATAAATATCATTCAAACGTTAGTTTAATATTATTAAGTACTAGTCAGTCATTCCAAATAATATATTATCACGCATGTGCTGACCTGCCACAGGGGCACTAAACGAACATGCTGCCAATGGTGCATTACGCCACTAACAATCCTTATCCATGAAGACCACCAAAGTTTTAAAACCGGTCTTTGGTTACTGTTTATAACCCAACTGATCAATGCTGTAGTATTCAAACAGTTGGACTAATAGGTAACGCATGTGCAGTGGGGTCGTTTTTTTCTTTCAATCATTTATTTGTCATTCACTTTCTGGACACTAGCAATCAACGTACAGAAAAGAAGAGAGCACTTGTTTTTGAGGTTTTGCAGATCTTTCTTATCTCCTTTCATATTTGAGAACTGTTTCATCTCTTAAATTGAGATCGATAACTTCTGGTTCCCTTGTTAATCTTCCTTTTATTAGATGGCCTCCACTAGTGTCACTTGTATTTCTTCCATCTTGGATGATCTGCAAGCGCTGGAGAACGATTGTCCAGAATTTCCAAATGGGCAGCAGAAGTACCTCAAACGCATGCTAAGATATCTGAGAACATTTCTTCTGTGTGCGAGAAAATACAGCAACGATGATGTGCAATTACCATTTGACAACAAAAAGAACCAGGCAGATAATCATTATGTAAGCATAGAAGCTCTGGCAGTTCGGATTGGAGATGCCATTCCCAAGTGGGCAAAGGAGATCCAATCTTCTGATCAGCCTTGGGATGCGGTCCATGATTTAGAAAAAGACAT
Source organism: Coffea humblotiana (assembly GCA_023065735.1). Classification (NCBI taxonomy): domain Eukaryota; kingdom Viridiplantae; phylum Streptophyta; class Magnoliopsida; order Gentianales; family Rubiaceae; genus Coffea; species Coffea humblotiana. The sequence continues at coordinate 19,426,859 of CM041212.1, read as the reverse complement.
TAAATCCTTCGAACAAGAAATTTGCGAATGGTATGTCTTTTTCTTGGGTTCCTCATCACAGCTGTCCAGTAATTCGGTCGTTCGAAAAGATGACCTCATGGAATTCATGGATTCTATTCTGGAGAATCTAGTGAATTATTGGTCATGGATTCGGCCGGCACATGAAGTTGGACTAATTAAAGCCCTTGAAGAGAAGCTGGCGTTCATGAAAAACTTCATCCGTTTTGTCAAACTGTATGATGTTGAAAACACAGAATTGGGACCTTTGTTGGTTCACATTGAAGCTGTGGCTATCAATGCAGCACGCCCTCTCTTATAAGTGCCAGTTTAAGAAGGGTTTCGGACCGCCCAAGGATGTCCAGGAAAGCATTTCGGAACTGCTTCAGAAGATTATTCCTGTTGAACCGCAAGTCCTTGAGACTTGTATCAAGGCCCTGACTGCTTCAAAGTTATCAAGACAATCATACGGAGACACAGATGAGCATCTGTTGAGAGACTTCTTCCATTCTCTCCTGTGTAATCTTTGGGAGAAACTAAAGCATGGTACTTTTCCTGTGATTTTGCAGCAACTACAAATGTTTTACGAGGGGCTATATTCCTTGAGAACCATTTTGAAGGAGAAGCCGAAGGAGTTTGATGAGAAAGTGAGAGATCCTGCTCGAGTCGTGAACTGTTATCGAGGAGATTTTATTTCCCCTCTCCCTCTGAATGCAATCAAAGACGCTATACAAGCCAAGGATACGGATATTGTGTGTTCTGAGTTATTGGAAATAATTAAGCTCATCGATGCAGTAATCACAGAGAAGTGTCCAGAACCATCATCATTCAATTTTCCTAAGACCAATGGACTGGGCTTTGTCGATTCCCTTCTAGAAAAGATGATGGATGTGACAAGCTCTGAGGCTGGTTCGATTGTTTTGATAGATCATCCAATTCAAAAAGTCCAGGAAGAACTTGTTTGTTTACGCTCTTCGCTGAGGAAAATTGTGGAGCTGCACAATGAAGACGAGGAGGTCCAGGCAATTTGGGATCGTATTGTTGGGGTGGCATATAGGATAGAGTTTCTTATTGACTCCTTAATAACTGGAAATATCTTAGATTCTTCTTCAATGTCCATTCATTCCATTTTAGAAGAAATGAACATCATTAAAGCTGCGGCCTTGAAGATTTGTGATAGCGAGAGACTTGGTGGAAAAGTTAAGGAAGTAACGAAGAGATTCAATCACATGCCACAACAGGGAAGGAAGCCAATAGTCAATGATGTGGTGGTGGGATTCGAGGATGAGACGGCATCGATAATCAATCAACTCAGAAATGGATCACGCCAAGGTGAAAATTGTTTCCATTGTGGGTATGCCGGGATGCGGTAAGACAACTTTGGCTAGAAAAGTGTACAATGATTCTTCAGTGAAGTCCCATTTTCATGAGCGTGCTTGGTGTACTGTTTCTCAAATATATCACGAGAGAAATCTGTTGCTTCAAATTTTGACTTGTATTGAGTCCAAGCTTCCTGAGGATGTTTTTTAAGATGGGTGAAGAAGATCTGGCTCTTCAAGTCAAAAGACGTTTGCTGAAAAACAGATATCTCATTGTTTTGGACGATGTATGGGACATTGATGCATGGAACGGATTGGAAGCCTCATTCCCTGATGATGGAAATGGAAGTAGAGTTATCTTGACAAGTCGGCTCCGTGGTGTTGCTCCGCAAGACAAACTCGACCATGAACCGTATTCTCTTCGTCAACTCACTCCTAATGAGAGCTGGGATTTGCCTAAAAGGGAAGTTATATCCTGGACAAGATTTGGCTCCTCCAGAACTATGTGAAATTCGACAGCAAGTAGTGGAAATGTGTCAAGGACTACCTCTTACGGTTGTCATTTTTGCCGGAATTCTCTCAAGGATGGACCGATATGGTTGGAAAGAAGCTGTGGAAGGTTTAAGTTCGAGGAATGTTTCTAGTACGGAACAGTGTACCGCTACATTAGAGCTGAGTTACAAACATTTACCTGACACTTTGAAGGCATGTTTTCTTTATTTTGGAGCCTTTCCAGAAGACCATGAACACAATACCAAGAGGTTGATTTCTCTATGGGTCGCTGAAGGATTTGTTCAAAAAACTCAGCCCAAGAGATTGGAGGATGTGGCAAATGATTACCTTATGGAACTCATTGGCAGAAGCTTAGTCACAGTTTCCAAACCAAGATCCATTGATGGGGTCAAAGCTTGTCGCATTCACGATTTGTTATATGAGTTTTTGTGTGACAAAAGCCAAAGAAGAAAACTTTTCATGGCTGGTACGTAGGGATGATAAACTATCTGATTTCAATGTGCCATGCTACCTACGCCGTTTATGCATTGATTCTAATCCTGAGCACTTGACAAGTTAAGGTTATTTGCTCCTCCCATGCGCCGTCTATTATTCTTAAGTAGTGGCATGGGCAACATAGTATATTTTGATTTTAGGTTCATTTTTCACATCATTAAACTTGTTACAGTGTTAGATTTGAGCCAAATTGGACTCGACCCTTTCCTAGAGAGTTAGAACTGCTTGTTCACTTGGCGTTACTTGGCGATTCTAGGTCAAGGTAAACTCAGTCTCCCACCATCAATATGCAATCTCCCGAATTTGGAAACTTTGATTTGGCGAAATTCTTCAAGTCATTGTTCAGTTTCACTACCAGATACCATATGGAACCTGAAGAAACTAAGGCATTTAGAACTAATTGATGAGGTCGATAAGTATTATTGTTTTTTTTTCCCTAGCGACAATCTTGACAACTCGTCACATTTGCGTGACTTAGGTTTCTTGTCCTGTTTGTCTCTCGATCCTGGGGAAAACATCAGCAACCTGTTGGGAAAGTTTTCCAAATATCCGCAAGCTGAGATGCTCTGTCAATCTCGAGCCAGATGTTGAATATCATGTAGCAATGGATTGTCTAAGTCAGTTGGAATCACTCAGTCTGAGTCGTGTCCTATACGGTTATCAGCAATTTCATATAGATTTCCAATTTCCTTTGAGTATTAAAAGGTTGACCCTGTCTTATTTTGGCATGCCGTGGAGAAAATGGCAGCAATTGGAAATCTGCCAAATCTTGAGGTGCTCAAATTACTCCGCCGATCATTTGAGGGGGGAAATATGGGAAATGGAAGTAGAGAAGTTCCCTAAAGTTCGTTTCTTGAAATTAGCTTCCTTGAACATTGTGAAGTGGACAGCCTCCTCCGAGTCTGAGTACGAGGACCAGGACTATTTTCCTTGTCTCCAGAAGTTAGTGTTGGAAAGCTGTGGAGCGTTGCAGGAGATCCCTTCTTGTTTGGGAAATAGTTCAACTCTTGAAATAATAGAGGTGTCAAAATGTCCCAACTGTACCAGTTCATTGGAGGAAATTCAGGAAGAGCAAAGAAGCAATGGATATACCGATCTGAAGATCCTTATCTCATAATGGACGATTGATCTTCTCAAGTAAGTTTGCTCTGGACAGCCAGTGTACTCTACATTTGTTTTTTAAGTCCTTTACTGCTACGGGTTATGTGTATCTGTTTAGCATCAGGATCAAGTTATTCTTTTTCTTAATAGTTTTTCTTTTTCTTTTTCTTAATTAGTACTGGAAGGCTGCAAGTTTTTGGAAGAGATTCCTTCTTGTTTGGAAAATATATCAACTCTTGAAATAATTGAAGTGTCTAAATGTCCCAACTCCACAAGTTCAGTGGAGCGAATTCAGGAAGAGCAATTAAGCAGGGGAAATACTGATATGAAGATCCCTATTTCATGATGGATGACTGATCTTTTCAAGTGTGTTTGGTTTGGTTGGGCAGCCACTTCAGTCTACTATTCCTTTTAATCCTTTACTTCTGTACACATACTGGTAATGTTGTATCTGTTTGTTTTCTTTGCAAGTTTCTTGTTATCCCTGTGACAGAATCTTGTGGTGGAATATATCACTTCCCGAGTCTGATGTTTTCTTCCTAAAGATTCAAGTCAATGAAGCTGCTTTTTTTTTTTTGCCTCCTCAAATAAGTCAGGATTTCCGAAGTTAATACTGCTTAGTTGCAGTACCGAAGTTAATACTGCTTAGTTGCATATCAAAGGCAGATATATTCGACCAATAGATGCAATTAAATTTGTTCGTGGAATAGAATACATGCCATCGGGTATCATATTTACTAGGATTCAACAATTTTATTAGCTCATTTTCATCATCTTCTTTTACAATTTCTGATCTTTTCTGACTCCTAATAACAATTTATTAAATCAGATAATCAAGCAGGTACAGAATTAAGAACCCAGCATATTAATATCTGTTACATTGGATAATCAAAAAGGTTTGCAGCCTAAAGTAAAATTTTGTTCCTATTTCTCAAGCATTTGATGCATTTCTTGTGCACCAAAAGTAAAAGAAATTCAGGATCCCACTTATCAAAATTGGAATAGATTAGATCAGAGGCTTCAGCAAAACAAGAAAGGGATCACCTGGACAACTTCCTAATCAGAATAAAAGATTAATGATGAAGGACATGGGCCTATTAATAGTAGCATCATCTGATCTGACTTGAAGTAATTTCTTGGAGTCCAATTGGTTCTTTTCCCACCCTACGTACCCAAATACTCTCTAGAAGGTAATATCAGTGCTCTGCTTGCACAACCAAGTTTATAAATTTTCCAAGAACTTATTTATTCTATTGGGGATCTCTGGTAGTTAACGAAATAACTTTTGATAGAAGCACATACCAAAATTGATTGTTGTACAAAATGAAGGAAGAAACCTAAAGTTTTCTATACTCCCAACTACTAGACTCTAGATTTGAACGTTGAACATGGCATCAAGAAGAAGTCAAGTGAAGAGAGTTAATTGTCTTAACTTCACTTGAGCATCGTCATAATCCTAAAAGCTCTCTTTATTGCTTGAGAAAGATTATAAAACTTTTTGTAAAATTGTTTGTCAAATGTTTTAAATTATTCTGAAATTGATATCTTAGAAAGTACTTTATAATTTTCAAAATACAAAAGGCCTCCCAAAATAGGTAACATTCAGGAAAAATGTAGAGAACAAGGTATAAGTGGAACATTTTTGAAGAGATTTTAGCATAATTTTTAGGGCCACTCCAACTTATATAGTTTAACGGGAAATGATAGCACCAAAGATGGACCGGGAAGGGCTCCTCCAAGTGCAGATACTCTTATCCAAAGATTTAGATAATTTCCTGTTCATCCTTAATATTCTTTATTTTTATATTTTTAGATATTCTTTATTGGTTTGAACTTTGAATTACAATAATATACTATTGGGGGGTTTCCAGTAGTAAAAAAAAATAACTTTTGATACAAGCACATGCCAAAATTGCTTGTTGTACAAAATGAAGGAAGAAACCCAAAGTTTTTTTTTTTTAAAACCCTCCCCTCACTTCCTGCACTCATTCTACAATTCTACTCCCAACTACTAGATTTTGAAATCTGATTAAAACTTAAGTAAATTTGTCAAATATAACTTGAAATGATCATGTAAATGGTACTCCAATTGAATTATATCTCTCCAAAATTTAGAGTTTGAAAAGTCTATTAAATTATTTCAACTTTATATTATTGCATATAAATAAAAGGGATGTAATTTCAAAAATGGAAAAACTATTTAAAATTGAGTGCGACTTATTACAAAGATAAAGATTATTATTGCTGCCAAATGCACTTTACATTCTTCTCTTTCACTTTATTCATTAATAAATTAATATTTAACAACATTTTAAATTATCTTAAAATATTTAGCACCAGTTAAACCTATATAAACTCCAAAAGACTATTATGCTCAATGGGCTTCAGTTCTATTAAGATTTCGTGATAAGTACTTACTAATTTTTGGCTTTTTGAATTTCAACAGATTCTAAAATTAGTAAACTAAGTAACCAGATGATTACTACTGGTTTTCTTAATTAGTTCACAAGTTTAAGAAGGTTAAGTATCACTTTTGCCTGTAAATATTAATGACAGAACTAAGAGTGGAAAGTCATAAGCCCTTTGGGCGTTCATTTCCAGATCATGGATATGGACATCCAACTGATTAAGGAACCACATCCCATCAAAAACATTTATCAGTCTTAATCAATTGCAGTAAAATTGTACCTAATCTGGTTAGGTTCAGAATATTAATGATGTCTACATAAAATCTTGCTAGATATATTAAGAAAAATAAAAACAACAACAACATGAGGAAAATGCACAGCTTGCATTTAGATAGAGGAATAGTACTAGAATGGACGTGGCATCTAGAATAAATAAATGCAGACCAACAACCTTCGTGGTAAAGATTTAATGTGTTTTCTTATACTGGACAGACCTTTGAGAAATAGATAGGGTACAAAGCCAGTGCTTGATAACTTGTCCGAATTGAGCTCTTACAAACCAGAATTAATCTTATTCGAACTTGTGGTTCACAATCTAAACTTTTGTTTTGAGCAATTTGGATGTGATAGTTCACACTCTAAACTTTTACTTTGGCGACAATTTTTAGCAGTTTAGGGTGCAAATTGTCGACTCCAATAATTTGAGGGTCCAAAGAAATTGCACTGAAATTCAAACTCTGTGGCCTGAATTCATTCCCACCCTACCCTACGTCTTTGATGGAAATGCAGAGTTAGCTGAAGGTCTCTCTCTGATTGAATGGGTTAGTGGAGTTATTCTAAAATGGCACTCAAGAGTTAAGATTGATGCTAAAACTTTTCAAAAATGGAGGATGTAGTGACATCAAAATGTAACCCATGGATGCGAAGGAAAAGGATTTAATTCAAAGATCTTATAAATTTGCTGCCGACAATATCTTGCTTTTGCTTCCGTTAATTGAGATGTAATTCCCGAAAGCATGGTACGAGTTGTAAGAATACCTTCCCCTTGAGCAACATAGATGTTTTTTGCCAAAATAACTCCTAGTCGTCCGAGGAAGGCTACTATATTAATTTGTTTCTTTAGCGAGCTGGAAAGATGACCAAGATGAATCTAATGCCGCTACTGACGTGAGAACTATCTTGTTGAACAATACGGGAGAAACTTTACCAGCAATATTTAGTTTCAGCAATTTTTACCATCTATATCGAATCTATACAAATTTGCTTAAAAAAAAAGAAAGAAAGATGAGACTGGCACTGGACCCCTTTTGAGTACTTTCATGACGTTTCTTTGAAATGATTTTAGTAGTGCCCGACAACTTTAGGACCATTACCGGATGCCACGCGAAATAATTTTAAGTTTGATTGAGACATGTGATTCCTCTCTTTTCCAGTGCATGAGCTGTGTGAAAATTGAAAGTTTAACAAAAGCCAAACCATTGAGCTGACAAAACGTTTTTGCGATTGACTAAATTGTAAACAGCCCCAAACGTTTCAAGAGTTTAATGATTAAAGGGAGCCCTTCAAAATATGATTGGTTAGACAGCCGCAGGAATGCTGAATCGTGTATTTTTCAAAATATGATTACAAGTAACCCATAATAATATTATCACTACATATGGATTTCCATTCAACAGCATTACAATTAACAACCACCAAAATCATCAGAATAAATACTAATAATTAATTCCAAGGTAATCTAATCCAATCTTAAATAAGGGTATGCTACTTACTACTAGTTATCATAAAGGGGTCATAAGCTGAAATTATGAAAATTAAACTTATAGTTAACGTAGCTATTGACAAACTTCATCCAAAAACATAGGAGTGAAATTGGAGATTGTGGTGCTTACCAATTTTACTTAAAGCGGTTGAAGATTATGGCTCTCAATGTGAAAAACTGTTGTTTGATGGCAAGGCAATAAACATGGAAATCAATAGAGTCGAAATTGAATTGCAATAGTTCATACAATTTATTGTGTTTGGAAAGCAAATTTTTCAACAAATATTACTTTACTTGTATCACAATTACAATTTTTAATTAATTTTTTTTATCTTTCCAACAAATACTTTTTTATCTTACATATATGATATCACCAAAAGTGCTATAATAATTATTTCAAATAATATTTCAAGTATTATTTTAATATTATTCAAATAATTGTGTCATCATAAATATTATTCAAGTGTTAGTTTAATATTATTAAGTATTAGTCAATCATTGCTTAGCTTGAACCAATGCATGCTTGATATATTATTAGTTTCACTCCCTAACCGGCCCTACTTTTGGAGGTTTCAATTTCTAAAAAATTATAAGTAAATTTGGAGCTCTCTATTGGCCCTACTTTTCTAGCTTTCAATTTCTAAAAATTTATAATTGAATCAAATTTAAAAAATGAAAAAATGTTCAAAAAAAGTTATTTTAATGAGAACCCACTAAACCAATATTGCAGGAGTTTTAAGAGAGTAAAACAAAACGAGGGGAGCAAAAATTTGAAGAAAATGTAAGACTTATGTTGTGTTTGGAATATGTGTTTTTTTCAAAAAACAATTATCATCTTTTATGAATACATATTTCCATCACTTTTATATCTTACATTTATCAAATCATTACCATATATTTTTACAAAAAAACAATCTAAAAAAATAGCAATGTAAGCGGATCAAAGAAAGTCCTCCTGTGCTGGAGAAAAACATAAAGAAAAATAGGGACAATATATGAAATCCTCGAACACACTAGGAAAGGAAGCATGATGACAAATTAGAAATTCATTAACCGGAAGAGAATCAATTAAATAGTTAAAAATATTGAAAACAAAAATTTGATTGCGGGCGTTTGCAAGCACCTTTTGAGTGCAGAGGAGAGTCGAGGGGAGGAAAGGGTCCTCGGACGAAGACTGCGGTAAGTATGGATGGGGACCAGAGATGCTTCGAGCAAAACGATTAGGACGATGGTCAAAAGAGGTGGCGGATGTGATTCAGAAACAGATTAGCATTCAAGGGAACGAGGGATGGTGGTGGGGGTAAGTACGTGCTGAGTTGCCACAAAGTTAACCATGCTGCCACTGGTCCATTACGCCACTAACACTCTTCAACCATAAAAGTTTTTCATGTCGACACTATAACCAGTCTATTGTTACTGTTTATAACCCAAGTGATGTTTATACAGTTCTGATTATAAGATTGTTAAGAGCGTAATGAATGCTGTACCATTCAAACAGTTGGACTAATGGCTAACGCAGGTGCAGTGGGGTCGTTTTTTCTTTCAATCATCCAAGAAGTATCCAATGACTATTTGTCCTTCACTTTCTGGACACTAGCAATCAATGTACAGAAAAGAAGAGAGCACTTGTTTTTGAGGTTTTACAGATCTTTCTTATCTCCTTTCATATTTGAGAACTGTTTCATCTCTTAAATTGAGATCGATACCTTCTGGTTCCCTTGTTAATCTTCCTTTTATTAGATGGCCTCCAGTAGTATCACTTGTATTTCTTCCACCTTGGATGATCTGCAAGCGCTGGAGAACGATTGTCCAGAATTTCCAAATGGGCAACAGAAGTACCTGAAACGCATGCTAAGATATCTGAGAACATTTCTTCTGTGTGCGAGAAAATACAGCAACGATGATGTGCATTTACCATTCGACAACAAAAAGAACCAGGCAGATAATCGTAATGCAAGCCTAGAAGCTCTGACAGTTCGGATTGGAGATGCCATTCCCAAGTGGGCAAAGGAGATCCAATCTTCTGATCAGCCTTGGGATGTGGTCCATGATTTAGAAAAGGACATTGACTCCTTCGGACAAGAAATTTGCGAATGGTATGCCTTTTTCTTGGGTTCCTCGTCACGGCAGTCCAGTAATTCGGTCGTTCGAAAAGATGACCTTATGGAATTCATGGATTCTCTTCTGGAGAATCTAGTGACTTATTGGTCATGGTTTTGGCCAGCACTTGAAGAGGATCTAATTAAAGCCCTTGAAGAGAAGCTGGCGTTCATGAAAAACTTCATTCGTTTTGTCACACAGCATGGCGCTCAAAACACAGAATTGGGACCCTTACTGGCTCACATTGAAGCTGTGGCTATCAATGCAGCACGCCTCTCTTATAAGTGCCAGTTTAAGAAGGGTTTCGGACCGCCCAAGGATGTCGAGGAAAGCATTTCGGAACTGCTGCAGAAGATTGTTCCTGTTGAACCGCAAGTCCTTGAGACTTGTATCCAGGCCCTGACTGCTTCAAAGTTATCAAGACAATCATATGGAGACACAGATGAGCATCTGTTGAGAGACTTCTTCAATTCTCTCCTGCGTAATCTTTGGGAGAAACTAAAGCATGGTACTTGTCCTGTGATTTTGCAGCAACTACAAATGTTTTACGAGGGGCTAAATTCCTTGAGAACCATTTTGAAGGAGAAGCCGAAGGAGTTTGATGAGAAAGTGAGAGATCCTGCTCGAGTCGTGAACTGTTATCTAGGAGAATTTATTTCCCCTCTCTCTCTGAATGCAATCAAAGACGCTATACAAGCCAAGGATATGGATATCGTGTGTTCTGAGTTATTGGAAATAATTAAGCTCATCGATGCAGTAATCACAGAGAAGTGTCCAGAATCATCATCATTCAATTTTCCTAAGACCAATGGACTGGGCTTTGTTGATTCCCTTCTAGAAAAGATGATGGATGTGACAAGTTCTGAGGCTGGTTCGATTGCTTTGATCGATCATCCAATTCAAAAAGTCCAGGGAGAACTTGTTTGTTTACGCTCTTTGCTGAGGAAAATTGTGGAGCTGCACAATGAAGACGAGGAGGTCCAGGCAATTTGGGATCGTATTGTTGGGGTGGCATATAGGATAGAGTTTCTTATTGACTCCTTAATAACTGGAAATATCTTAGATTCTTCTTCAATGTCCATTCATTCCATTTTAGAAGAAATGAACATCATTAAAGCTGCGGCCTTGAAGATTTGTGATAGCGAAAGACTTGGTGGAAAAGTTAAGGAAGTAACGAAGAGATTCAATCACATGCCACAACAGGGAAGTAAGCCAATAGTCAATGATGTGGTGGTGGGATTCGAGGATGAGACGGCATCGATAATCAATCAACTCAGAAATGGATCACGCCAAGTGCAAATTGTTTCCATTGTGGGTATGCCGGGATGCGGTAAGACAACTTTGGCTAGAAAAGTGTACAATGATTCTTCAGTGAAGTCCCATTTTTATGAGCGTGCTTGGTGTACTGTTTCTCAAATATATCACAAGAGAAATCTGTTGCTTCAAATTTTGACTTGTATTGAGTCCAAGCTTCCTGAGGATGTTTTTAAGATGGGTGAAGAAGACCTGGCTCTTCAAGTCAAAAGACGTTTGCTGAAAAACAGATATCTCATTGTTTTGGACGATGTATGGGACATTGATGCATGGAACAGATTGGAAGCCTCATTCCCTGATGATGGAAATGGAAGTAGAGTTATCTTGACAAGTCGGCTCCGTGGTGTTGCTCCGCAAGACAAACTCGACCATGAACCGTATTCTCTTCGTCAACTCACTCCTAATGAGAGCTGGGATTTGCTAAAAGGGAAGTTATATCCTGGACAAGATTTGGCTCCTCCAGAACTATGTGAAATTCGACAGCAAGTAGTGGAAATGTGTCAAGGACTACCACTTACGGTTGTCATTCTTGCCGGAATTCTCTCAAGGATGGACCGATATGGTTGGAAAGAAGCTGTGGAAGGTTTAAGTTCGAGGAATGTTTCTAGTACGGAACAGTGCACCGCTACATTAGAGCTGAGTTACAAACATTTACCTGACACTTTGAAGGCATGTTTTCTTTATTTTGGAGCCTTTCCAGAAGACCATGAACACAATACCAAGAGGTTGATTTCTCTATGGGTCGCTGAAGGATTTGTTCAAAAAAATCAGCCCAAGAGATTGGAGGACGTGGCAAATGATTACCTGATGGAACTCATTGGCAGAAGCTTAGTCACAGTTTCCAAACCAAGATCCATTGATGGGGTCAAAGCTTGTCGCATTCACGATTTGTTATATGAGTTTTGCGTGACAAAAGCCAAAGAAGAAAACTTTTCACGGCTGGTACGTAGGGATGATAGACTATCTGATTTCAATGTGCCATGCTACCTACGCCGTTTATGCATTGATTCTAATCCTGAGCACTTTGACAAGTTAAGGTTATTTGCTCCTGCCATACGCAGTCTATTATTATTCAGTCACGATGAAGACAGTAGAAGTAGTTTTGACCTTCGATTCATTTTTCACATCATCAAACTTGTCAAAGTGTTAGATTTGAGCCAAATTTATCTAGGAGGCACTTTTCCTAGAGAACTAGAACTGCTTGTTCACTTGAGGTACTTGGCAATTCTAGGTGATGGTAGGCCCGTCCCTGCATCAATAGGTTATCTCACAAACTTGGAAACTTTGATTTGGCGAAATTCTAGGAGTCATGCTTCAGTTTCATTGCCAGATACTATATGGAACCTCAAGAAACTAAGGCATTTACAGCTAATGGACGAGGTCGATAAGAATTATCATTTTAGATTCCCTGACAACAATCTTGAAAACTCTTCACAGTTGTGTGACCTGGATATCTTGTCCTGTCTAAGCCTCAATCCTCGGAAGAACATCAACAAGCTGTTGAGAAAGTTTCCAAATATCCGCAAGCTGAGAAGCTCTCTTTATCTCGATCAGGGCTGTGAATATCATGTAGCAATGGATTGTCTAAGTCATTTGGAATCACTCTGTCTGAGTTGCTCTGTTTATGGCGGTGACCGATATCAGTTAGATTTCCAATTTCCTTTGACTATTAAAAAATTGACCCTGTCTTATTTTCGCTTGCCATGGAGCAAAATGTCAGCAATTGGAAATCTACCCTATCTTGAGGTGCTCAAATTACTCGACCGATCGTTTGAGGGGGAAATATGGGAAATGGAAGTGGAGAAGTTCCCTAAAGTTCGTTTCTTGAAATTAGCTTCCCTGGACATTGTGAAGTGGACAGCCTCCTCCGAGTATGAGTACGAGGACCAGTACTATTTTCCTCGTCTCCAGAAGCTAGTGTTGGAAAGCTGTGATGCATTGCAGGAGATCCCTTCTTGTTTGGGAAATAGTTCAACTCTTGAAATAATTGAGGTGTCTAAATGTCCCAACTGTACCAGTTCATTGGAGGAAATTGAGGAAGAGCAAATAAGCAATGGATATACCGATCTGAAGATCCTTATCTCATAATGGACGATTGATCTTCTCAAGTAAGTTTGCTATGGACAGCCAGTGTACTCTACATTTGTTTTTCAGTCCTTTACTTGTGTACTGCTACGGGTTATGTGTATCTGTTTAGCATCAAGATCAAGTTGTTCTTTTTCTTAATAGCATCAAGATCAAGCTGCAAGTTTTTGGAGGAGATCCCATCTTGTTTGGAAAATCTATCAACTCTTGAAATAATTGAGGTGTCTAAATGTCCCAACTGTACCAGTTCATTGGAGGAAATTCAGGAAGAGCAATTAAGCAGGGGAAATACAGATCTGAAGATCCTTATTTCATGATGGATGGCTGATCTTTTCCATTGTGTTTTCCATTCTTCAGTCTACTTTTCTTTATTAACCCTTTACTTCTGCACACATACTGGTTATGTTGTATCTGTTGAGCATCAATCAAGATCAAGTTGTTCTTGTTTTCTTTGCAAGTTTCTTGTTATTCCTGTGACCGAATCTTGTAGTGTGACCCAAATACTCTGTGGAAAGTAATTTTTCAATAGTAGTACTCTGAGTTTGCAAATTTTCCAAGAACTTATTTGTCTTTATTGGGAGATTTCCGGTAGTTAACGAAATAACTTTTGATACAAGCACATACCAAAATTGATTGTTGTACAAAATGGAGGAGGAAAACCAAAGCTTTTTTTTTTTAAAAAAAATCCTTCCATCCATCCTTACATTCTTTCTGTTCCCAATTACTAGACTCTAGATTCAAACATTCCATCCATCCCTACATTCTTTCTATTCCCAACTACTAGACTTTAGATTCAAACATTGAACCTGACATCAAAAAGAAGCCAAGTTAAGAGAGTTAATTGTGCTAACTTCACTTGAACATCGTCATAATCCTAAAAGCTGTCTTTATTTTTTTATTGCTTTAGAAAGATTATGAAACTTTTTGTAAAGTTGTTTATCGAACATTTTAAATTGTTCTAAAATTGATATCTTAAAAATTACTGTATAATTTTCAAAATACAAAAGGCCTCCCAAAGTAGGTAACATTCAGGGAAAATGTAGAGGGCAAGGTATAAGTGGAAAATTTTTTAAGAGATTTTAGCATAATTTTTAGGGCCACCCCAACTTATATAGTTTAACGGGAAAGCACCGAGTCCAGATACTCTCATCCAAAGGTTTAGATAATTCTCCTGTTCATCCTTAAAATTCTAAAAATTTTCAAAAAGCCCTTTAAATTTGAATATTTTGGAGCCACAACTATATCTTTTAGTTTGCAAAAAATCTACTCATATTATTCCCTACCTCACCCCTGTATACTTGTATTGTGGTTCTACTAGTGAAACGCATTACAGAAGGGAGTAGCTAAATGTGATTTTATAGTATCCCAAAAACATAAAAAACAGTTTTAGGTGACCCGAAGAGAATAGTACATTCTCTCACGCTGCATTTGGATTCAAAATTTTGATGAATAATTTGATATTCTCTCAAATTCCTGTAGTTGTTTGAATTTATAAATCACCAATTATCCTAATATTTAATATATATATATATATATATATATATTTTTGATAATTGGTGAATTACAAAGTCAATTGCTTCTTAATCAATCTAAATAACTAAAGTGATGGGTGAATTTCAAATCCTTCATTAAATTCGTCAATCCATATGAAGCCATAAAGTTTTTTCACAACTGTGTTGCATTGAAAACAGCTTTGCAAGTGATCTAACAAACAATAAACATAAAATTGTGCAAATAATAAATTTATTCTGGTAGTTTCAAAGAAATTGGATGGCAAAGAACTACTTCAATGCTTGTTAAATGATTCAAACTCGACAGAATTCAAAAATCCAATTCAAAATGCCTTTGCGCTTTCGATGCTGAGTATGTTAGAGGCAAACTACCAATTTATAATTAAAATATATACATAAATACCTAGGTTTAAGATTCAAAACATTTTCATCTCAATTTAACATAATAAATAGTGATGCATTTCCTCCTAATTGTGGTATGCTGATGACAAAATTAAAGTAACCAAACTTGGAAAACTTACATAAGCAAAGTTTAGCGATGTCATAGGTTCATAATCTATGCTGTCCCTGTCCAGCTTGTAATCAATCTAAGACTAGAAATTCAGCTACCAAAACATGGTACAATGTAATTATAAATGGGACTAGTAAATTGAAGGAAACAAGGAAATCATCTAGCAAACGTACTAAATATGCAATAAAATCATTTGATGCTAATATCACTTAATCCACCAAACCATCCAGGCTCCACATCTGCTCGAAAGTTGACTCTAGAGGGTGGTTGTGAAGCAAGTAGAACCTCCTTAACGTTGTCTAGGATTCCTTTGTCATAGGGGTTTCCAGAGTTCACATACTTTTGGTGAAAATGCTCATAAGATGTCTGCACGAGGCGTAATATATAAATTGCATCATAATTTGTTTAAGCAGCTATTTAGACTGGCCTTCTATGTTTATATGCCAAAGCAGAAAGTAATTTCCTCAAAGCTGTGCGCTTTAAATAATTGTTGTACCGACAATTCAGTACTGTTCTCAAAAGAATTGCCCGTTAGTTAATATATTTGACACACATGAAATACAATCATTCAAGAAAAATATGCATGAATTCAACTTTGAGATAAACCGTGATGATATAAGTACTGTTGGCATAAATGAAAGTATAAAGGGCAAACCTGGTTTATAGCAATTATATAAACATGATAACAAGAAAAGCCAGCAAGAAAACACATGGCTACAAAACTGAATAATGTCAATGCCACTGTCTCCGGGTCATTTCTTAGCAATCCAATCACCCCATTTCCATCTCCGGGCAATTTGTGATGTGATTTGCATGAGAAGATAAATATGACGGCAAACAAGAGCAATCCTGTCAATAGAAATGTTACATGAAGCCGATAATTCCTCTGCATTTTGAAAGAAAAAAATTAAGAAGTTATAGTTAGTAAACTAATTTTAATGCCAGAAGGACTTGCAGGGTTGTGATCATACATACCAGTCCCACACAATGCCCGATCCAGGTGCAATGGTGATCGAATTGTTGGATGCAATTGTTACAAGTTGCACAATGACAAGTTCTTGGTGGACGATAAATGTTACAAATGTTACAATACTTCAACTTCACCTCTATCCCATTTATGACAACCACCCTTGATCTCCTTCTGCGTTTACCAGCATCAATTGTTCCTAATTCAACTAATGAACACTGATCATTTCTAGGAATTATACCAGGATCAATGGTACTGACAAATACCAAGTTCACAAGAACCTGCAATGAGGGCAATATATAGTTACATAAGGGCATTCGGTTACGTTCACAACTTTCTCATACAAGTGTGTGTGTTTGTGTGTGTGAAATTTAGTTTAGAACTAACAATTGTTGTCAAAATTGAAGATGTTACGATGATTGCCGGATTCCTTATATCACTTGCAACATGAACCGCAAATGTCCAACTTGATACACTAATAGCAATGGCAGTTAAAATCAGCCCTTTTGGATCCGGACCACAAATCAGTCTCCCCTTGAAAAAAAATACCTACATTCAGAATAAGACGTCCAACATCAAATCCTCCTTTTTTTTTTTTGCGTAAGCATCAAATCCTCCATTTCTTCTTTGATTTAAACCAATAAACTATAAGCTTTATCAGGATTCAGCAAAGTACAATGATAAGAAACAGCTTTGGAACGTAAATCAAGAGCAAATGGAGGATTACATTGTTTCCAGGCCAAAAATGGTAAACTCTTGCTTGTTCAATTTCGTCGCCACCTCGACAAAATCGAAAAGATTTTTCTTGAACCACCCTTTTGAATCCAATTATTTTCTCCCAAAGAGAAGAAAGCAGTTGCTTGCTTTTTGCTTGAAGACTAACTTCAGAATTCTTATCTACCTTCTTTCCTGATGACAAAGTACTTTCTGTAGGTTGATCAATTTCTAATGAGGCAGAATTATCGATAGCTTGAGCGACTGAAGAATTTACGCTGCCGTCTTTCTCTTCACTCGCCATCCACTCCATTCTCTCTTGCTTCTACTATCTAGACTCAAATTAAGAACTTCAATTGGCAGATGATAACCAACCCGGTTGAAACTTGTGACTGGAAAAGATATTTCAGAAAGCGGTTACTATTTTTGTGTTCATTAGGTCCAAGCCATCGGGTTATAAGCGTGCACGCACTACCCGGGTGCAATATAAAGCAAAACAAGCCTGTCAAATTGGGCTCGGGGAGGAACCCACTGAAATGGATGGGTCAGCGGATTCCCAATGGATGCTAGATTGAACCAGTAGATCACTATAATAAAGGGTGTGTTTGAACGTGAATATTTGAAATAATTATTGTAGTACTTTTTATTATATGATGTATGTGATATAAAAAAATAATTAAAAAGATAAAAATATATGTTAAAAAATGTGTTTGTGATACAAGCAAATAATTTTTTGAGAAATAGCTGCAATCGAAACACACTAGTAGTTTTTAATACAAGATATGTCGTATGACATCACAAAATAATGTTATTATAGAATGCTAATAATTGCGAGAGTTGTGACAAAAAAAATGTAATTAGTAATCTACCCATCCTTAGTTTTAGTATGAATCTTGTTAGTTAAGAAGTTATGGTTATACAATGTCATTCAAAGTGATCTTTGTTTTGAGAATTAATTGTTGTAATATTTCATTTTGTTAATATATTTCTAATTTGTAAAATAGATTTTGAGGAGCAACAAGTTTTAGTAAAAAATTTCCAAATGAGTATTTGTAAAGTGTGTGTGTTTTAGGAAACGCACGAGTGTCCACCAATACCACTGAAGTGTCCACCAACGCCTAGATAGTTCCTAGTAGGAAAGGCATGAGCAAAACTTTTCTCAGCAATGGAATACTGCAATTCGCCGATTGTTGCACCAGACTCAACCCAAGCACTATTTCTTCAATATCAACGCTAATTGACTTGAGATTTCTCATATCAAGTATGATGAATGGAACTTCAAACTTGTAGGTTGTGCCCTCGAAATCATGGGCCGCCACTTCGAATCCCCATTTGTACTCCATCTCGTTTGCAACATATGACTGTTGCTTCAACGTGATATATAGTATTCTAGAGGAGTGATTATTTGATAGGTTGTAATTTTATCATTTATTTTATAATTAATTTTTCCTATTATCTAATCCGATGTGGATTAATTGTCAGATTCTACTCACTTTTGAAAATTTACATTTATTACAGGGAATAGAACGAAAATACAATAACAAGTACCAATTTGACAGTCATCAGGAAAGGACTTCAAGTAGCAGCCCTTATTTCAGGGGCATTTTTGGGAAAAGGGGGACTTTTCCCCTTTTGGTAATTGCCGAAGAGAGAAGAGACGGAAGAAGACTTGGAGCCGCCCTTTTCTTTCGGGGAAGCAGCCGCAAAGTAGAAGATGAAAATTAGATAGGAATAGATAGAAACAAGAGGAGACTACTTTAGCTTGAGAACTTTGACTTTTCTTTTGGTCTCTTAGTAGCTTTTCTTCTCGCATGTCAGGAGCAATTGGAAGACTTAATCACTCTCTGTAGTTTACATTTTCTTTGATTAATCGAACGAATTGAGCTTTCTCAATCGGAGGACAATGGCAGCTACTTTCTCTACAGCTTTGTGTGGGTTTTTCTTATTAGGGATGAACTGAATCCCTTTTTCTAGTCAAGAAACAACGGAGGTTTTGATTCATCTAAAAATTGTGAAATCGATTTAGTTTTATCTTTTTCTCTTATTTATTGGTATTCGCATATTCTCCGCTTGCAGCGCTTATGGTTGTTTAATTGATTGATTATCATGGATCCGGATAGTGAATTGATTTAGTAACCTTTTGTCAATTAGGGCATTAAATCCGTAATTGTTTAATTGTCTTGAAATAGTGACAACTGGCATGATTGGGTTTGTGTCAGGGGAATACACGGGTTAATTTAAAATAACCTGGTAGTGCGTTATTTGGTTAGAATAAGGCTTCTCTAATACGTAAAGCAATTAAGGAATTAAATCTTACGGGCATACTTAGAATTATTTCTCAATTAGAGTAGTGATTAACGGGCGTACCTTAATCACCGACACAATAAGAAGGGGTTGATTGTCATCGCTTGTTTTGGTAGTTATAACCTATTTATTAGTAAATAATTGGAGTTACCTTTGCATCGATGATCAATTAGATGAACCATTGCTGAAGTTATTTCTTGACTAGACCTTTAGGTTAATATTACTCTGATTTTAGTGAATTGTTGTTTAATTCTTAGTTAGCTATTTGTTTTTATTCGAACTGTCTTAATTGGCATCTTTTATACAAAATCACCCTCTTGTTACTTTGAATTTCAAAAGAAACAATACCCTCAATCCCTGAGGAGACGACCCTACTTGCCCTTTATAGAAATCAATAAATCCTCGTGATTAAGCAATCCCATTTTGGTATATCGGATTAAGCAAACTCTTCGGGAACAAGGTGAATCAAGTAACCCATTGCACAACTAGAGTCCCTACTCCAGTACTTAGAATCGGGTTCTGATTATTTTAATTGACAACTAGATTTATTTTTATTATTGCACAGGCATCAACAACCTGTCAATTTTTGGCGCCATTACCCGAGACTGGTGTTAGTTTATTTGTTTCTTTTTAGGTTCATTTTTTGTTCTAATTTTCTGGTATTTCTCTAGTGTATGCCTTGTTCTTCTCGTACAGGTGAATTGATTTTTGATCTTGAGGTAGAGAAGATCGCGCGGAGAACACGAAAAGAGACCAGACAGCTCAGAGAGGAGCAATCTAGTGCAACATCTCAGAAACTTGAGCTAGAAGTTGAAGCAACAAGTTCACTTGGTGATATTTCAAGTGACTCGGATCGAGAAGAAGTCACTATGGCTAATGCAGGAGTTGGCTGCTCCTGATTTAAATCAGCAACTCTTATGCATTACCTTTCCGCGTTTGAATGATACACCCCATTTGAGTTAAAATCTGGTCTAATTCATCTCTTGCCATCTTTCCATGGTTTACCGGGTAAGGAGTCTTATAAGTACTTGCAAGAGTTTGATGTTCGTTTGCAATAGCATGAAACCCCCGAGAATTACAGAAGAACAGATAAAAATGAGGGCATTTCCCTTCTCTCTAAAGGACTCCGCAAAAGATTGGCTGTACTACCTACCACCAGGTAGTATCATCACGTGGGACTAACTGAAAAAAAAATTATTAGACAATTACTTTCTGGCGTCTCGAGGTGCAAGTCTAAGAAAGGAGATATGCAGTATCAAACAGCATCCAGGAGAGTCACTTTATGATTATTAGGAGCGATTCAAGAAGTTATGCATCAAGTGCCTTCAACACCAAATAAGTGAACAATTGTTCATCCAATATTTTTACAATGGGCTATTTTTCAGAGACAGCAGCATAATTGATACTGTAAGTGGAGGTGCATTGGTGAACAAGACTCCTCGAGAAGCGTGGAAACTAATTGAAGGAATGGTCGAGAATTCGCAGCAGTTTGGTACAAGAGAGGATGTCCCGACACGCAAAGTGAATGAGGTAGAGACATCTTCTATCCAACAGCAGTTGACTGAATTAACATCCTTTGTTAGGCAATTGGCTGTAGGAAATGCATCACGAGTCAAGGTATGTGGGATTTGCACTACTATGGGTCATTCTACAGAGATGTGCCCGCTGATTCAAGAAGAAAGTGCGGAGAAAATGAACATGGTTGATCACACGCCCGCGCCAAGAAAGCCATATGACCCGTACTCGAATACGTACAATTCGGGTTGGAGAGATCACCCTAACTTCAATTATGGAGGAAATAGGCAATCAGATTTTGCACCAAATAGACAGCAAGGATATCAACAACAGTATCAATCTCGCTCGCCATCACTCCCCTTCAAACTCAAGTCCGTTTATAGAAGAGATGATTAAACA
>CM041212.1:17875955-18085311 GCA_023065735.1 Coffea humblotiana | reverse complement strand
AAAGTGAACAATACTTGATCCAAGGTGAAGTATTGGACCACCAAGATTTGATCAAGGTGGATACTTAGTCTAAGGGTTTCAAAATTATCTAAAAGAGAATAAGATTCTCAAGTAAAATTCCTCCTAGTACCTCAATTCAATTTGAGTAAACTAGATAAGGGATTATATCTTATGTGATAAGATGTACCATGCAAATTTACCAAAACAATTTTGGGGTTTGTCCTAAATATATGGCCTCTTATACACCAAATCTTGTTCCACAATGTATATTTGTTCAAATCTTACCATATGAGATATGACATATTAAAGAACCTAAATCTCTGTGAAAGTTTGGGTTACCCTACTTATGAAGTAGGTATATTCGGATAAGTTAGAATTAAGATCCAATTAAGACCTTCTTGGTAGAGAGTTCTGAAATAAAAGAAAAAGCAAAATTGGCCAAAAAGGAAGAAGAGCAAATCGGCTCTCTCTTATTCATTGGTTTGATTTCTTCTAGTTCAAAAGGTAGAGTTTTCTCATCTTCTCAAGGATTACTACTGTCTTTCAAAGAGTAAAAATATTTTTCTCTAAAACTACATGTTCTAGATAAGTGATTTATTCTAAATAAAGTAGTGAGAGTAAGATAGAATTTAAACCTTAAAAGAGTTTCAAGTGCCACAAAAGGATATTGAACAAATGCAACGAATTGGAGTTTACATTTCATGATGATGAGGTGTAGGGAAAACTCCTAGAACAAGGGTTTCGTAGCTCTAAAAGGGCATATCTATCTCCTCAGAAATACTAGAACTAGTTCACGTGCTTTGCACGTGATTATAATATCCTTAAAATATATTATTCTTTAGCTACTAAAAAGTTTTTGTGAAATTTTGATCATCAATGTTATAATATAGTATTTTTATGTTATTTATTTCTTTAGCTAGTTACTTTTAAAAATTTTATTAAATGGAAATAGACAAAAGCATTCCAATGTGGTTAACATGTTCCTTAGGATGAAATTTGGAATCATCAACCAAACATTTTTTGATTTATAGATTGAACTCTAGCATATCAAATATTGATAATATCATGTTTTACTAAAATTATTGTATATTCATGATTTTATTACGTATAAGCCACAATCGTTAAAATTTTTTATCAACAAAGAATATAATTAAACATACATGTAATTTGAATTCTTTGTATTCTTTTTATTGCTATTTTCTCAATAATGAAGTATAAGTTTCTTAGAACAGCTAAAACACTCGATGCCTCTTCTTCTGGTTTTGAATTCTATTTATAGAGGATTCTACCTTTGAATTTCATCTTCATTTGGTTGCCGACACTTTTATTTGAATTTCATTTGCTTTTTTCTGCCGACACCTTATCTTCTTTTGATTGGTTGCTTTTGAGATTCTTATCCTTATCTTTTGAAATTGGCCGACAATCTTTATCAAAAGTCTGTCGGGTCTTGAGCACAAGGACCACCGAAAGGATCGAAAGTAGATTCTGACGATGACCACATTCAAAGAAAGTTGACAAGGGTTTATTTTACGTATTTTTAAGTGCATTTTATTAGTTAATTTTGGTTTGATTATTTAGTTTTATAACTAAAATAACTAAGGTTTTGGTAAAAATCTACATTTTATGTTAAAGCGGCTAACATTGCATTTCTAGTGCTTTTAATGGTAAAAATTTCATATTTTACAGGTTTAATGATTCAATTATCAAATGAAGACCATTGAGAAGATATTTGGATGATTGATGATGGATTAAAGTAGTGAAAATAAAATATGAAGTGTTAAAGAAGAAATGCAATTTGTGGACAAAAGAATCAAGAAAAGTCAGCTTTGACAACTCTGACATATTTTCGTATTTTGACCATATCTAGAGTTACACACATAGGATTGAGGTGATGTTTGTACCATTTTGAAGCTAAGAGATATATCTACATTTGGTATGAAGAAATCAAAGCCCAATTCAGCCGTTTTCCTGGTCAAAAAGACGAAACACAGAAGCTTTTCTGGATGGTCGGAAGCTGAAGCCCAGAATTGACCAGTCTATGGTATTTCGACCATATCTCTGTCCACCGATCTCCAAATTAGGTGATTCTTGAAGAATTGGAAAGATAACTCCAAAGGCTACAACTTTTGTGTTTTGCACAAAATCTAGTTCGGCCTTAATCACAGAGAAAATCACAGTTGAAGTGTGGCCAAGTTGAAAACGCGAGAAGACAAAACGCGAGTTAAAGTCGCGTTTTGTGTAGGCGCGTTTTGTAGCCGAAAAGCTGCAATTTGCTCAGCCAATTCTCTTGTGTTCAGACTACTTTCCAGCTATAAGTTGCAAGGGAATTCGGTGCACATGTTTCAGAATACAAAAGGGCAACAAAGGTGGCTTATTTTCAAGTCAAAAATGTTGGTTATTGACTATCCTAACAAATTTCAGATTTGGGAATCAAAGGATGAAAAAAATTGACCAAGAAAAAGGAGTTTTGAACCAATTTATATGCATAGACATTTGGAAGGTCTGGAGAGACATACGGGAGAAGCTTGGAGTCTGCAGAAATGTAGCTTTTCCATTTTCTTAGTGTTAAGTTAGTTTAGCTAGTAGTTCATCCTTTTTGTATATTAGCTAAATTAGAATGAAGATGGAGATGAAGAAGGAGGAGTTGAAGTTCAAGTGACATGGATTATCTCTTCTCCAAACTCTTTATCTTTTGTACTTGATTCCAAGTTTAGTTAATACACAAGTTCTGAATTTTGTGTTTAATATGTATCTTTAAAGTTTATGCCTTGAGTTTGGTTGAACTATTTATGATTGTTAGTGTTTATTATTTGGTAATTTGACTGCTATGATTTGAGCAAGTTATTTAGCATTTTAGCTCTTTAAATCATGATTAAACTGGTACCATTAATTGTGATTATCTAAGGTGTTGTTTCTGCAATGAAAATTGAGATTTAACACTAGTTCAAGAAGTGCTAAACATAGGGAGTACACTCACGAAAGTAGAGGTGCACCTATGTAGTTTTGGTGATTAATTTCATGTAATTTCATAGAAGAAATGAACTTGTAACTAATTTCATAACCATGAGAATAGGTATGGATTAGTTATAAGTATAATTGATTCACTACGAAAGTAGGTTTCATATGCATAAGGAAATTACACCATAATTAGCCCAGATAGTAGTAATCAATTATCTAAATATAGTACTTGCATGAGTAATTAGGGATACCATAACTTAAGGAGCTTTTCATTTGTTATTTTCTTGTATAAGTTCAGTAGATTTCATTTCTTATAATTCATTGATAGTCTAAATAATAGAGAAGCTTTAGTAGTACCGGTAATTGTTCACTCTTCCTCGTGGGATCAACCCGATATATACCCTAAACTACTAGTTGACATGTATACTTGCAGTGAAACGGGTGTAAATCGAATTTTTTAACTTGTACGTATAGAAAAAATCCCGTCAAAAGTTGCAGCAGAGAATTCCCAATTTGGTTTAATCATTGGAGTTAAAAGCTAAATAGAAGTAAGAGGTTTTCAGAGAGTATCTTAGAACAGCTAAAACACTCTATGCCTCTTCTTCTGGTTTTGAATTCTATTTATAGAGGATTCTGCCGTTGAATTTCATCTTCATTTGGTTGCCGACACTTTTATTTGAATTTCATTTGCTTTTTCTGCCGACACCTTATTTTCTTTTGATTGGTTGCTTTTGAGATTCTTATCCTTATCTTTTGAAATTGGCCGACAATCTTTATCAAAAGTCTGTCGGGTCTTGAGCACAAGGACCACCGAAAGGATCAAAAGTAGATTCTGACGATGACCCAAACATTTTTTGATTTATAGATTGAACTCTAGCATATCAAATATTGATAATATCATGTTTTACTAAAATTATTGTATATTCATGATTTTATTACGTATAAGCCACAATCGTTAAAATTTTTTATCAACAAAGAATATAATTAAACATACATGTAATTTGAATTCTTTGTATTCTTTTTATTGCTATTTTCTCAATAATGGAGTATAAATGATACACCATATAATTTTTTTTCTGACTTGTACATTCTAATAATTGAAATTTCTTGGATAGAGATGGTTGGGTTTTTTCCATTGTCCTTTTTGTTTCATATAATTTAGCACAATCCAATGCGAAGCAAAGCGACAAGTCTACTTTTTTCATATGAGCACAATATTTTGGTTGAAGTATTAGTGTTTTATATTATCATGGAATTGAAATGAGAATTGTGGCTAATTAACAATTTTAATATCAATTTTTAGTATATTACAGTGTTTTATTTTTTCAATTGCAAGCTTTTAATACATAACTACTACCATTATTGTCAATTATTGGAATGCACTAAATCTGTCTAATTACAATTGTCACCATAAATGAATTTTACTTAATTTTAAAACTTTTCATTTCATAACTGCTACCATTATTCACTAAATATTGCAATACAATAAATATATGTAATCATTAGAACAAAGGGTATTTTGGGCATCACAAAAAATAATTTCTCATTCTTGTTGTATTTTTTTAGGGTTAATTACATTTACCTCCCTTGAGGTTTAGTCAAACTACCTAATAGTCCTGGTAGTTTGGATAAATAACATATACCTCCCTTGGCAATAACTCTATTAGCATCCTACTATTAACTATGGTCAAATGGCTAAATTATCCTCCATTTAATTGCTTTAATAAAAAACTTAAAAAAAAAAAAGAAAAATGCAAAACAAAAACAAAACATAAATAAAATACAATCCTTGTGTAGCGTAGAAATTTAATAAAAAGAGGAAATCAGAAAAATCATCAGATAAAGGTAAATGAAGAAAGAAACAGTTGGACCTCATCCATAATCTCCATCCTCTCCCTTCTCAATTGCTATCTTTTTTCTACTGCCGTAAATGCCCCCACTGCCGTCTCTTTCACGTACCACTGATTTGGGTTTTTAAAACTTTCCTACTTCCACCTTCATCTGTACGCATCTTGTCCATTTGAAAGCTCGTTTAAAAAAAAATATCTATTGGATTTGCTGCAAATTTGAGATCTAATGGCTAAAAACTTGTTCATGCTCATACTCCAGATTGTACTATCTATGATATTTAGTCAAATTCCTCTATTTATTTTAATAGTTGGGGTGGATCTAAAATTGGACTATGTTCCTGATAAGCATTGTGTATTTATCGGATTGATGAACTTTAGATGGAAAGTTCATAGGACTGTGGTAGCCTTTGTTTTACCATTCTTTATTCTATCTTTTCAACGAAAGTTCATAGGACTGTGGTAGCCTTTGTTTTACCATTCTTTATTCTATCTTGTAGTTTGAAAAGCTTTCTTTTGTCCTAGAAAACAAAAGGATGAATAATACAAAAACAAACTAGAAAGAAAGAAAGGAAACTGGGTTGCATGCTAGAAACTGGTTCTTGGGTGTTATTTCATCGATTTTGGTAGTGGTTGGCAGTGTCTCTGATGGCGCCGTTCCATTGCTGCTGGCCATTTGTACGACTTTAAAGTTTTGGTTTTTTTCTTGACAAATAAAATGAAGAGGAAGGAGACAAAAATAAAAAGAAAGACAAGAAAGAGGAATTTGTAACTTTAAAGGATAATTTGGGATATTCACTTAATAGGTTTTGCTGGGATGATCAAAATAAGCCATCAAACGTTTGCTAACTGACAGGAAGGTAGCGTTTGTCATAGAATTATGGGTTCAAAGGTTCATTTTGTTATTTGTTCAAATCATGAGTAATTTGTAGTTTGGCCAAACCTGAAGGGAGGTAGATGTAATTAACCCTTTTTTTAATTCCTAAATGGATTAAACAAATTTCCTTATAAGTGATAGATTTACAATATTTAGTTTGCCAAGAGAGAAGGGGACAATATACCATTGGAAGGAAAATTTCAAATTTAAGGGAGAAAATTGTAAGGCATGGCTAAAAGTTTAGGAAACTTTTTTGTCTAATCCATAATTTTAAAAAGTTGAAAGGGGCAATATTGCACTCTCAGGGCGAAGATCAAGAGTTGGAGTTTTGATACTGACAATTTATATCACTAGAGGATATGAGGATAAACGGCATTAATTTTCTCAATGATAATGATGTTGGTATCTCCACATTCTTTTGCAAAGAATGTTGGAGATCCTTGGAAACTCGTCTCTAAATTGATTTCCCGATTCCTTTCTTTCTTTCATTTTTTTTAAGATCAAAGAAATTAATGATCCAACCTCTTGCCAACCTAATTGAAGCTCCAACTTTAGCAAGTTTGAATCTCTCGTTAGATGATTTGTGCATTATCTCAGATTCCAATTCCACTTTTGAAGTGTGGTCAAGCTTAATTTGTAAAGCGGAAAATTTCACAAGTATATTTATCCTTCGAAGTAGAAATTAATCATTACTGCTAATTGTAAGTTCCACGCAAGGTGTGGGTGCTTGGTGCCTTTACAAATATAAATTGTCTAAGTTAGTTTTTGTGTTACTTTTTATTTTTTTAATTGTAAAATTTGATTTAAAAAAAGTGTCATTGTGTTAATTGATTTCTCTTCTCATTACTTCACTTCATCACACCTTTTGACATAGCATTGCCTCTTGAACAAGCCTTACATAAGAAATTTAAATTATGATGGACAAATGAAGACGAAAGAAATTTATTTGATCTAAGCCAAGACAACAAAGGGCTAGTGTATTTTAGGTCTTGAATGTAAAATGCATATTAATTTAATCCAATCGAACTTTAGACACTAAAGCAGCAGGCCTTGCAAATGTGTGCAAATTCTCTTGTCTAGGCTGTAGAACTTCTGCTCAATCTCTTTGCCAGGGCAATAAAGTAGAGGTGGTGCCAGTCGTTACTTCATTTCCATGGCAGACTCTTGTGCCTAAAAGTCCAAATAAATGCAGCCAAGAAGATAATAAATAAATGAAAGGACATAACTCCACTACTGGATGAACACCATCCACGAAACTAGTGCCAACTCCCCGACTACTCCTACCCTGCTCATGCTTCCGACTTCCACACCGCTTGACGTGCGCGGGTATACATATACAATTAGTTCATCCATAATCAAATTTTACATTTATAAATCCTAAATACCCCACACGCGATTTATCGCAAGTATACGAATCATGAGCGAGTATAGAGTATTAAGGGTCGATCCCACAGAGAATATTTCAATTACCGGTGTTTTTCGAACTCCTTATTATCTAGACTACCATAAATATAAAAGTAATGAAAATAACACTAGAAAACTCCTAGAGATATGAAATTCCTTACTACTCTTGCAAATGAAGTTATCGGTTAAGTGAATTCTATTATCTTGGATAGTTATGGCGTAATTTCCTAATGTATGTGAAACCTACTCTCATAGTGAATCAACTATACTTATAACTAAACCATACCTACTGTCGTGGTTATGAATTAACTACAAGTTCATTTCTTTTATGAAATTACATGAAACAAGTCACTTAAATCACATAGGTGCACCTCTACTCTCGTGAGTGAACTACCTAGGTTTATCACTTCCTTGAACTAGTATTAAATTCCAATTCTCATTGCAAACTTAACACCTTTAAGATTATCACAATTAATGGCCGGTTAATCATGATTAGAAAAGCAAAAGTGATAAATAACTTGCTCAACATAATATCATCACATAACCAAATAAACATCACTAACAAGTTATAGAAAGTTCATCCATACTCTAGGCAAAAAATTTAGAAACACATGAACTCAAATAGTGATAAACAAGTTCATCCAAACTTGTATTATAGATAAACATGAACTTAAATACAAAAGAGAAAGTGATAGGAGAGAAGTCACCCTTGTCACATGAGCTCCAACTCTCCATCTTTGCTCCTCCAATCTTCATCCAAATCTAACTACAAATACAAGAAGGATAAACTATACTACCTATACTATACTATAACTAATGAACTAAGGAAACTCTAGTGAAAGTCTATATGTTTGGTGAGTTTCTCTAGCCTTCCAAAGTTTTTTAAATGTTCTACAAAGCCCTCTATTTATAGAGGAATTCAAGGTCAAGAAGAGTTGTTAAAGTTGATGTGAAATGCTCCTTGAGATTCCCAAATGATGCTTCTACAAGTTCCATGCATCTCCTTTATAGCTGTAGCCGAAATTCTGACCTAAGGGATAGCTGGAAAGGTTGTGTGAATGCAGAACAAGTTGCAGAGCAAGTTGCAGCCGAAATTGAGGAATACGCGACTTGAGCCACGTATTCATGAGTCGCGTATTCACTTCTGTGAATTTGGCACCACTTCAACTGCTATTGTCGTGATAATGGAAGCCGAACTAGTAAAAGTTGTAGCCCTTTGAGTTAGCTTTCGAATGCCTCAAGAATCATCCAATTTGGAGTTCTGTGGACCTAGATATGACCAAAATACCCACGACTGGTCAGAGCTCTATTTCAGCTTTCGACAACAAAGTTTGCACTTCTGTATTTTTACTTTTTGACAATTAAAACGACTGATATGGACATCGATGCCTTCATACCAAATGTAGATCTATCTCTTATTTCAAAATGGTTCAAAAATCACCTCAATCCAATACCTGTAACTCACAATATAGCCGAAATACCACAAGGTATCAAAGTTGTGAAACTTGCTTCCTTTTAGTCTTCATTGCATTTCCTCTTTTGCACATCATATTCTCTTTTTATCAAATTTAAACCATCATCAATCATCCAATTATCTTCTCAAGTCACTCCATTTGATGATTGAATCATTAAACCTATAAAAATATGAAATTTTTACCATTAAATCCATATAAATGCAATTTTCACACTTAAACCATAAAATGCATATTTTCATTAGAATCTTAGTTAATTAGCTAAAAACATGACTAAAACACACCAAAACTAAATAATAAAACACACTAAAAATACGTAAAATATATACTTGTCACCGCTTCTTACGAATCAATGCATCATATATCATTTCTCCGAACTCCGATTGTATTAGCTAGCTGTAACAGAAGGTGGTAGTAGGAGTCATATGGTCTAACTCAACTTTGGATCCACCTATGCCCTATGATATTTGCCCAGCATTGATATCAACGTGGCTCCGACGAAATTGTGGCTCAACCTCCGCGCATATTTCACAAATTGTTTGCGGTGACATTATTTTCATATGGTACATTGTGGTATTGTCATCGTCACACCCTAATCACAACCCAGCAAAAGCACCGAAACCTATGAAATTCCAAAACCACAAATTTAATATGAACGCATCTCGATGTAGCCCCATGTAGATGTATGCACTCTATCCACCAACTATTCATAATCAATTTGATCTTTCACTAATATATCTTTTTTGCACCTCCAAGAGTTATATGTAAATGATCCTCCGATCTCTGACAGGTTGTCGAGTTTGTGCAATAATAAATATCTATTCGGAAAAAATATAATTTTTGTGTATAGTGGTGAGTAGGGTCGAATCCACAGTGATTGGAGGAAATTTGTTTCTTCTAGAGTACGGAGAATGGGGGATTCATATAAAATCAAGAATAATTAAACAATTCAAACAGAGATAAAAATAATAAATAACCAATTAATAAAAATAATTCACGAAAGTAAGCAAGAATTAAATCGATGATAGACAATCTCTAGTCAAAGATACAACCTCGCAGACACAGTCCATTTATCCGATCATTGATGCAAAGATGGTTTGCTCAATTCATTAACAGATTAGTTATAGTCGCCAACAAGCTCTGACGACCAAGTTTTCCTTAGTTTATGGTGACCAAGGTATGACCATTAACCACCCCTAACCAGGAAATAACCCTAAGTACGACCGTAAGATTTAATTTTCCAATAGCATTAAGAATTAGAAAAGCCTAACCCTAATCAATAACACACTAAGAGGGTTATTTAAATTAGATTACGCATTCCCCTAACGTGTGTAAATGCTAGTTGCCACTAATATTAATCGACTAAACAATTATGGATTTAGTGTTTAATTTGGCATTAGATTATTAGGTCACTTTGAATATCGGGCTCTTGACATTTCAGGTAACGAAATAATCTCTAGAAATTAAAATAGAGAAGGCACAAATATCAATAAATTGAAGAAACAAGTTGGGATTAGTTCGATCTCACAGATATTCGGGGCTGCGTCGTTGAGTTGATCTCCGACTAGATTAGGAACTTAGCCACGCCTCATAGAAAAATTTCCACGCGAATTAGTAGAATTCATGAACATCAAACTTTGTTTCTTAAACAATCTAATATGTTTCATGCAAAAAAGAGTAAAGGAACGAAGAAGGAATTATCTCCTGCTCGCAGCCCCTACAAAAAGATGAAAAGAGAATGTCCCTAATCTAAACAATGACTAGTCTTTCTTCTAGTCGGTGTCCCTGTCGAATAAGGGAAAGAAAACAAAAATAAAGCAACTACCAAATGTTCCTTGTTTCTTGTTTTCTAATGCTAGTAAACTACTAGTCACGAAAGGAAAGGCATTGGTTTAGCACATCTTGGAGCCGGATTTGTAAAGATTCTCAAGGCTTCCCATGTGCACAGTATTTTCTCAAGAAAGTCACCCTTTTTAGTACTTTTCTGCTCCATTTCCTATAATTAGGTCCAAATACCAAATATAAGTATATTTCAACAATTAAAACAATATTTGGCAAGGATAAAGAGGGGAATTAACCATAAAATTAATAACAAATTATGCCCTATCAATCTCCACTATTTTTTCAGCCTAATAAAATTGAATCACTAATATGATAATCTAATGAATATTTTCTAGTTAGATGTTATGAATTTACTATATATTGATTACCTAAATATAATTATTCCAAACATTCACTTTCACACTTTCTATTAAGGCAATCATTCAGTTTGCAAATAATATACTATTCAGTTCAATTAACAAAGAATAATCATATATAATTTAAAATGAATAAAATTAATTATTAACAACAATTGAAAAATTTTAATACATCAGCTATTAATAAACTTTTTTTTTCCTGCTTTCACAACTGCTTGATAAATTAACATAATACTAATTATTACTAGAAAAAATGTTAACTAAGTGCACAGATTAACTAATTAAACAAAATTTAATTATTCATACACATAAAAAAATTGGTCCATAAACTAATTAACTAAAAACTCAAAAAGTAAATATTCTTACACATAACCATACTTAACTATAGATGTTAACTCGGGCGGACAACTAATGTGATTACCATAATCATTATTATTTATAACTAAAAGAAATACTTATTGATCGTAAGTGTATCTCCTTCTGCTATCACAAGTGATGTCAGTTTGGATGTTAGCTTGGGAACAAGAGTAAAGGATTCGGGTGTTCCTGCCCTGCGGTTGTAGTCATGGCGGCGGGGGTACTTCTCCTGTCGTGGCTGAAGCGAGTAGTACTGATGCTGCTGGTGAAACTGGTGGTGCATCTGATGAGACGCCGACTCTTTTATTGAAGGCGGGGGTAATCTCAGGTGCTGGAGCTTCTAATCCATTGACTGCGCTGATGGGGGTTTCCTCCGTGGTTACAAATTTGAGCTCGATTCTAACAGACGCAATTGTAGCTTCATAAAGGGTGTTGATGGGTGAGGAACAGAAGGTCGCTTTAGAATCTTTTGCGAGTCTTGCTAGGCAATCATCTAATGCGTTGTCACAGCTTAATGTGCTGTCTAGTTCCCCTGGGTTGGAGGGTCTTCTGGATGAAGCTATTATTGAAGCTAAGGATCGAATTATTGATGCCTCTGCAGATCGTGTGTTAGAAGAACCTTTGTCGGAGGACGACAGTTTGGATGTTGGGCAGTTGGAAAAGAAGGTGGTAGGGGATATGAATCTTACGCAGCGCAAACCAGCTCAAGAGTCGTTGGAGGAACTACGACAGTGATTGGATGGGCTAAAAAATCAGGAGGTTCGGCAAACTGTCAAAACCAAAAAATCTCATAAGAAGATAGTGGTGTCTCCTCAGGGTTCTTCCCATCAAATATATCAATGATTAAAGTTCTTTTTTGGAACATTACAGGTGTGCATAAAGTTGTTTCTTTGTTGAGATTGTGAAAACTACGTAAGCAATATGGCATTTCATGCTTAACTCTCTGTGAGGCATTAGTTGATGTTTCTTATCTGGAAGAGTTTGGATGTAAGCTTGGGTTCCACGCTGCTACTGCTAATTTAGAAGGTCGTCTTTGGGTGGTTTTTGATAGGGGGTTTGATTTTCAATTAGTAGCACTGTCAACTCACGTTTTGGTCCTTTCTACTTCACTCATAACAACACCGATGCCTCATAACAAAGGTGGGTTGCTACAAGTTCCTTTTCAACAAAATTCGTTCCTGAATTATGCATCTAGCAGTAGCTCCAACAATCTACCCCAATACCAAGCAAATGAAGTGTTGTGTTTCAAGGCAAAGCCGAATGTAGCTGCAATTGGTTACTCCACTGGTAGTATAACTACTAGTACAACATCAGTCATGAATAATGATAACAAAATTATTGATGACAATTGAGATGAGGTAGTCAAAAGTGAGGAAGGAACTATAGAAGAAATGTACAATAATCTGAATATCAATTTACTAAAGATATGACTCTTTCATTTGAGTTAAAGGTCAAGCTGCTTCCCTCTTTCAAGTTTCTATGAGTGATCCATGGATCTTTTATGGTAACTACGAGGATAGCGAAGATGAGTTGGAATCAACTATCCCTGGAACTAAAGTGCACGGAATACTATGTAGGCTTGAATATAATATAATATAGTGATATATATCACATTATTTACTATGTATGCATATAATTAATTATAGAGTGAGTAAAATTGTTGTGCCATATTGATGGCGGCTTGTTAGTAGTTAGCTGTTTTCATATATTTAGAAATATTATTATTATCCATATATTTTTAAAAAGGAATAGGGAGAGAAAGAGAGAATATATATGCATGTATATCCTTGTTCGTTTAATATATTTTTTCTTATCTATGTATTTATTATTATTAACGGCAATGCAAATGAGATAGTCAAAAGTGAGGAAGGAAATATGGAAGGAGTGTGGAATAACCTGAATGTTAATTTGCTAGAGACAGACGACTCTTCCATTTGGACTGAAATTCAAGCTACTTCCTCTTTTCAGACTGTTATGAATGATCCATGGATCCTCGATGGCAACTTCGAAGATAGCAAAAGTTGGGATGGAATCAACTACCCTTGGTACTAAACTTCATGGAATACTAAATAGGTTTTAATATAATATATAGCATATTATGATACTATGTATACATAATTAATTATAAAGTAAATATACAAGTAGTGCTATACTAATGGCAGTTCGCTCATAACCGTGTTCATATAATTGAAAATATTATTATTGTCCATGTATTTTTAAAGAGAAATAGGGAGAGAAAGAGAAACATATCTGTATATATATGCATGTTTGTTTAATATATTTGCTTCTTGTCAATGTATTTATTTCTATTTTGCTTACTTGTCTTGTATGTCAGTTTATTTATTTATTTATTTTTGGGTACATTGGTGGCCTAAAGGCCCATTGCCCATAAACTAAGCAGGAGTGGATACCATAATTAAATCATAATTAAAAAAATTTTCTTGAGTTGATAGACTCAAGACGGCAACTATTCCAATCCTGGTTTATGAAGCAAGCTTTTCTTGGCTAAATACTTTTGCACTCATATTCCCTTTTATTCTTGGCTAACTAGATTGTGTATCCTCACTTGGCATTGTGTCCTCTCTTTGCCTTTACCTTTTCTCCTTCCTCTTTCAAACTACGATCTGGACCAGATATAACTCCTCTATACCTTTTTCTTAGATTTGTAATCTGGACTAGATTTAATTGGATTTGATTCAAATCAGATAGGGGAGGGGATGAGGTTGCAAGGGATGGGAGGAAGAGAAGGGGAATGGTAGGGCGGAGGAGAAGAAAAGGGGATAGTGGAGGAATGGGGAAGGAGGAGGAGAGGTTAGAGAAGTCAAGGAGGAAAGGAGGAAAAGAGTAAAGAGGGAGCAAAGAGGGAAAAAAGAGAAAGAGAG
Source organism: Coffea humblotiana (assembly GCA_023065735.1). Classification (NCBI taxonomy): domain Eukaryota; kingdom Viridiplantae; phylum Streptophyta; class Magnoliopsida; order Gentianales; family Rubiaceae; genus Coffea; species Coffea humblotiana. The sequence continues at coordinate 18,071,316 of CM041212.1, read as the reverse complement.
GCTACATCGGATCCAAGTAGGTTCTGGCAAGAAGTCGAGGGCGTTGGGGGCCAGCAATGGTTGAAGTAGGGATTGAAGGGGGAAGGAAGAAGAAGAAGAAAGAAAAGAAAAAAAGAAAAGGAAAAGAAAAGAAAAATAAAAATAAAAATCAGCAACACAAAAGTTGCACGGGACAACCGCCAAACTAAACCTACCACATCTCCATGAGAGGCCTCGGTACATTCTAGTCTACTTCACTCTCAACACCACCACTCTGATCAACATCAGCACCAAGAATTAAAGTGGGTTGCTACAAGTTCCTTTTCAACAAAATTCATTGCTGAATTGTGCATCCAGTAGTAGCTCCAATGATCTATCCAATATCAAGCAAATGAAGCGTTGTGTTTTAAGATGAAGTCAAATGCAATTGCAATTGGTTACCCCATTGATAGTACAACTACTGGTATAACATCAGTCATGAATAATGATAACAAACTTATTGATGACAATGGAGATGAGCCAGTCAACAGTGAGGAAAGAACTATGGAAGAAGTGTGTAAACAATCTGAATATCAATTTGCTAAAAGATCAATGATTCTTTCATTTGGGTTAAAGCTCAAGCTACTTCTCTCTTTCAAGTTTCTATAAGTGATCCAAAGATCTTTTTTGGTAACTACGAGGATAGCAAAGGCTGAGTTAGAATCAACTACCCCTGAAACTAAAGTGCATGGAATACTAAGTAGGCTTTAATATAATGTAATATAGTGATACATATCACATTATTTACTATGTATGCATATAATTAATAATAGGGTGATTAAATATGTTGTGCCATATTAATGGCGGCTCGCTAGTAGTTAGCCGTCTTCATATGTTTAGAAATATTATTATTGTCCATATATTTTTAAAAAGGTATATGGAGAGAAAGAGAGAACGTATATGTATGTATATGTTTGTTCGTTTAATATATTTTTTCTTGTCTATGTGTTTATTATTATTAATGGCAATGAAAATGAGGTAGTCAAAAGTGAGGAAGGAAATATGGAAGGAGTGTGGAATAACCTGAATGTTAATTTGCTAGAGACAGACGACTCTTCTATTTGGACTAAAACTCAAGTTACTTCCCTTTTTCAGAATGCTATGAATGATCCAGAGATCCTCGATGGCAACTTCGAAAATAGCAAAGGTTGGGATGGAATTTACTGCCCTTGGTACTAAACTGCATGCAATGTTAAGTAGGTTTTAATATAGTATATAGCATATTATGATACTATGTATACGTAATTAATTATGAAGTAAATAAACAAGTAGTGCTATACTAATGGCAGTTCGCTAGTAGCCATGTTCATATAATTGGAAATATTATTATTGTCCATATATTTTTAGAGACAAATAGGGAGAGAAAGAGAAACATATCTATATATATGCATGTTTGTCTAATGTATTTGTTTCTTGTCAATGTGTTTTTCTATTTTGCTTACTTGTCTTGTATGACAGTTTATTTATTTATTTATTTATTTTTGGGTACATTGGGGGCCCATTACACAAAAATTAAGTAGGAGTCGACACCCTAATTATATCATAATTAAAAAAATTTTCTGATCGATCCACTCAAGACGACAACGATTCCACTCCTGGTTTATGAAGCAAGCTCTCCTTGGTTAAATATTCTGCACTTACTTTCCCTTTTCTCCTTGGCTAACTAGATTGTGGATCCTCATTTGGCACTAGCTCTTTTTTCTCTCTTTCTACCTCTACCTTTTGTCCTTTCTCTTTTGAACTGCAATCTAGACCAGATCTGACTCCTCTGTTCCTCCTTTTTTAGATTTGTCATATGGACCAGATTCAACTGGATTTGGTTCAAATCAGACAATGGAGGAGGTAAGGATTGCAAGGAATGGGGGGAAGAGAAGGGGAAGGGTAGGGCGGAGGAGAAAGAGAGAGAAAGGTGGGGGAATGGGGAAGAAGGAGAAAGGGGTAGAGGAATAGAGGAGGAAAGGAGGAGAAGAGGAAAGTGGGAGCAAAGAGGAAAAAAAAAAGGAGAGGTTGCATTGGCTCTAAGGAGGTGCTAGAAGGAAGCCATGGACGCTGGTGGGCGGCAATGGTTAGTGTAGGGATTGAAGGGGAAAGGTAGAAGTAGAGGAAAGAAGGGGAACAAGGAAAAGGAAATGAAAAGGAAAAATAAAAAATCAGTAGTACATAAGTTGTACGGGATAGCAACACATAAGTAACACAGGATTGCTACCAAACTAAATCTACAACATTTCTGCCAAAGACCTCAGTACATTCCCGTCTACTTCACTCATAACAACACCACTCAGATCAACACCAGTGCCGGGAACAAAGGTGGGCTGCTACAAGTTCCTTTTCAACAAAATTCGTTCTTGAATTTTGCATCTGGCAATGGCTCCGATGATCTACCCCAAAAACAAGCAAATGAAGCGCTGTGTTTCAAGACAAAGCCAAATGCAACTACAATTGGTTACCCCACTGGTAGTACAACTACTGGTACAACATCAATCATGAATAACGATAATAAAATTATTGATGACAATGGAGATAAAGCAATCAAAATTGTTGAAGGAACTATGAAAGAAATGTGTAATAATCTGAATATAAATTTGCTAGAGATAGATGACTCTTTTATTTATTTATTTATTTATTTTTGGGTGCATTGAAGGCCTAAAGGCCCGTTACACAAAAACTAAGCAGGAGTCAACACCCTAATTACATCATAATTAACAAATTTTGCTGAGCTAATCCACTCAAGACAGCAACTATTCCACTTCTGGTTTATGAAGCAAGCTCTCTTTGGCTAAATATTCTACACTCACATTCCCTTTTATTCTTGGCTAACTAGATTACGGATCCCCACTTGGTACTGCCTCCTTTCTCCCTCTCTTTTTCACTCTGCATCTTCCCTTTCTCCTTCCTCTTTCAAACTGCGATCCGGACCAGATCTGACTCCTTTGTTCCTCCTTTTTTAGATTAGTAATCTAGATCAAATTTAATTGGATTTGATTCAAATCAAATAGGGGAGGGGGTAAGAGTTGCGAGGAATGGGAGGAAGAGAAGAGAAAGGGTAGGGTGGAGGAGAAAGAGAGGATACGGTGGGGGAATGGGAAAGGAGGAGGAGGGGGTAGAGGTGTCGAGAAGAAAAGAAGGAGAAAAGAAAAGAGGGAGTGTAGACACCAAATTTTTTTATTTTAATTTAATTTAATTTAATTTTATTGACAATTATTATTTATTGATCTTATGATTCTATTCTAGACATTTCTTTAGCATTTTTTTTAGATACCAAATTTTTATTCATATTTTAGCTTTATTTATTTTATTGATTAAATGTATTATTCGTTTCTTGCTTAATTGCTGGTTTAATTTTTATTTTTGAGATTTGTGTTGGTATTAAAGTTTATCAAGAACAAAGTAAATTGTTACAAAAATGTGGGATTTAATCTTTTTAGATTCAATAAATGTGGGAATTAACGTTCTTGAAATTAATTGAAAATTATAAAATTTTAACATATTATTTAATTTTATTAATTAGGTTTCATTTTCATTGAAAATCATTTCTTTATTTGTTAATTAATTAAGTTAAAAAAAAAACGAAGCCACGGACAGCAATAGCAGAAACCATTTTCGAATTCCCATTTTCTCACCCTTTTGTTTCCATTTGAGCCCTTCAGTACAATGCCAACGCGCCTTAATGCAAAATACCAAGATTATTCCAGAAGCTAGAGCTATCAAACGGCTCTCAAATGCGAAAGGAAATGCAACTTCATCCCATCGTTACTTCAAGGGTTTTTGGGGTTGTTGGGTCCTATAAAAGGGAGCTGAGCAAGAACAGAGGAGGGAGGATCTGGTGGCGGCTGGAAAAAGGTAGGAGTGAAAGGGAGAGAGCCGAGAGAGGGGTAGAGACGGGGTTGAGAAAGAAAGCTTTAGGTTACGGGCTGAACTGGTGAGGAAACTGGGGGAAGAAAACCAAAAAGAAAAAGGGAAACAAAGAGAGTGACGGCTGGAGAGAGTAGAAAAGGGAGAGAAAGCTAGAAAAAGCAACGGGAGAGTGAGAGATAGAGAGAAAGGGAACACGGCAAGAAAAAGTGAAAAAGAAAGGAGCTACGACTGGAGAAAAAGCAAGAAGGAATCTGGAACAAGAGTGAAAAGAAGCAAGAAAGCTACGAGGAAGCGGAGAAAGGAAACCTAGAGGGAGAGCTTGGGCAGAGAGCAAAAGGAAAAGGCTACGGGAAAAACCAGAGCTTTGAGAGGAAATCCCAGGTTTCGATGTTTCCTTGGCTTTTCTCTTGTGTTTTATCCATTCCAGTTGATAAGGTTTTCTTTTTCTGTCTCGATGATGCATGACCCTTTGTTCCTTCCTTGTACATGCGTTGTTTGTTCATCTTTCTGTGATTTCTGATGTTCTTGAGAGATTCGTTTGCATTCAAAAGCTTTAGGGTGATTGGATGTTCAATGATTAGATAGTTTGGCTAGAAAGGCAGTAACTTTCGATGAATCTAACTTCAGTTTGCCGCAAGTTTCTTCCTTTTGTGCATTTCCGTGGTTAGCAACATGGTTGGATCTCCTGGGAATGGGCAATATTATTTGGGTAATGTGATTAAAAATGGGCTGAAGCCATTACACTGGGTTTGTTTAGCGACTCTGTGGGTTCGTCTGAGTTTTTGTTTCCTTCCTTCGCATGGGCAGATTTAGGTTGAATGAAATTTGTGTGTGTGTGTGTGTAGATGTCGAATTGCTGTAATTTTGTTGCTTGAAATCAGAGATTGATGTTTGGTTCAGAATTTAGTTATAGTGAAGAGAAACTTGTGCATTTGCACTGAAAACTCAGAAAATTGGGAGAGAGTTTCACGGGTTCTTATGTTTTGCTGTTTTTCTTTTCGTTTCATTGTTTGTTCGAGATTTCGCTCCTTTACTTGTGAGTTGAAGAACCAAGCTGATGCTTGGTAATCTTGTTTGAAGGCTGTGCAACCTTATATGCTTGAACCGAAACTTGGAAACAAAGTCTGGTGAATGAATGATTAACTGGTTAAGTGATTTCCATGAAAATACCCATAAACTGGTAGAAAAGCCTTTGAATGAATCTGGAATGTTGCAGGTTCATTCCCACGTTACAGATTTTCCATTCTCTGTTTTCTTGCATGAGTTGCGGTTAACACTTGCTGGGTATGGCTGCTGAATCTTGAAGTAGCAGAGTTTGCACTTTAACTCCTTACAATGGTCGAGTTTTTCGGGGTCTTTAGAGGGAGGTTGGTACACGAAAATCTGCAGCAACAAGTTCAAAGCTCTCGACTTGTTGCAGCAGTACGGGTAGTTTTTTTTTCCTTTCTTGGGTTGCTGAAGTTGTGGCTCGGTTGACATGCTTATTTTGTTCATTACTTGATTGGAAAGCCATGAACAATATCTGCTATCAAAGCTGCATTTAGAAAGAGTCATTAGCTCTGAAACTGAGGGAGCATGAAGCATGCATTTTGTGCTCATTCTTTTGTTCATTTCATGATTATTTTGCGCTAAACAAGAACGTGGGTTTCTTGCTTATTGGCATCTGGTTGAGCAGGCTGCATTTTTTTTCCTTTTGTTGTTGAATGCTCATGGCTATGCTCTGATAAGTGCTATCTATGTTGGGAAGACTAGACGTGTGATATTTGACTAGATTTAGGTTCCTTTAGTTACGCTTGTCTGAGATCTTCGTTGCTTCATTTTCCTTCTTCATGATTCCCTGGTTTGGTCAAGAGATTGTGTCCTCTAGTCGAGGTTAGGGATCTTTAGTAACATTTTGGCTGATTTTGCTAGGGGTTTTAAATGGGTCTTGACCTGATTGCTTTACCTTTTTGCGGTGATAAGTTGGCAAGTGTTTGGCTGGTTCAATGGAATGATTAGCGAACTAGAGAAGAATAAGAAAGCTTCAGTTGCAGAAAACTCTTCGATGCTTACATGCAAATGTTCTTCAAAAATTGCACTTCAATCCCTTGATTTTCATCTAATTCTACTATGGCTTGATATTTGAGAAAATATAATCAATTTCATCCTTTTAAAATGTTAATTTCCTTTGATATGATTTAATGTGATTTTTGGACAGATTTTTAGCAAATTTTAGGGTGAAATTTGGAGCTTTAATAATTTTTGATAGATTTTAGTTTTAATTTGGATTTTAGTGAATTTTGGATAATTTTTGTTGTTTAATCATATAAAATAGGTTTTCATTCATTTCTTGTGAATTTTGGCATTTGATTGGCAGGTTTCACTTTGAGTCCTTGGTTTGAATTGATTTCCTTTAGATCCTTCATCTTTGCAATAATAGTGATTTTGATTCCTTAATTTCTTTAATTCTTTCAAATTGGGTCCTTATTTGTGTTAATTTGTGAAATATGGTTTGTTTACTTTTATTTGAATACCCTGATTGATTAATTTTGTGTTTATCTCTATTTTTGTGATTATTTGTTAATTAAAGTGATGCCTTGACCTTTTTTTTATTTTGGAGGGTAAATAAGTAAATTCGTGTCATTAGAGCTCCAACTCAAGGGAGGTACACTCTATTCCTTATTTTCACTTTATTTGACCCTATGTGCACTTATGTGACTTTATGTGTTTAATTGCATGCCTTTTAAATGTTTTATTTATTTATTTATTTATTTGCTTTATTTGTTTTAAATTTTGCATATTTATTTTAATTTAATTTGTAATTATTTGGGAAGGCAATTAAATGCCACAATTGTAATAGTTAGGTTATTATATAATTTTATTTAATTCTTTCCCCCTTTAGATTGTAGTAGGGCTCCCCGAATGTAATAATTAGGGCTTTATTCGCTTTATTTGTTTTGTGTGTTTTGCATGCCTATGTTACGTGTTTACCGCTTTCTTAGGGCCTTGCATCTAGATATCATACTTATGTGTTATATGATTCATGTGTTTAGTTGCTTTCTTATGCTTTACATGATTTATTTGGTTATAAATGAATGCATGACGTCACCACACTAGTCCAACGCTAGTTGTGGCCCTTTTCTCGATTCCACACTAGCCCAACGCTAGTCGTGGCCTTTTGTTTCGATTTTCCTACTAGTCCAATGCTAGTAAGAACTCATAGATGTGGGCTAGTCCAATGCTAGACCCTTAGGAACCCTTCGACCGTTAGATCATAATTGCGTAATAAAATCACTTCATCTCATGCATTTTTAGGGTTTTATCATTGTGTATGACACTTTCCTTATATCTGTACATCCCTTATTCCATATTCCCTTATATGTATATTCCTTATCCCATATTTTCCTTATAAGTATATTCCTTACCCCTTTGTATGAAAACATGACATTAGACTTGCATTTCATTTAGGGGAATAGAAATTAGGTTAGATCATTTGCTTGATTAGATTAGGTAAACCCCTTAAATATGGGATATGGACGAGTTTGGCTTTCTAGCCTTAGCACGCTCGTATTCCCTCTATTAAAGGGAAAATTGAGTCACGAACATTAGTCCCCCGTACCCAACATGATGCATTCCTTTAGGACATATATATTTGTATAATTATGATTATTTTTATTATTATTCTTTCTTTTCTTTTCTTAGAATCTCATATTTTTGCACAATTCGTAACTTCTTCGAAAGTTTACTTTTGGGCATCGCAATTAATGCGAATTGCATCAAATAATTTCGAAGAGATATTTTGACCCCCCGATACCCTCTTAGGTCTAGGGTTTGCATTCATATAGTACTTCCAAATGCGATAAATTTTTAGGTTAAAAAATAAGAAAATTTTTTGACTAAATCACGTAACTAGCCTTGGCTAGGTTGAGAGGGTGCCTTGGATTTTCATCCTTGCCTTCCCTCTCTTCAAATGTGACTCCCGAATTTTTTTCTCTGATTTTCGTAGACTCAGGAGTCGTTTAAAAAGGGTTTTTCATAATTTTATTCAAAAAGTTCATTTTAGGTGACTTGGTACACCTCAACTCAATACCAAGTGGCGACTCCGATTTTTTATTTAAAAACCCTTTTTAAACTATTATTTTGGGTCAAATCGTCGCATTTTCAAAGTCCCATTAAGACCCATTTTATTTTCCTTATTTATTTTCTAACAAATAAAAAACACATCATTTTTCAAATCAATATCAATCAAAAATCCATTTTCTTAAAAACATCATTTATTTTTCATTTATAATTTCAAAAATGGGGCGCGACAGGGAGCAAAGAAGAAAAAAAGAGGAGATGTTGCATCAGATCCAAGGAGGTGCTGGCAGGAAATCATGGACGCCGGTGGCCGGCAATGGTTGGAGTAGAGATTGAATGGGGAAGGAAGAAGAAGAGGAAAATAGGGGAAAAAAGAAAAGGAAAAGAAAATAAAATAAAATAAATCAGCAACACATAAGTTGCACGGGACAGCCGCCAAACTAAACCTACCACATCTCTACTAGAGGCCTCAATACATTCCCGTCTACTTCACTCACAGAACCACTACTCTGATCAACACCAGTGCTAGGAATTAAGGTGGGTTGCTACAGTTCTTTATCAACAAAATTCATTCCTGAATTGTGCATCTCGCAGTGGCTCCAAAGATCTACCCCAATACCAAGCAAATGAAGGGCTTTGTTTGCAGACAAAGCCAAATGCAACTGCAATTGGTTACCCCTCTAGTAGTATAAATACTGGTGTAACATCAGTCATGCATAACAATAACAAAATTATTAATGACAATGGAGATGAGACAGTCAAAAGTGAGGAAGGAACTATGGAAGAAGTGTATAATAATCTGAATATCAATTTGCTAGAGATAGATGACTCTCTCATTTGTGTTAAAGCTCAAGCTACTTCCCTCTTTCAAGTTTCTATGAGTGATCCAGGGATCTTTTATGGTAACTGCGAGAATTGCAAAGGATGAGTTGGAATCAACTACCCTTGGAACTGAAGTGCGTGGAATACTAAGTAGGCTTTAATATAATGTAATATAGTGATATATATCACATTATTTACCATGTATATATATAATTAATTATAGGGTGAGTAAACATGTTGTGCCATATTAATTGCGGTTCGCTAGTAGTTAGCCGTCTTCATATATTTAGAAATATTATTATTGCCCATATATTTTTAAAAAGTATAGGGAGAGAAAGAGAGAACATATATGTATGTATATGCTTGTTCGTTTAATATATTTGTTTCTTGTCTATGTGTTTATTTTTATTAACAGCAATGAAAATGAGGCAGTCAAAAGTGAGGAAGGAAATATGGAAGTAGTGTGGAATAACTTGAATGCTAATTTGCTAAAGATAGACGACTCTTCCATTTGGACTGAAACTCAATTTACTTCCCCTTTTCAGACTACTATGAATGATCAAGCGAATCTCGATGGCAACTTCAAAGATAGCAAAGGGCGGGATGGAATCTACTGCCCTTGGTACGAAACTGCATGGAATACTAAATAGGCTTTAATATGATATATAGCATATTGTTGCACTATGTATGCATAATTAATTATAATGTAAATAAACAAGTAGTGCTATACTAATGGCGGGTTCGCTAGTCGCCGTGTTCATATAATTGAAAATATTATTATTGTCCATATATTTTTAGAGAGAAAGGGAGAGAAAGAGAAACATATCTATATATATGCATGTTTGTTTAATATATTTGCTTCTTGTCGATGTGTTTATTTCTGTTTTGGTTGCTTGTCTTGTATGTCAGTTTATTTATTTATTTATTTTTGCGTACATTGGAGGCCTAAAGTCCTATTACACCAAAACTAAGCAGAAGTCGACATCCTAATTACATCATAATTAAAAACTTTTCCTGAGCTAATCCATTCAAGACGGCAACTATTCCACTCCTGATTTATAAAGCAAGCTCTTCTTGGCTAAATATTCTGCACTCACATTCCCTTTTACCCTTGGCTAACTAGATTGCGGATTCTCACTTTGCACTGCCTCTTCTCTCGCTCTCTCTCTCTCTGTCTCTCTCTCCCTCTCTCTCTCTCTCTTTGCCTCTACATTTTCTCCTTCCTCTTTCGAGCTACAATCTAGACCAAATCTAACTTCTCTATTCCTCCTTTTATAGATTTGTGATCTGGACCAAATTGAAATGAATTTGGTTCAAATCAAATAGGAGAGGGGATAGGGGTTGCAAGACATGGGAAGAAGAGAAGGGGAAGGGTTGGGTTGAGGAGAAGGAGAGGGGATGGTGGGGGAATAGAGAAGGAGGAGGTGGTAGATGAGTGGAGGAGGAAAGGAGGAGAAGAGGAAAGATGGAGCAAAGTGGAAAAAAAAAAGAAGGAGAGGCTGCATTGGCTCCAAGAAGGTGCTGGCAGGAAGTCACGGACGCCGGTGACCAGCAGTAGTTAGAGTAGGGATTGAATGGGGTAGGAAGAAGAAGAGGAAAGAAGGGGAAAAAATAAAAGGAAAAGAAAGAAAAAGAAAAATAAAAAATCCACAATACGTAAGTTGCACAGGGCAACAACACATAAGTTGCACGAGACAGCCGCTATGAATGATCCAGGGATCCTTGATAGCAATTTCGAAGATAGCAAAGGTTGGGATGGAATCTACTACCCTTGGTACTAAACTTCATGGAATACCAAATTGGCTTTAGTATAATATATAGCATATTATTATACTTTGTAGACATAATTAATTATAAAGTAAATAATCAAGTAGTGCTATACTAATGGTGGTTTGCTAGTAGCCGTGTTCATATAATTGGAAATATTATTATTGTCCATATATTTTTAGAGAGAAATCGGAAGAGAAAGAGAAACATATGTATATATATGCTTGTTTGTGTAATATATTTGTTTCTTGTCAATGCGTTTATTTATGTTGTGCTTGCTTGTCTTGTATGTAGGTTTATTTATTTATTTTTATTTGGGTACATTGGAGGCCTAAAGGCCTATTACCCAAAAACTAAACAGGAGTCGACACCCTAATTATATCATAATTAAAAAATTTTCCTGAGGTGATCATTCAAGATGGCATATTATAATATATAGCATATTATTATACTTTGTAGACATAATTAATTGTAAAGTAAATAATCAAGTAGTGCTATACTAATGGCGGTTTGCTAGTAGTCATGTTCATATAATTGGAAATATTATTATTGTTCATATATTTCTAGAGAGAAATAGGAAGAGAAGAGAAACATATGTATATATATGCTTGTTTTGTGTAATATATTTGCTTCTTGTCAATGCGTTTATTTATGTTTTGCTTGCTTGTCTTGTATGTAGGTTTATTTATTTATTTTTATTTGGGTACATTGGAGACCTAAAGGCCTATTACACAAAAACTAAACAGGAGTCGACATCCTAATTATATCATAACTAAAGGCCTATTAATGAAGAAGATGATGCAAAATCCGGAAATGCTTAAAGAATATTTGAATTATTTTGCAGAATCAAGACAAAAAAGAAGAAGACAAAAAAGATGAGTCAGTTGGGTCATCGTCAGAATCTACTTTTGATCCTTTTGGTGGTCCTTGTGCTCAAGACCCAACAAACTTTTGATAAAGATTATCGGCCAATTCCAAAAGATAAGGATAAGAATCTCAAAAGCAACCAATCAAAAAAAGATAAGGTGTCGGCAGAAAAAGCAAATGAAATTCAAATGAAAGTGTCGGCAATCAAATGAAGATGAAATTCAAAGGCAGAAAGCCTCTATAAATAGAATTCAAAACCAGAAAAAGAGGAACCAGCCCAAGTATAATATAAAGTATTATACCTGGGCTGGTTCTGGTATCAAAGTCATACCATCGTTATTGTTATTTTGAAAATATCTTTGCATTATATATCAAATTTTGAAAATAACAATAACGATGGTATGGCTCTGATACCAGAACCAGCCCAGGTATAATATAAAGCTATTTAATAATATTATACCTGGGCTGGTTCTGGTATCAGAGCCATAGCATCGTTATTGTTATTTTGAAATATTTCCTATAGTATATTTCTAATTCATGCATTCATGTTTAGATATCTCATTTAAGATTTTATCTTAGCATTGGTAAACTTTAAAGCTTTGTAAGTCGGTTGGTAAGTCTAGGATAGGATGTTCCACGCTTAGGCTTGGTTGTTCCTGATAAGATAAAAGACTAAACAAGATATTAAACATGGCCGCATTTATTAGACAATTGAAGATAGGATCTAATTCAAAACATACATATATAGTACAAAGTCATGAATATCATATGTCTGTAAATAATTCAGATTGGACTATTCCAGAAGAAAAAATAGAACATATTTACAGAATAAGTCCCCTAGATTTCAAAACAGCTTTATCAGTTAAAACTCATGAAGAAACAATATCTATTCAAGAAGAATATCAATCCATTCCATTATTAAATCATAATACAATTCAAAAGTATCTTAGTAAAGGGTATAGATATATTCATATAGGATTAATCCAGGTTGCAGTAAAACCTTTATTCCATCTAGGAGTTGATACTCCAATATATCTAGCTTTAAGAGATACAAGACTTAAAAGATATAAAACTTCACTTTTATCTATGATTCAAACAAATGTATGTAATGGACCAATTTACTTTAATTGTGCTCCAAATTTTTCAGTAGATTTAACTGATCCACATGTTTTGAATTCAGTAATATTGGATATTCATTTACAAGGTGATGAATTTGAAAAACATACAAAGAATTTTGCTATAATTTACAGAATGTATTATAGACCTTTGTCTTCACATTTAAATCCAAAATTCATTATGACTCCAACTTTAAGGAAGAAACAACATTATTACAAGTTGATGCAAATAGACCTACTACTTATACTCCAAAAAGACTAAAATGGAATGAAATCACTATACCTAGTGAATTTATAATACAAAATCCACAAGTACCAAGAAATATAAAACAAACAAATCCAGAAGATATTATAGAAGAGCCTGATGGAAAAATTTTAATGAGATTTTCTTCATTAAGAGTAAGATCTTCAACTTCAAGCCATTTTTGGATACCAGCTAGACGATCTAGTTATGAATCGATCGATACAAATTTTCCCATAGAAAGTTCTTCAACATGTAAGTTTAAAACTCCAGTACCAGAAGTAGTTAATCAAAATCAATCAGAATATTCTCCAACACATTCTCAAATGAAAGCAGAAATAAATATAATAACCAGAGAATATAAAATAAATCATAAATATTTACAAGAAGATTTTGATGATGAAGAAAACACAGAAAAAAGAATTTGGTTTTTCCAATTATCTTTTGAATATAAAGAAAAATTAATATTAGAATGGAAAAATGAACTAGAAACTAGAAAGTTTGATTTTCCTTTCTTTACTTGGTTACAATTCTACATTTCAAAAATAGGAATAGAGGATGTGTATAATACTCCGCAATAAATGTTCAAACTAATTTATATAAAAAATGAAAATTAAAAGACGATCAAGTGATAACTTCAATTCATCCTCCATTACAAGAAGTGAAAATTAATATAGGACAAGGAGATATAATTGCATCCCCATTCAAAAAAGGAAGAGAAGCTGAATCAAGTAGTAGTAGTAATGTAAATTTAGAAGATATTAAAAAAATATATTAGCAAAATAATTATACAAATCAAATTGAAATTCTGAAGGTACATTTTTTAATCCAAATGGCATTACTTTCTATTCATAATGGCCAAAGGGTGTTGTGAATGCTGTCTTATATCTATCTTCAGGAGCTATTGTTATTTGCCAATATCCTGATTTTAAATCAAATTTTGAAAATATCTTTGCATTATATAATCTATTCAATAAATCCTTTTTATTTGGAATTGGATATCTTATCCATTGTAACACTTTATTCAATGGTTTATAATTAATAACTAATCTTGGAACTCCTCTTTCTTTTTCAGTTTGATTCATTACATAAAAAGCGGCACAACTCCAAGGTGATTTTGAAAGTGTTATTAATCCTTTATCCATTAATGTTTGTATTTCTTTCTTACAAAATTCTAATAATTTAGTATTCATTTGTATAGGTCTAGCTTTTGTTGGAATATTTTTCTCATTAAAATCCTTTTCATAAGGTAAATTTATCATATGTTGTTTTCTGTCCCAAAAGGCATTCGGAATATCTGCACAAACTTCTTTTTTAATTAATTCTTCTAATTCTGAAATTCTTTTTTGCATTTTTATCTCTTTCAATTGTTCTTTAATTTTTAAATAAGATTTTTCTTCCTTTATATAATTTATATGTTGTTTAACTTTAGTAATAGTAGTTATTGTTTTATAAATAGAGGATGATTGTAATATTTGTAATTCTCTTTGTTTAATTGGAGTTAAAAATTTAAAGGTAATAGTTTTTCCCATAATATTAGTAGAGATTCCTTCATATCCTACTGAAAATGAATATATTTGAATTAAAAAAGGTGTTCCTAATATTATATCATTACTTATATTTTTTACAATTAAAAAATTATGTCTAAGACAATAGTTATTATTACATATTGACCCTTTTGTAAATTTATATTTTACTTGTAAATTTCCTCCATTTGCTGCCATTAATGTTTCATTTGTTCTTTCACAGTATTTGGTAGGAATTATTCCTTCTTTTATATAGCTTGAATCTGCTCCGCTATCCAATAAAGCTACACATGTTTCTTTAAAATCTTCTACCCTTATTGTAACAAAAGCATACCACTTTTGAAATGTCATTTTTTCTATTACATTTAAATATTGTTGTTCATTTACTGGTTTTTCTGGAATAATTATTTCTTCTGTAATTAATGTTTTGAAGTAGAAGGTTGCTCTTTTTTATTTTCTAATAATGTCATTTTAGCTTCTATTTCTAAATCTTTAATTTTTAATTCTATAATTTCTTGTTATAATTGTTTTACTTGAGTTTTTAAACTATTAATTTCTGTTTGAAGATCTTTAGTAGTTTCTTTTTTCATACTATTTATATTAGGATATTTATCTATTAATTTTGAAATACTAAATGGTTCAATTATTTTTGGCATCTTATCTTCTTGTATGATTAAACTTTTTAATCTTTCCAAATATTCTTTTTTAGCTAGAGGATCATCAATTTTTTCTATTATATTTAATAAAAATTCTTTATCTTCCTTTTTTGTAATTACATTTATGTATTTTGGATTTGTAATTACATTTATATATTTTGGATTACTTGAACAATTACAATCTTCTTCACTTTCTGAACTACTTACATCATTGTAATAATCATCTTCTGTACTTTATTCTTTTTCATTTATTAATTTATTCTTTATTTCTATGTCTTCTGCACAGATTTCATTTATTTTTTCTTTTAATTTACATTTGTTTGCTTTATGTCCTACTTTCTCACATTTATAGCAAACAATTTTCTTTTTATAAAATCTTTTGCTTTTCTTTTTCTCATTATTTTCATTTTTATTGGATTTTTTTATATCTTATGTATTTTTTTATCCTTTTTACTTTTCTTATTATGTGCTGATGGTGATTTAATTCTTTTTATACCAAATGCTTCACAAAATGATTCTACTTCTTTTGTTTTGGAGCTATACTTAATTTAAAGTTTTAATTCTGAACATAATATTAAACCTTCTTTTTTCACAAAAGCAAATAATTGTCCAAAAGTAATATTTTCAAATGAAATAACATCTGTTCCCATTTCCTTTTGTAAATTATCCATTATTCTTCGTGAAAATAAACTTGGTAATCCCGTAATAAATCTTTCTTTCCAAAATGAAGCATTACAATCTGGTGTTCTTAATACATTTGTTAAAAACATATTTTTGTACCATCTAAAGTCTGACAAAGTTGGACATCTTAAATTTGTTAAGAATGTTTTATTCGCATTTTAACTCTTCTTTTGGATTTCCTACAAAATACATTACTATTGTTACAATTAAAAATTCTGCAGCATCTGATTGCACTTGAATATTACCTTGATCATCTTCAATTTCTTGTGTATGATCTAATATTGATAATTTATCTTGAAGTGTTAAAGTATTATCTCACCAATTTTTTAATTGTCCTGTAAATCCTAATACTAATAATGTTGCAATATTTCTTTCTTGAATATTTTTAAGCTTATAAGCTAATCTAGCCATTCCCATTTCTTGTAAAGCATTTAATACTTCATATTCTGCTCTTCCATCTATATTCCAAGTGGAAAAAAAAGAAAGAGAGGCTGCATTGGCTCCAAGGAGGTGCTGGCAGGAAGTCACGGACGCCGGTGACCAGCAGTAGTTAGAGTAGGGATTGAAGGGGGTAGGAAGAAGAAGAGGAAAGAAGGGGAAAAAAATAAAAGGAAAAGAAAGAAAAATAAAAATAAAAAATCAGCAATACATAAGTTGCACAGGGCAACAACACATAAGTTGCACGGGACAACAACACATAAGTTGCATGAGACAGCCGCTATGAATGATCCAGGGATCCTTGATGGCAATTTCGAAGATAGCAAAGGTTGGGATGGAATCTACTACCCTTGGTACTAAACTTCATGAAATACCAAATTGGCTTTAGTATAATATATAGCATATTATTATACTTTCTAGACATAATTAATTATAAAGTAAATAATCAAGTAGTGCTATACTAATGGCGGTTTGCTAGTAGCCGTGTTCATATAATTGGAAATATTATTATTGTCCATATATATTTTAGAGAGAAATAGGAAGAGAAAGAGAAACATATGTATATATATGCTTGTTTGTGTAATATATTTGCTTCTTGTCAATGCGTTTATTTATGTTTTGGTTGCTTGTCTTGTATGTAGGTTTATTTATTTATTTTTATTTGGGTACATTGGAGGCCTAAAGGCCTATTACACAAAAACTAAACAGGAGTCGACACCCTAATTATATCATAATTAAAAAATTTTCCTGAGGTGATCCATTCAAGATGGCATATTATTATACTTTGTAGACATAATTAATTATAAAGTAAATAATCAAGTAGTTCTATACTAATGGCGGTTTGCTAGTAGCCGTGTTCATATAATTGGAAATATTATTATTGTCCATATATTTTTAGAGAGAAATAGGAAGAGAAAGAGAAACATATGTATATATATGCTTGTTTGTGTAATATATTTGCTTCTTGTCAATGCGTTTATTTATGTTTTGGTTGCTTGTCTTGTATGTAGGTTTATTTATTTATTTTTATTTGGGTACATTGGAGGCCTAAAGGCCTATTACACAAAAACTAAACAGGTGTCGACACCCTAATTATATCATAATTAAAAAATTTTCCTGAGGTGATCCATTTAAGATGGCATATTATAATATATAGCATATTATTATACTTTGTAGACATAATTAATTATAAAGTAAATAATCAAGTAGTGCTATACTAATGGCGGTTTGCTAGTAGCCGTGTTCATATAATTGGAAATATTATTATTGTCCATATATTTTTTAGAGAGAAATAGGAAGAAAAAGAGAAACATATGTATATATATGCTTGTTTGTGTAATATATTTGCTTCTTGTCAATGCGTTTATTTATGTTTTGGTTGCTTGTCTTGTATGTAGGTTTATTTATTTATTTTTATTTGGGTATATTGGAGGCCTATTACACAAAAACTAAACAGGAGTCGACACCCTAATTATATCATAATTAAAAAATTTTCCTGAGCTGATCCACTCAAGATGGCAATTGTTCCACTCCTAGTTTAGGAAGCAAGCTCTCCTTGGCTAAATAGTCTGCAATCACATTCCCTTTACTTTTTGGCTAACTAGATTGTGGATCCTCACTTGGCACTACCTCCTCTCTCTCTCTCTCTCCCTCTATCTTTTCTCCTTGCTCTTGGAGCTGTGATCTAGACCAAATCTGATTCCTCTGTTCCTCTTTTTTTAGATTTTTGATCTGGACCAGATTCAAATGAATTTGGTTCAAATCAGATAGGGAAGGGGATGGGGGTTGCAAGGGATGGAAGGAAGAGAAGGGTAAAGTAGGACTGAGGAGAAGAAGAGGGGATGGTGGGGGAATAGAGAAGAAGGAGGAGGGGGTAGAGGAGTGGAGAAGGAAAGAAGGAGAAGAAGAAAGAGGGAGCAAAGTGGAAAAAAAAAGAAGAAGAGGCTGCATTGGCTCCAAGGAGATGCTGGCAGAAAGTCACGGACGCTAGTGACCGGCAATAGTTGGAGTAGGGATTGAAGGGGGAAGGAACAAGAAAAGGAAAGAAGGGGAAAAAAAGAAAAGGAAAAGAAAGAGAAACAAAAACAAAAAGTTAGCAACACATAAGTTGCACGAGACAGCCGTCAAACTAAATCTACCACATCTCTATCAGAGGCCTCAGTACATTCCCGTCTACTTCACTCTCAACACCACCACTTTGATCAATACCAATAGCGGGAATTAAGGTGGGTTGCTACAAGTTCCTTTTCAACAAAATTCATTTCTAAATTACGCATCCAGCAGTAGCTCCAATGATCTACTCTAATATCAAGCAAATGAAGTGTTGTATTTCAAGATGAAGCCAAATGCAATTGCAATTTGTTACACCACTGGTAGTGCAACTACTGGTATAACATCAATCATGAATAACGATAACAACATTATTGATGACAATAGAGATGAGGCAGTCAAAAGTGAGGAAGGAACTATGGAAAAAGTATGTAATAATCTGAATATCAATTTGCTAGAAATAGATGACTCTTTCATTTGGGTTAAAGCTCAAGCTGCTTCTCTCTTTCAAGTTTCTATGAGTGATCCAGGATCTTTTATGGTAACTAAGAGGATAGCAAAGGTTGAGTTGGAATCAACTTCTTCTGGAACTAAAGTGCATGGAATACTAAGTAGGCTTTAATATAATGTAATATAGTGATATAGATCACATTATTTACTATGTATGTATATAATTAATTATAGGGTGAGTAAATATGTTGTGCCATATTAATGGCGGCTCGCTAGTCGTTAGCCATCTTCATATATTTACAAATATTATTATTGTCCATATATTTTTAAAAAGGTATAGTGAGAGAAAAAGAGAACATATATGTATGTATATGCTTGTTTGTTTAATATATTTGCTACTTATCTTTGTGTTTATTATATTAATGACAATGAAAATGAGGCAGTCAAAACTGAAGATGGAAATATGGAAGGAGTGTGGAATAACCTGAATGTTAATTTGCTAGGGATAGATGACTCTTCTATTTGGGTTGAAACTCAAGCTACTTCCCCTTTTTCAGACTACTATGAATGATCCAGGGATCCTAGATGGCAACTTCAAACACAGCAAAGGCTAGATGGAATCAACTACCCTTTGTACTAAACTGCATAGAATACTAAATAGGTTTTAATATACTATATAGCATATTATTATACTATGTATATATAAGTAATTATAAAGTAAATAAACAAGTAGTGCTATATTAATGGCTGTTCGCTAGTAGTCGTCTTCAAATAATTGGATATATTATTATTGTCCATATATCTTTAAAGAGAAATCGGGAGATAAAGAGAAACATATATGTATATATATGCATGTTTGTTTAATATATTTTCTTCTTGTCAATGTGTTTAATTCTGTTTTGCTTGCTTATCTTGTATGTTAGTTTATTTATTTATTTATTTTGGGGTACATTGGAGGCCTAAAGGCCCATTACACAAAAACTAAGCAGGAGTCGACATCCTGATTACATCATAATTAAAAAATTTTCCTAAGTTAATCCATTGATGGTGGCAACTATTCCATTGTTGTTTTTTGAAGCAAGCTCTCCTTGGCTAAATAGTCGGCATTCATATTCCCTTTTCTTCTTGGTTAAAGAGATTGCTGGTCCTCAATTGACACTGCCTCTTCTCTCTCTCTATCTCTCCCTCTAATCATTCATATATAACTTTAATCATTCATGATTCTACCCATATATACACGGTTAATCTCTGCCCATGTCAAGTATATGGTTAATCTCTGCTACATATATATACCCAATGACCCCAGTCAACATGGCAAAAGGAAAAGAAAAAATGGTACAAGAATGTCAAAATATGCCAATTATCGTGCATAACATGTTTTTTATCTATTGAAATCTTGGATGTAGGGCTTTACTTAGCTAATTAATTTTGATTGTTGAAGTCAAAAACCAAACCAACAAAATGTAGGATTTTGTGCAAAAGCTTTTTTCAACAGCTGGGATCTAAATTCAAGCACATAATTTGTATTGACATTTACATCAACTCATGTAATATTTTTTCTACAATGTCAATGTGAATGTAGTAATTCAACCTTATAACCATGGGTTCTCTTTCTTCTTCTAGAAAAATATAACCTCCATCTAAATACTAGCTCAATTTCTTCCTTACAAAATTTAAGCTTCATTTTCACTATCTAATCACATTTTATCTACATAAATACTCATTGCTTAAATATTATAACTTCCAAATTAATTATAAATTTATTAAAAAATGTATAAATATATTTTCCTATTTAGACAGACTGGCATAAAATCTTCATCGTATTTTAGTATCCTATTTTAACTCTTAATATCTTAGGCTCAAGGTTTTACTCCTTTTTGCCCACTCGAAGGCAAGAAAATTCTTCTTCTCCTCCCATCTCTTCTTCTATTTTTATTTTTACTCTCTCCTACCCTTTCCTCTCCTCACTTGTTCCCTTCTCTTTCCTATTCCCCTGACCTAGTACAAGATAATGACAGCGTGAAGATAGGATACTCCACTCGAAGATAGAAGATTAATTAAAAGCCCTAATTTCTAGATAGAATATTGTTTTGTCCCATTCTCCACAGAGTTCTTGAATTCTATTATTAGAGATCTACCTTCTAAGAATAATTTCTTCTCCACCTAACCCTCACGTATGTTGTTGCTTCTTCTTCTTTTTTTTTTTCATTCCTTTTCCTTAGTTGTTTTAAGTTCTAATTCCCAAATATCATTCTATTTTCTTTTAATTTTGGTTGATGATGTTATTATGATATTTCATCTTGCATCAAATCCATGAGTTCCAACCTGGAATTTTGGCTTTATATATTTAAGATGTTGATGTTTGACATGGCATGTGGCCTTGCTAGTGTTATAAATGGGATTGCTGTGGAATGGTAACCAAGATTGTCTTTCCTCCTTTTTTCATTCTTTTTCTTTTAATCATTTGTCTTTTCTTCTTTCTTTCTTCAACATGTACTCTATAATTGATGAGTGGTAAACTTTGCCCTTTTTTGTTTATAGGAAGGAAAGATTTGTCCTTTTCTTTTCCTTTAGGTTTTGCTTATGTTTCCCTTGCACAATGCTAAACTTTTTTTTTCTTTTAATCCTTTTTTGTTGGCATTTTTGCTTTTCAGATGAATTTATAAGATTTTGCCTATGTCATTTTGGTTGTTTGTTTTGTTAACAAGGGTTATCTGCTCTGTACTTATGCTCATCTCTGGGTTGCTTAAGCAACACATAAGTTGCACGGGGCAGTAACACATAAGTTGCATGGGGCAGTTGCCAAACAAAACCTACCACATCTTTATCAGAGGCCTCAGTACATTCGCTTCTACTTCACTCTCAACACCACCATTCTGATAAACACTAGTGGCGGGAATTAAGGTGGGTTGCTACAAGTTCCTTTTTAGCAAAATTCAATATATACATATACACATATATGTTTCTCTTTCTCTCTCTATTTATCTCTAAAAATACATGGACAATAATAATATTTCTAAATATATGAAGACGACTATTAGAGAGCCGCCATTAATATGGCACAGCATGTTTATTTACCCCATAATTAATTAATTATATATATATGTAAATAATATGCTAGTTACTATATATTACATTAAAGCCTATTTAATATCCCATGCATTTCAGTTCCAGGGGTAGTTGATTCCATCCCAACCTTTGCTATCTTCGAAGTTGCCATTGAAGATCTTTGGATCATTCACAGCAACCTGAAAAAGGGAAGTAGCTTGAGATTCAACCCAAATGGAAGAATCATCTGTCTCTGACAAATTAACATTCAGGTTATTCCACACTCCTTCTATAGTTCCTTCCACACTTGTGACTGCCTCATTTTCATTGTCATCAATAATAATAAACACATAGACAAGAATCAAATATATTAAACAAATATGCATATACATACATATATGTTCACTCTTTCTCTCCCTATACCTCTCTAAAAATATATGGATAATAATAATATTTCTAAATATATGAAGACAGCTACTAGCGAGCCGCCATTAATATGGCACAACATGTTTATTTACCCTATAAATTATATATATATAGTAAATAATATTATATATATCACTATATTGCATTATATTAAAGCTTACTTAGTATTCCATACCTTCAATTCCAAGGGGTAGTTGATTCCATCCCAGCTTTTACTATTCTCGTAGTTACCATAGAAAATCCCTGCATCGCTCATAGCAACCTGAAAGGGGGAAGTAGCTTGAGCTTCAGTCCAAATGGAAAAGTCATCTATCTCTGGCAAATTGATATTCAGATTATTACACATTTTCTTCCATAGTTCCTTCCTCACTTTTGACTACCTCATCTCCATTGTCATCAATAATATTGTTGCTGTTGGTCATGACTGATGTTATACCAGTAGTTGTACTACCAGTGGAGTAACTAGTTGTAGTTGCATTTGGCTTCGTCTCAAAATACAGCGCTTCATTTGCTTGATATTGAGGTAGATTGTTAGAGCTACTACTGGTAAAAATGAAAAATCATTCAAAACATTTCTTACATTTTACAAAATGACTTTTTTCGTCCATCACTTTTAAAAGAAAAATTTACATTTGTTACATATTCACATTAGTCAAATTTAGTCCCGGTCTAGGTTTAAAACTAGTTTTTGATCGGAATCCATCACATGCCTTGCACGTGATCATTTTTTAGACATAAAATTGTCAAATCACATTTTATATAATCCAATTAATAATTTTTCACATTTCACAAAATGAAGTTTTCATTCCTTATTAATCATGTGTATAAATAGTTTTTTCTTATTTTTGAAAATCAATATATATATATATATATATCTATTTGATTTTATTTGAACAGTACGAATAGCATATAATATATCTCTATCTGGTTTCACCTGAACAAGTTAATTGTAGTTGTAGGTAAAATTAAATAGAAATATATTATATGCTATTCGTATTGTTCAGGTGAAATCAAATAAATATATACATGAATTAAAAAAAAAGCTATTCGTACATATGATTAATGAGAGATGAAAAATTCATTTTGTAAAATGTGAGGAATGAAAAGATTCATTTTGTGAAATGTGAAAAATGAAAATTTTCTTTTTGTGAAATATGGGGAACGAAAAAATTCATTTTATGAAATATGAGGGACTATAAATGGGATTTTGTAAAATATGATTTGATAATTTTTCCCCTAAAAATGATCACGTGCATTGCACGTGATGCATTCCAACAAAAAAATTATTCGAAAATCTAGATTGGAACCAAATTTGATCAATATGAATTTGTAAGAAACGTAAAATTACACTTTTTAAATATGTGGGAGGTTTTGAACGAGTTCCCTATGATATTAAATTGGTTACAAGTGACACTTTAGCTAGAAAAGATTGGTTTATCCATGAAGAGCATATGATTTTTAAACATAAGAAAGTTTTATCTACGGCTTACTCAATCCAACGACTTGGGAAGCTTTGATGGATACTGACGTTGCAGATTTTCTTGGACTACTAGATAGTCAATGAAAAAGTCACTTTTGTACGTTGGATTGTAAGGACTTTTAATGGTGACACTGACAACATCTTTGGGAGTTTTATGTACTATTTTAAATC
Organism: Coffea humblotiana; assembly: GCA_023065735.1. Taxonomy (NCBI): domain Eukaryota; kingdom Viridiplantae; phylum Streptophyta; class Magnoliopsida; order Gentianales; family Rubiaceae; genus Coffea; species Coffea humblotiana. Next base: position 18,047,647 of record CM041212.1, on the reverse strand, counting down.
ACCTGAAAGTAAACTTTCATGAAAAAGTATTTAATTATTGTAAACAACGAAATTTTGAATAATAAAAAAAATTGTCATTGGTTCTTAAATTTGTTTGACCGCACATTTTTCACCCAATTAAATATTATCATGTGTCACATGCATTTGAAAATTTGGCTATTTGACAACTAATTATATCTCTCATAGTGTCAATTTGAGATGTCACAATCAATTAAATATGTTGAGATGTTACCAATTAAATTATGTCAGGTCACATATCTCTAGACTTGGCTAATTGAGGATTTATATGTTATATTGATCTATTTATTTAAAAGATAAAATGTAAGAAATTATAATTCTTATATATCTTACATATAGAGGTCATTCGTCGAATCAAATTATTTCATATAACATATCTCTACAGCTTGACAAATTAAAGAATTACATGTTGATATCACCTATTTATGAATAAACTAGTATGGGAACACGTGCATTGCACGCTATAAGTGTTTGTTCCCTTGATATATATCAAAACAATTATTCATCCAAAATTAAATTACAAGATAGAAGTTTTAGCAATTTAAAGTATTGTAATGCTATCAATTTACTTCTTTAATGCAACATGTAGAAATAAATGTTTAGAAAACCTTATTCATTGTTTCTCTTGGTAGGAAAACATAAGAAAGCAATAGAGAAGTAAATTTAAAAAATTAGGGAAGAAAGAGCAAATTTTGAAATAAGCAAATTCCAAATCAGTTATCATAGAAATTTAATTGATCGAAGAACTGCTTTTACTTAGTTAAATTGTTAATTAGTTTATGTGTACTTGTGTTGCACCTCGCCTAACTTCTTGTTATAACCGTTTATAGTTATATTTACTCAAAAACTATTATGGTGAATAAAATAAAAAGGTCGTAGTATAAAAACTTGGAAAAAGCCTCACTTGTCAAACAGGGACATATTACGCAAAACTCAGGGGTTTTTTTTTTTTTTTTAAGGACACAAAACTCATGTCTAGTGATGAATTTTGATTCTTCCTTATTCGATATCTCATATTTACCCTTCATTTTATCCTACATGTGACGCTGTCGTTTTTGCTGAAGAAAACGTTTGCCCATTATTTGCATTGTTCCCTTGTGAAATTACGCAAAACCCACCTCAAATAATTAGTAGCCGTGGCCTGTGGGTAAGATACTTAGCAGTCGCCAGATTCTCAGGGGAAGCCATCCTCCTGCAAAATTGAACTCATTACAGCTAGATTTCTTGGGCATTTTTTGCTTTCTCCTTTACAAAATATATAACAAACCCATCTCAAATTCAAGCCACGAGTGAGGAATAGAGTAGAGCCAGAGTTCCGCAGAGAAAGCCATGCTTAACTAAGGCCACTTTTGGTTTGCTTCTCAACAAAATCGAACCCGGTTGCGCTAGAGTTCCTAGGGCATTTCTGCCTTGCTCCTTTACGAAATTGTGCCAAACCCCATCTCAAATAGTAGCCATGAGAGAGGAATCGAGTAGGGACAAAGTTTCCAGAGGAAGAAATGAAGCAGAAGATAGACTCAGTGATTTGACGGACTCCATCCTCTACCACGTACTCTCGTTTCTCCACACAAGATTCTCCGCCGTTCTTTCCGCCAGGTGGAGGTATCTTTTCCTGGATGTTCCCAAAATTGATTTGGATGAGTCGCTGATTTTTAATCCTGAGCAAATAGGCAGAGATGATATTAATGAAAATGAAAGCTTATTTTAGAGGATAAATTTGCCTGTTTTATTACGAGGCTTGTTTCTCACAAATCATCCATAAATGAAATTACACTGAGATTATTAGAGCTAATTTATCAGAAAATGCGCCAACTTAAAGCGTGGATAAGTTCTCCACTCTGTCACAATGTTGAAGTTGTTGATGTTTTTGTTGAACGAATTCGGTATCGCTGGATCTTATAAGTCTTGCCATTCAAATATTCAGATGCAACACACTTGTAGTATTCAGATTACATGGAAAGTTTGCGCTTGAGTTTCCAAAATTGGAAGTTTCATCTGAATCTAAAGGTGTTGAATTTAGCAGGAAAGTTGACAGTGATGGGTAATGATACGGTGTGGAAAGTTGGTTTGAGCTGTCCATTGCTTGAGGATTTGGGGGTTTCTGATGTCGATGTTTGTGATGACGAATTAGTTGATATTTCCATTCATTCACTAAAAAAGGTTGGTTTGGATTCTTTATCAGAAAGGGCAAGGGTCGTTCTTAACACCCCGAATCTTAAGTATCTGGAGTATGATTGCTTTTTCTGCCCAGTAATTGGTTCAGCTTGCAAGATGAAAATATTGGGTTAGAGCTCATCTATCTTTTACTAGTTTTTTGGATGAACTAGAATTTAATGAGGCTTATCAGTTTAACCAGCTTCTTCATGAAATGTGCAACATAAAGTATCTGCATTTACAGGGATTCTCTAGGGAGGTACAACTCTTGAATATCTATGTTGCACTTGCCTCTTCTTGATTTTTCATCTTATATCGTAAATTTTGCTACCATTTGAATGACTTTTGCACTTTATATTATGTGAAGTGTCTTGGTATAATAAAAGTTATGCTGCCTGAGTTTGAAAGTTTGACACATTTGGAGCTTCTTGCAATCCGGAATGACACAATTGGGTATTTATGGAGAGTCTACTAAAGATGACACCAAATCTGGAAATGCTTGTCTGCAACATGGTTAGTTAGCATTTGAGCTAAGGCTCTTACAACAGAATGAACCAAATGATTCTGGCCTCTATCGTTGTAAATTAGATAGTGACATAACTATTTGATCTGATTGTCATTTTTCTTTTGTTTTTTCCTGGTCAAGACCAAGAGGAAGTTCACCCTGTTATAGACCTAGACTCTGGTGCTGAAGATGAACCCCATTGTCTGGATGAACTTCTTATGGAAGCTAAAACAAAATTTTCCAGTGGGATAGAGTATGAACATCTTACAGAAGTCAAAATGAAAATTTCAGTGGCAGAGGGTATGAGTTTGAGATGGTTAGATATCTTCTGAAGCATGCAAGTGTGTTGCAGAAGATGTCTATATATGCTTCCAAATCCAAATTTTCAAAAGAATGTCGTTCATTGGTTCAAAGGAAGTTATTGACGTTATGGAGGTGCTCAGAAAACTGCAAGGTGGTGCTTAATTAAATCTGTGGAATAAAAGTACGTATTCTAGATGCTCAAAGAAACACAAGATCAAATGTGACTTTTGGATGAAGAGAAGTTGGAGGTGTTTGATCGTGTAGGATTCTAATCTCTGGGCTCAATGTTTTATTGTCTGTAGATTCCTTCCTAGTGGGTACATTGTGCTAATATTTTTTTTTGAGGGAATTTCATATATAACCTATCAGGTATTTTGGTCCATCAGAAAATAGATTTCTATATTTTAGTCATTTTTGCAGTTGTTGATGATGCACTGGATGTTGAAATCATGTACTATTTTCCCTGGTTATGCCATCTTAACTTCCTTTCAGAACATTCAGATAATTTATGCAATATTGTTTTGGATCTTTTCTGCCCTTATTTAGTTGATATGATGTTTATATTCAGTAAAAGAACTATCAAATGCAACTAATGCCAGGAGGGGCCATATTTCGCTAGTTTAGTCTTAATATAGTTAGTCAATGCCCATTTATTTGATTTCCCTAATTCTTCTTCATCTTTATTGCTGCCTGTCAGCTCTTTTGCAGAGTTCAGAAGATTCTAGTGGCTTCTATGATTCTTTACTGCTGGGGTATCTTCGCAATTCCATTCCAAAATACCAATGCGGATAAGACCTTGTTTCATTCATGCCAAACTTATGGAGTCAGAAAGCCTAGAAGGGACTTATACATTCCCTTAGGTCTCTCAAGGTTTCAGAATATCTTTTATTCCTGAATTTCGCATTTTTGTTTCTAAAGTTTTGCAGCAGTCAATGTCTGATACCTCTTTCTATTCTGGCAAAATGTTGAACTTTCCCTTGTGTTAAGTAAAATAGCTTTTTGCAGATAGATGGTATAATAATTACAAACATAGTAGTGTGAGTAGTCCTCCAAATGTTACAGGAGGCATTCTCTCTGTTAGGTGAAAAGTTCAAATATCTTTCGAACTAGAACTAGGTTTAACAAACTCTATTTTCGGAAGCAAAATTAAACTTTTCGTGAATTTGAAACAAAGATTTAGCTTCTCTTAGCTGGTATCTACAAATAAAAAGAATGGTTTCCTTGGCTAGTACCGAAGTGTCAAGAATAGGCACTTCAAGTTGGGAAGTTGGTGGAATTTTCATGGTGCTTAAAAGACTGAGATAAATGGTGCATTATAGTGTTGTAGTTGTTCCTTCTGCGCTAGCTTTACTAAAGATCTAGACAATTCTAGGGTTGTAATTTGTCTTCTTTGAATGTTCTATGTTGCCTTTTTAGCACTTCTATCAATTTTGTGAGATGCCAGTGGCCTCTTCGAAGAGGGCAAAAGTCAAGCCACTGAGTGAAACAGTTTTGTTCTTTGCGGCATGCAAGACCATGTTTGTAAAGAGTTTGTGCCCACTGAAAGGAGCATGAACTGCCATTGTTACCCTGTTTTAGTCCAACTATAGTTAGTCAATGGGTTCCCCAACTGTTGTCAATGTTTTCGTGCATTGTTGTTGCCCAACTGTTATTCTTTGACAATAGACTGTCTTCGATGTTTTGTTCCATTTAGCACTTTATCTGGATGTTTTACTGTATTGAAGTATTCTCTTTCAGATAAGTCCAGACTTCACAATTTTTGCGTTGCTTAGTGACGAAACATCACTCATGCAAGTCTTTTGGAGAAAAAACTTATCACCAATTATGCATTATAGTTCTACTTTTTACCAAGAAAAAAAATTTACTTTATTGGTTGTACTACTTTTCTCCATTCAAAATTGCAGATGTCTCTACTAATTATGAATGAAAGATTAGGTGGTATGATGAAGACTTTTTGTAACACCTGTAAGGCTTAGTTTGGGAGTCTAGTATAGAAAAGAAAAGAAGGGAAAACTGAAGTTATTAGAGAGAGAGAGAAGAGAAGACGAGATGGTTAGGTTGCTTGGGATTTTTGAGAACAAGTGGAACAAAGGGAATGATTCTAAATATGCAAGTCATTAAATATTTGTTGTAATGCTTTTGAAAGACAAAATAGGCATTTTGAAAAAATTAACAAGCTTCCTCTAAGTTTCGTTCCATTTTCGTCCAATTTGGGCCGAAAAGTTTTAGCTGCTGCATTTCCTTTATTTTTCTTCTTATTAAAAACTAACAAATAAAGGTCCACTTTCATTTAGGTTACTATTTTTTGGAATTTTTATAGAAAAATATATTGCAACGGTTTGATGTATGTGAGATAAAAAACAAAATGACTGGAGAATGTGATTATGAATGTGAGATAAAAAACAAAATGACTGGAGAATGTGATTATGAAAAACGTAAAAATTTTTCCTTAAAAAACTACCATCCAAGCAAGGCAGAGGTCTTGTTTACCCTTCTTTTCTGTCCAAAACTCCAGCTAAGATTCCGTGTCAATATGGCTTAAGAGATGCTTAAGTCCAATTCAGATTGGGGCTTTTTCTGAACAATCATGCACAATTCATAGCAGTGGCATAACTAGGACCCTGTGGTGAGGGTGTAATAGCCAATTTTAGCCTAAATCATGCTCTTAGATTTATATAAGAAATATACTATGTACTTTGATTTGAGATTCCAAATCCTTTTCTCCCATTAGAGTTTCATTATTGTTTAATTTGGAATATGTCTAAAATTTTTGTTAGAGATAATCACTGAAATATCTTGTTTTAAAGGGTAAATGTAGAATTATGTGGGGGGGGGGGGGAGGAATATATAAAACTTCAAAGCATAATCTATATAGGAAAAGGAATTTTCTTAAAGTTAAGGGGGGCAGTACAACTAAAAGAAGGAATTTTATGAAATTCAGTGGGTGCAAATGTGATGCAAACTTAAAAAGTTTAAATTTTCAGGACCATTATATAATTTTATTAATCTTGTGGGGGAGCAATTGCCAACCCTCAAACCTATGTGGCTCCACCACTGCTTCAATAGCAGAGGGTAAAATGGGGTTATGCCATGCGTAGTGAAAAGGGGGTGAAAAAATGCTGAAGGATTTGGAAATTTGAACACTCAATAGATAAGTGATGTCTACATTTGTGTCCAAATAATGAATTTTGTTACAATTCATTTTCATTAATTTCGTTTTAAGAAACCAAATGCTGCAGGTTATTCTTTGATGTTCCTTTCCACGATCCACTTCAAGCATCAATCGTTGGTAAAGTTGCAAGACCCTGGACTTATTAGTTGATGGCAATGGTTAAATGTGGTGAATTTAACTGAACAAAATTCCAGTCTAAGAAAACAGGCATGTCTAAAGATTTTGTTGATATGCTTATCTATGTTCCACAATATATACAGGGATGAACAATCTCTTCATATAATATCAATTTACGTTTGGCTGCATTTGGATTGAGCTATTAATGAAATATTTGAAATCCTTCTAGTTGTTTAAATTATTTGGAAGATATTTAGATTTGTAATCCACTAATTAATTAAGTACATTTTTTTAAAATAAAAATCACGATTTCATTCGTTAGAGCTGAACTAATGGCAGAAAATACATCATCAAACGTGTCACAGAAATAACAAATTTGAAGGAAGGATCTACAGATACATCACATAACAAATCTGAAGGATCTATACATCAGATTTGGGAAATTACAAAAAAAATTTGCAACGTAATCCGAATGATATCAATCTTTTTAATGCAACGAACATCTGTACATGTCTTCTTCCATCGGATCTACTGTTTAAGTGCTTCAAGCCCTTATTTGAAGTTGAGATCTAACAAAATAGGCTCAGAAATTTTAGATCTGACAATTAGATCTGAAAAAATTGAGATAAAACAAAGAAAAATAGAACAAAAAAGCATAAAACTAACAGAAAATTCTAGGAACCCTAAGAAAGAAAGAACTCTCACTAGAAAAACTTTAGGAAAGAAGAAATCTCCCACTAGGAAATCTTAGGAGAAAACAATACTCTCACTAGAAATTCTAAGAGAGACTTTATTACTTATGAGCATAAAAAGAAATCATAGGTCTTCCCCCCATGGAGTAAGTTGTTGTTTTGTTTGAAAAGAATGGAGGAAGTTAGGGAGAAGGAAGAAAATCTTCTTTGACTAGAAGCTTTGAAACAAAAATTAAGTACATTTAGATACTAAAATAATTGATGGATTACAAACTTAAATAAGTTTAACATGTTAGAGCAAAACTTGATCTATCTAAGTCCGCTCAAACTAATTTGAATCAAGTCCAAATCGTGTACTTATTGTTTTTGAATCTTAAATTTCATAGTCAGTTGAACCAAATGTCAATTGTTGAAAATGTTAAGTAATATTATCAAGCAAAATTCTCAGGATTGACTTTTGAGTAACTTAATTTCTATTCAAGAAGTATAAATTTGTTCTCTTCAATCTCTTTAATCATTGGCTTTCACAGTTTTATCTAATGGGCTTACTACACTTCATTAGTAGGAACTAATGTTTACCTTTACAAATCAAAATTTTCACTGAATATGACTTTATAATTCTTTAATTCGGAATCGTTAGTACCAACTGAATTACAATAAGTCATGGCTAAAGTTAAAATGATGAATGACAAATAAAAATCAAAAGAATACGTTAAAACAATTTAAAAAATAATAATGGAAAAAAATGTATGGTGGTATGTCCAAATGAAGAAGAAATTTCCTTTTTTTAATAGAAATTGGAGAAAATTAGGGAATTGCTTGTAGTTAGAGGAGAATGCAAAAGGAAAACAAAAAGAAGAAATAGCTAGAAGAGAAAATAAATTAAGTAAATAATATAATAAAGTTTTCTTGAATTTCAATAAATTAATCTAAAACTATTGGAAATCATAAAACCAATGGCAATAACGCAGCTCAGCAAATGGCCACTAATATACTACTTTTATGACTTCAGTAGGTGATTTGATTTCAAGCCGCATCCACAAACTGTTTCACTAAGCATTTATCTGATGACCAAGGCAATGACATGCAAGCTAGACGAACAGTTATGTTCTTAGGTATCGATTCACTGATAATAGAAGCCTATCATTTTCATTCTTCTTTCTTTTAATATAAGAGACTTGATTAATGGAACGCATAGATCCGGTTTATTCATTATGTACATAGTGGCCACGCTAAAGATTGTGGCTTCGTAGGGATCGTACTTCACGAACAATTTTCTGCTGGAAGTGTATGGCATATAGAACACATTTTCTTCTCTTGCTATTTTGCTAGGGACGTTTGAGATAGGCTTGAACTCTGCCATTGTAGAGAAATGTACGGTGGCTAATTTTCAAGACTTGGGTGTTTTTTAGCAGAGACAATAGAGCAAGAGTTTGCATTGTTCATGGTGCGATTGTGGGTTATATGCACTGTATGCTCACGAGTCGCAAGCATATGCTTGAGGGTAGATTGATGAAGGCAAAGAGTTTAGTAGATTGAATATGTTCCTAAATGTCAGAATTTTAACGGATCTAGGACCTCTCCAACTGAGGTTCTGTCCAATTCCATCCAGTTATGTAAACTAGTATAATTTCGGTGCAAACTATTGTATTTTTGGTGTAACCGGAAGTTTTACACCAACTCAGTTATAATTTATATTTATACCAAAATCGTACTAGTTTACACCGAAATTCTATCAGTTTACATCCAAGTTCTATCAATTTATACAACTGGACAAAACTGGATCCGAAGAGCTCGAATTTCTAATTTTAGCAATCACAAAGGGCAGTGTCTATACTTGGCGAAGACACTTAAATAGGAAGCAGAACAAATCACCCGTTGATGCTTTGAAGATCAATATGGATGGAACGTGGGAAAAAAAAAGGCAGGGTAGAATTGGTTTAACCATTTTGGATGAGAATGCGGAGGTGATGGTAGCATTAGGAAGGCACAAGATAGTGATAATGAAACTTTAGCAATGATCCGTCCAGTGTAATTCTAGCATTTACACATTCAATTGCAGGGTGAATGATCAGGTGGCTAACTTAAGAAATTGATGAGCAATAGACTGGATGTGTCAAAGTTCAAGTGACTGGAGAATTATGCTAGGCTGCTGATTACTGTGTTTTTTGATTGTTGAATTCACTAAGAAGTTAATTTTAAAATTCCTTTACAATAAATTTCAGTTGAACTACAATAACTTAATTGGATAATGTCTCGATGTGCTTGCTTGTGCACGGATGTCAACCTTCATTTGAAAGCAAAATTTTACCCGTTACTTATGCACGGATTTGAAGGAGTCTTAATCAATATTTTTCAGTTTTGTGTTTTCCTGAACATTGGTTGATAGTTTATTTCTTGGGAGTGTGATGGTGCCATAGATTGTAACACCTATTTGAAAACTTTCAACTGCATTGCAACAGTTCCTCTGCATAATGTAGGGGTTATTATTATGTTATTCCTTTAAACTATAGCACCACGATCATTTTACTTGTTAATGTTATTTTTCTTGTCATTTTACGTAAATTTTTGAACAAAAATATCCTTCTCTCTAATGGTACTAGTATAGTGTTATTATCACTTTACCCCTTAAATTATAGTGCTACTATTAGTTTATTTTCTAATGTTATTTTTTAGGCATTTTATACTCCTGCTAAGCCAATTCAACATATTAAATATTTTAAATGGAAACATCCTTCTGTTTTGTATAATTAAACAATAAAAGTTAGAATGGTTTTATTCTTCTTCTTCTTTTTTTTTATACTAAGAGTACCAAGAAAGTAAAAGCAAAAGGGTTTTTTCTTCTTCTTTTTTTCATTCCCACTAATACAAAGAAAAAGATATGGAAGAGAGAGAGAGAGACCACCAAAAACTCAAATTTGAAAAGAAGAAAAAATAAAGAAGAATATAATATTTTGACTGTTTTAAAGTCATCGGAGTTGGAATTTGGTGGAAGGTAGAAGAGTGAGGAGAGAGTGAGGAGTGAGTGAGGAGTGATTTTAAAATAATGAGAATATTGAATTTTTCTCATTTTCTTTCTCAGAATTAAGTTCTTACTCTTTCCTCTATCTCATTTTCTTTTTGGTAACTAAAAAGAGTGAAAAAAAAGAGATAATAACACTTGTTGGTTTTTGAATTTGGTATCTCATTTTCTTTTAATTGTAAGAGAGGAAGCTAACTTCATCTAAAATTTTCCAATATGCTAAATTAATTTCATCAGTGGTGCCTAAAAAATAATATTAGGAGATAAATTGATAATAATGTTATAGTTTATTCGAGTAAACTGATAACAATTCTAAGGGCGAAACATGTTTTCTCACTCGAGTTAACAAGCAACATTACATTTGACCATTAGTTTTGTGGATAATGTAACTAATCTGCCATTTACGATTGCAATAGCTTGTCAAAAAATACTTCACATAATAGAAGTTTTAATAAAAGTGCTTATTAAGTGCTTAAATGCTTTTAAATATATTATTTGGATATATAGTTCAATAAGTACTTATTGTATTTGATAATGTGTAATTTGAAAATTTTTAAATGCATTTATCTCTTTATTTAATTCATAATTCATAATTTAGGATAACATGATTAAATTTAACGTTTTATTTCTTCAAATACAAAAGTTATTCTCAAAGCATCAAATTTGATCTTTTACTAAAAGTGTTTTTAACTGAAAAAGTTTCGCTTCTAATTTTATGGGACAATATTTATCAAAAGGCTCAAAATCACTTTTAGCACCCAAATGGACCCTAAAAAATAAACAACAAACTATGTTACATTTCATCATTAGTTTTGGGATAAAATAACTAAATAATAGCGCCTAATTATTTAAGGCATCTTTGGCTGAAAGAAACCCATCTCAAAAGCAGCTAAATGGGTATGTCAATAGATCGGATCTTACCCAAATCCAACTCAGATTCAAGATACTTGGGTAGGATCTGATTTTTTATGACCCATATTTAAATTTAAACTCATACCAAACCCTATTCAGACCAATATATATATAATTAAAATTATATATACATATTAGTAAATTTATAAAATATTCTAATATTATATGGTCATTGGATCGAATACAGTAAGACTTCAGAATTATTTTTTTCAAACTAATCCTAGTTATCATTGTAATTAGTACAAACTATTTCAGGAAAACAAGAAAAAAGTAAAGGCAAATAAATTAAAGATTGGACGTAGATATAGTAGGAGTTTTAAAAATAAATAGAAGCAGTCGTATATTGCATTCAACTTCTTGAATATTAATTTTATTATTTGAAAATAAAAATTGGATGGTGTTTATTTTTTTTTTCAAATCTATATATTTTTAATATATTTTTACTTTAGTATGTGTAAAAAAATAGAACCGATACATATCGGATACCCAGATCCAGACGGATTTGGGTTTGAACTTATTTTTTTCAGACCCACAGAGATCTAGGTCTAACAAAATTTAATAGATTTAAATCTGAATTAAAGGAATTTAATCCAAACGTAACCCATTGACATGCCTATAGCCAAGCCATGAGTGGGGAACTCACATTCACTAGGGCCGGAGTCCTTCCTGCGATCACAACCCATATCAAAGGCAGCCATGATTGAAAAACTCAGCAGGGTATAGTTCCCAGGCAAAGGGTTGACAACCCATCTCAAAACTAACCATGTCTGAGGAAACTAGTAGTGCAGGAGTTCCCATAGAAGATCAACTCAGCGATCTGCCTGACGCCGTCATCCACCACATACTCTCGTTCCTCCGGACAAAATTTGCTGCGGTGACTTCCGTTCTTTCCACCAGGTGGAGGTATCTTTTCTTAGATGTTCCCAAGATTGACTTTGACGAGTCACTGGTTTTCAAAAATCCTGACCTAAAAGGCAGACATGGTGTTAACAAAAACGATGAATTGATGTTAGAGGCGGGAATCCGTTGTTTGGCTGCGACACTTGATAAATCTCATAAAACTTCCATAAAAGATTTCGGCTTAGATTATTAGAGCTATGACATGGGAAAATGGATCTAATTAAGGTGTGGATATCTTCTCCACTCTGTAGCAATGTTGAAGTTGTTGACATTTTCGTTGAACGAGTTTGCTACTGTGAGAGCTTAAAATCCATCCCACCTGAAATATTTGGACGCAAATTGCTTGTAGTATTGAAATTACGTGAGAGTTTATCCTCAGGGTTCCAGAATTGGAACGATCGTGCTTCCACGTCTGAACGTGTTGAGTTTAGCAAGAGAGGTGAGACTGCTCAGTAATACTCGACGTTGGGAAGTCGCTGTGAGATGTCCATTGCTTGGGGATTTCCGGGTTTCTAATGTCAATCTTCTTGCTATTGAATTAGTTGATAATTCGATTCCTTTGCTAAAAAAGTTGGTTTCGAATGTGCCTATTGGAGGGGATCGGGTTGTTCTTAACATCCCGAATCTTGAGTATCTGGAATGTGATTATCTTGAGCATCTTGAGTATCTGGAATGTTTCGTGCCCACTAGTTGGCTCAACTTGCAAGTTGAAATCTTTTATTGGAGCTGATCTATGTTTTATTTCTTTGACTGAGGCTTATCAGTTTCACCAGCTCATTGATGAAATGTCCAATGTAAAGATTCTGCGTTAATGGGCCTATATTATAGAGGTAAATTTCTTTTAATTGTTAATATCTGTAGTTTAGTGACCTTTTCTTGATTTTTGGGCTTACAGTACATATTTTGCTTCCATTTGAATAACTGTTGCACTTTATGTTGTTATTTGAAGTGTCTCAATGAGACAAATCATCTGCTACCTGAACTTCTAAATTTGACACACTTGGACCTATTGGCATGCCGGGTTGAAAATTGGAAGTGCTTGTCTGTGACATGGTGAGTTGGCCTTTGAACTTAGGTGATTTGAACGGAGTGGACCGAATGAGTTTTGACTTTCTCCTTTTAAAATAGGTAGAGATAAGATTATTTGATCTAATGTCAAGTTTCTCTTTTGTCTTTTGATCAGTGTGGAGAGGAAATTGACCGCAATATACTCCTACAAAATAGTGCTAAAGATAAACCTCGGTGTTTGGATGAGCATCTTACAGAAGTTAAAATAAACAATTTCAGTGGGAGAAAATATGAGTTTCAGATAGTAAGATATTTTCTGAAGCATGGGAGTGTGTTGCAGAAGATGTCTATATATGCTTATGAAGTTGAATTTCGGGAAAAAGGCAATCATTCGTTAACAAGAAGTTATCAAAGTCGAGGAGGCGCTTCAAAAACTGTGAGGTTGTGCTTCATTAAGCGTATGGAGGAAACTTTTGTGCTTTAGATGCTCAAAGACACTCAAAATATCAAATTCGCGACTTTTGGATCCAAAAGATGTTGGCGCTGTTTTCTTCTGTATGATTCCTGACTCTGGACTTTAGTGTTTCATTCTACAGATTCCTTCCTGTGAGTGCAATCTTCTGAACTATTGGGTTTTCGTGGTTTGACATATAAAGTATTGAGGTATTTTGGTCCATTTAAAAGCAGAGTTCAATTCCTTTCGTCCTTTCTGCCGGCGTTGATAATGTACTGGATGCCAAAATCATTAACTCGTTCTCTGAATATCTGTAGATGCTACGTTAACTTCTTCTTTAACATTATTGCTGTGGTTCTTTTCTTCCTGCAATTAGGTGATCATGAGATTGGATTCAGTAAAGAACTATTGAACTCTACCCATACTTTGCAAGCTCAAATCTAAAAATATTAATCAGTGCCAGTTTATATAGGTTTCCTAATTGTTGTTTGTTGTTTGGTACATTATTGCCGCCTACGCTCATTTGCAGAACTTAGTGGTCTGTATGATTCTTCACTGCTGAGTGCTTTTGCAATTCTGTTCCCAAACATCGAAGTGAACAATGCTTTGTTCCATTTATGCAAATCTATGTAGTCTAAAACACCTACAAGGGGCTTGTGTTCTTTGAGACTACTCTAAGTTTGACAATTACCTTTTGTTCTTGAATTTCACATTTTTTATATCAAGATTGGTGCTGAAATTTAGTTCATGTCTGATAGGTCTTCTGCTCTATGGAAAAGTTGAACGCTTCCTTGTGTCAAGTAAAATTGCTTCTTTTGATATATTTGTATAATGATAACAATAATTGTTAGAGGGGTTAGTCATCAAGATGTTCGCAAAGACGGGAGGCATTCCTCTTCTTGGTGACCAGTTTGATATGTTTCGGAGGAGGAATTTGGCAAACTCTGTTTTCAGAGGCCAAATTACTTTTTGCAGAAATTTGAGACAAAGATTTAGCTTCTCTTAGCTACTACCCACAAATAAAAGAAACAATGCCTTAGCTAGTATCAAAAGGTCAAAGAAATGGCTCTTCCAGTTGGGAAGAAGAAGAAAGTGAAGTTCTCGTGGTAGTTAAAATATAAGATTGTTTTTAATTGAACTTATGGAGTGAAATGGTGCATTATGGTGATGTATTTATTTTTTCTGCTCTGGATTTTGCTTTACTGAACATCCAGAGAATTCTAGGGCTGTAATTAGTGTCCTTTGAGATTTCCTAAACTGTTTGCTTTGTTTTACTCTTCTTCTGCCATTGCTTCAACTCCCTCATCAAAGGTTTCAACACCTTCACAAGTGACTATCTTTCCCACACAGCAGAAAATATCTTTCCAATTGTCAATTACTTTGTTTTGCATTCCCTTAGCATCAGGATTAGACTGCATAAAAATAAGTGGATTAATTCATCATATAAATTAGGTAGCAACACAAGATAAATGACTGCTTGTTTTGTACCTTAACATAAACTTTCCATTCAGTTACATCTTTTGCTGTCACAACAATCATCTTTCGTTCTTCATCCCACATGAATCCACTTTGTGTCTTGATTGCATCTGTAACCACCTATAGTACTTTTTCCACAGTTTGAGGTGATTCTTTATGTTTTCTTTTGTCAATTCAAGACCCAATTCAGAGTTCATTTACTCGAGTGCAGTTTGTAAAACTAGAGGCTTGCAAGAATTGCCATCACTCTTATTCCCTTTAGCCATCTGGTCAAGCAAGACCTAAGCCAAGGCTTTATCCATTGCCTTAGTCCATGCAACATAGCCTCAAAGTTTTTCCGTTGATTGAGTACTTGATTGAGATTTTTCAAATTGCTTCCCATTTCCTTTCTTTCTTATAAAATATAACAAACACCCAAAGAGAAGTTTTGGCACTGAATCTTACAGAAGAAGTTTATGGTACAAACATCCAGGACCACAATACTTGGAGACTGCAAATTCAAATTACAAACTTCAACAAATAAAGTAGAAAAGTTCGGATGTGATGAACTGGCAAACTATAAATCATGTACAATCAAGTTCATTCAGACTGAATCCTAATCCTTAATATCAATTTCAGCCTTAGGCCGCATCAGGAAAACTGGAACTGATGAGAATCAAATTGTTTGCTTCCAAGTCTAAAATCTTCATTTAATGGTTTGGCAGCAAAACTTAGTGTGATACACAGTCAGTATTTACAGTGCTATTACTACAACAGACCAACATTTAGAAAGTTAATACAGATGCAGTTTAACCATATTTATCTAGCCTTATAAACTTTAAAGAATCTAGTAAACCAGAACAGAGATTTCCTTTCCTATTCACAATAGAAATTTGAAACCAATAGAATGAAGAACAAGTCCATACTTTCACAGAACTTGCTCATCAAGATAACTACTTGTTTCGTTTGGGTTTTACGCCGCTGGGCCATTATCAACGCCAATGAGTACAATGTTAACCTTTTCATTGGACTCTTGCCCTCAGTTAACCTTTTCCACTTGCTATGAGGCCAATGAGTCAACAATGTTAACTCAGTCATTTTCTTGGTTCCAGTGCACC
Source organism: Coffea humblotiana (assembly GCA_023065735.1). Classification (NCBI taxonomy): domain Eukaryota; kingdom Viridiplantae; phylum Streptophyta; class Magnoliopsida; order Gentianales; family Rubiaceae; genus Coffea; species Coffea humblotiana. Next base: position 18,031,817 of record CM041212.1, on the reverse strand, counting down.
AAAGCTGCTATAAAATGTTGGTGTGAAATTCCAATATTCTGCGTTTTAATTGAACAACCCTTTTACATATTTTTTGGGGAGGGGCGTGGGGATGGGGGCAAGGGGGAAAGAGGATGAAGAGAAGGGACATAAAAATAGAAAGAGTAGAAGTATGACTATTGAGGAAGCGTGTTACTATCAGTTTCATGGAAATAGAGTCAGCAAAGTCTTGAACCAAGTCAGCTCCCTTTAAGTGCATTCTAGCTAAAAACACAACATGGAACTTAAGCCAACTGATGGGGGAGGACAACCTATCCAAGCCGGTGTATGAAAATCAAGCACCTATAGCTGCAGTGCAAGTATTACTTTTGATTATATTTAGCCACTTGCTCTAGAAATATAATCAAAAGTTAGTACAAGACTTCTAATGAAGTAGCATGTTGCGCTAAAAAGTGTTACAAATAAGGGATTACATAAGTAAGAAAAAACGAGTTGTAAACTCCAAATATTTCTCAATAGGTGGGGAAAGAGTTGCAAAGTTCTTTATGGGATGTGAGTCACTTGAAGATTTAAATTTGTCTTAGTGCTACCCAGAAGAAGGTCAAATTCTAGATCTCTCCATGAATTCCCTTAGAATAATGACATTATCCTATAATGACATTCACAAAATTATGATTGATAAGTGATAACCCAAATCTTCGATACTTGATGATTGAATCTCTTGATGAACACGCGCTAAAAAATTTAAGAGTCTCTAGTCACAGCAGAGTTCATTATAGAATTTCACCCTATTGATGATTTTACCTTCATCTATGAAGATACTGCTTGATTTTTGCTCGTGTAGATTTGAAAATTTGGTGCATACGAAGTTTTCAGCAGGGAGCCGAACTTTACCTCGTTCATGTCTCGCTCAGATGCTAAATAAAGTTGAAACTGTTGATTGCTCTGGTTGTCAAACTCAATTTATATCATCGAGTATCTTTTACAACATGAAGCAGTTCTCAAAGAAATAAGTTTTAGGTTTTGAGAGGATAACGCATCCACTGAACAATGGTTATATTCCAAATGGAGGAAATTGTTAATGCTTCCAAGATGCTCAAAGACCTACAAGATTGTTCCCCCTGAGTAAACTCCATTTTCTGTGAAGTAGTTTTTTGTGTATGGAGTAAAAAAATATTAGAGCTTATACATGGTGAAAATGTCATGTGCTTGTTTTTGAATCAAAATCCTTATGCCAAAACTTGTTTTGCTTAAATTTTACTGTATATAAACCACAATTGCTGGTTTCTATGTCCTTCACACAATGGAAGGTGCAAAAATTATTACGAATTGTAGACAAGTTTAGGGAATATGACAGAGTAATGTATTGTTAGTTTAATGATATTTAAGGATATAATAGATACTATGATAGTAATACGTATGATAATGCTGAGATAAAGTTGAAACTTTGAGAATATATGGGAAAAAAATCAACTAGGACTCAGGAAATATAGAACATTAAAGAAGATAATCATATGGTTCAATGTTCAGCTAATAAGTGAAACCTCTAATGGCTGGAAATCGTATGGAACAGACTAATGTTCAATATGTCCAAGGTAAAAGAATTTTAGCCATTACACCAATTTCTAAAGACCCAGGACCAAAATGACAAATCAGAAAAGCCAGCAACATAACTAAAATCTTCGATTTTTCCTTTGTCAAGCCAGGTGTTGTACTTGATCAACAGATGAAGAAGGAGGAGACAAGGAGATTCAGGCCGGCATTTTTAATCCTTTTCTGGTAAGAGTTCTATTCCTTAGTCGAATAGGTTTATTGTTCAAATCCTATTTCAATTTGTACATACAAATTCCATGTGTACTATTTTTATTAAGTTTTTTTTCTTCTTTCCTTCTCAATGTTACAGCTACAGCATTACCTGAAAATATATCGATGCCGATCGAGCTATGATCTAAAAGGTCATAGTTCAAAGTTCCCTTCAATCGACCCTGCCCATGCTTTATGAAGTAGAAAATGAACTTAAATGTACAGAGAAGGCAATATGGCAGCTCGTAAAGTTGCTACCTAGAAAAAATTTAGGATAAATTACAGTTTATCTAGATGGTTTACTACCTTTACACATTAATTCTCTTATATTTTAATAGCTATCCATGACCCCTTCACGGTTTCAACTAAAAATTTAAAGAGATGGAATGGCTCATTTGTAATGAACTACTTTAAATGTCAAGATTACTCTCGTTTAGAAACTAAAATAATTGAAGTCACAAAGATAGGTAAATATAATATGTATTACACTTAACCTTCTGTAAGTTATGCACTTTCACGTTACTCTCTTGTGATTTTCAATAGAATCCCTTGTGGTTAACCAATAATTTTTATCTTGACATTCGCACCAGCTATGTTATGGAGGAGGTATCCATCATTTTAACACTTTGATCTAAGCTATAAGAGGTTATGTCTGTTTTTTTGAAACAATAGGGGACTTATGAAAAAATATATTAAACTAAGGTTAAGTATAATTCACAAAAAAAAATTATAATGTAGAATGCTCCTTGAAACTTTAATTTTATGATATTGGTATAACTTAAACCACAAACATATGTAAAAAAGGCCATATTCTACACTGCATAAGCAGTAAGACTAATGTTTGGTTGCTATAGATTTTAAGTGATAATAATCCACTAGGATTGATCTAATGGTTAGCAGAGGGTTTTTAGACTTCTTCACATTGCCAAATCCAGAGTTTCAAATCATGGTCGTAAGAGTTATATTTAAAAAAAAAATGACACGGAAGCAATTAACAAAAGAGGGGTGCTTGTTCAAGATTCATAGATAAGCATATAGTCCAAGGAAGAGATCAAGTATGAATTTGCATATCTAATATTTAAACAGAAACTACAGAACAATTAAGCTACAAGAAGCAACTATAATTTGTCTACGGTGGAAATAACAAAGCAATTTATAGTATAGGAGAGAACTGAATGTTTCAGCAAATTAAAGATTGCAGAAAGCAATGGAATGGGTTTATCCATGTATTTGCAAGGCTGGTTTTTCCTTTAAACACAATATTGCAGTTCTTTGAGCGCTTTGAGCCCTTCAATAGCTTCTTTGGCGGCCATCCCTTAGACATTCCATACTCTAACGGAGACATAGACATAACATCAAGCACAGCTGCCTGCTGCAGAAGATACCGTACTAATTCAAACTCCAACTTATGCCCAGAAAAATTTCTTATCTCAATTTCCCTAAGGTGTTTAGCAAAACACACAGGCTTCTCTTGAGCACCATAATCCAGTGCTGTCTGGGTATATACTTCACAGTGCTGTCCAAGAAATGCAAATATTTGGCAACCAAATCAAATTGACTTCTTTCTCTCAGTTAGCATTAAATAGAACTTTATGCCAAAAGCAATTATTCATGAACATTCGACAGTGTGACAATTAGTTGAAAATCTAACTTACCAAGTCACAAATCAGCATTTCCAGGTTGGGAGCACAATGCAGCAGAATTTCTAAAAGTTGCCACTGGTAATCACGGCTTGCTTTAAGCTCCATACGTCTCAAATTATGAAATTCAGGCAATGAATGAGGAGATCGAAAGAGAACCTTTGTATCACAAACAACACAAGTATCATGAAAATGCTAGAGGAACAGAGATTTTGCATCATAATGTGTGGATTTTGGCGAAGAAATTAGAACTAAAATCAAAGAAATTTACCTCTGAAGAAGCGCCTGATAGACGAAGAAACTTAACATTGCACATTTTACTAATAAAACTAAATAACTGCAAACGTGATAGCACAGGGGGCATTCCAGGAGAAAATTCGGCTCTGACCAGAGACTTGAACCCACATGTTGACTGTACTTTACTATAAGAATCATCGTACTCGAGAACCTGAAGATTGGGGGTATTAAGAACAACCTTGTCCATACCCCAAAACGGGCGCTAGATTAACTTTTCTAGGGAAAGAATTGAAATTTCAACAGATCCAACTTTATATGTACGTGGCCGCACTGCATTAGTCCAGGCATCCTCAGGATCAACTACACGGCCTTGCCCGTATCTCAAACTTGTATCACTGCCCAGTACTGTCAACAATTCTATATGCAAAACTTTGAGCTTGGGCAAACAAAAAATATTTGGAAATTTGACAAGAGCTCCGCCACACAATTTCAAAACCACAAGCGTTTTGCACCAAAATATTTCACTAGGCAAGACTGCACTATTTTCATTCTCTCCCAGTCCAATTGCAATATCAAGAACTTGTATATCACGCCAAAGCATAAAAGATATCCATACACTTGCAAGATAACTTGTGGAAATGTTTTGGCTGTGAAGACGAAATTCACTAACAGAATACGATTCCCACAGCATAACCAGTCTAAAAACAAAGTTTATATACTTTTCAAGCCACTCTGGTTGTGATTGTGTTTGAACTTGTGATCTTTTATAAGGAATTTGTTTTCTTTGCGGTGGATGCAAAAGCAAAGAGTCATCAAGATCAATTTTGGGGACTGACAAGAAAATGTACCTCCACTTGGTGGATAAAATAGATGTGGCAGCTGCAAATTTTGTGGGAAGAAATGAAAGTATGTGACAGATTATGGAGTGATGTAGGTTGCTGAGTCTATCTTCATCTTCTATACAACCTTTGGGTACCATGCGCTCTCTACTCATGATTGCCGCACTGACGCCTTTGTTAGTTGATTAGGGACATTGTTTATGAGGTAGGGTTTTCTTTTCTATCAGTTATTGATGGTTTTCCCGATTCTGTGCCCTTAGCGTACAAAATAAAAGGTGAGGTAATTTACATTTTCTGTGGAAAAAAGATTAAAATTCCTATACAAAAGTTTATACTGAGAATAATGTAAAATTTCAGGGTGATCCACCCTCTTTGCCTATTTTAGGGCACGAAGCAGAATTAACCATCTAGATTCCTAGTTGAATTTTAGGATTTTAACCAGGTTACGTCTACCAAACTTGTGATGTTTTGAGGGTAAGGACTTTGGAAATTTTCAAACTCACCATAAATATTGAAAATTTTTATTCCATTAGTAGTCTTCACTTCCACTCTAGCTTACTCGATGTTTTGGTCGATAGGAGCTTCTTGCAGCTGCAAGAAGCTAGGGAAAGTATGTACAATTATCCCTTTTTTTTGAATTATTTTTTTGCATTTCCAATGTTGGTTGAATAATCAATCGAAGAAAAAAGCACGGTGATGAAAGAAAAAATAGAGAAACAAATATTCAAATTTGGCCATGCATTTGCACAAGCATTTTTGCATCTTCACGAAATTTTTTTTTTTTGAATAGATATTAATAAGAACTCAAAATGATAGATATACAAAATTGGAAGTACTATATATATTGTCAATGTATACTATATCAATCCATATAACATATAATACAATAATGTATTTGTTTCTACTGAATCTTATCTTGATGTTTAATTTTACTTATTTTGAGTAATGGTGGTGGCAAAGTTACATTTGAGAGAACAAGATATTGTAGGGAAATCTACTAATATTGATTACTTATTCAAAAGAAATCGTATAGAGAAGAATTTAATAAGCAAAATTCTACAAATGGAAAAAGAACCCAAATCTAAGTACGATTGTAGAAATAAGTAGTTGATTTGCAATTATTTAATTATAAGAAAGGAGAATATAGTTTTTCTTTACTTTCCTATAGAATCAATGAAATTGATAATAGTGTGATAGATTTGTAATTGATTGATTAGAAGGAAAAAATGTATTTGCTTTCTTTTATTTTCTATAATAGAGAATGGGCATCCTTACGTTTTGGCAGGAGTAGACCATAAAAAAAGAAAAAAGAATAGAAAAATTTTTGGAATATATACTTGAAAGGACATAGTAATAATAATATATGTAAATGCACTTGAAATTTGATGCATTTGAACTTTAAACAATAATAGGGAACTAAATAGAGGAACTTTATTTAGTCAAAGAATAAAATAAAAATATAAAAAAAGGAAACTAATTTAGGAGAACACTTTTGTTGAAAAGATCTAAAATCTCTAGCTAGTAGTGTGAACATCAATCCACTCTTGCTTTCACCCCCACCTATGACACTTGTTGAAAAACTAATGCAGAACTTGCTCAAATCAGTGCTTAAGTAGAAATGGCTTTGACCCATAAAAAGCTACAAAAACAATGGATTTGAAAAGAAAAATTATAACAGTTGATGAAATGAATGAGCTACTAATCGACAACCTAAATAAATTAATATGAATCATACGCTAAAATTAGGCAATATGAAACGACATAAAAATTGAAAAATTGTCAAAATTGTAGAAATAATGATAAATAATAATCAAGCCAAACAATAAGGGTACAAAAATAGAAAAATATGATAGAAAAAGAAATCATGCGTTACCATTTGCTTTGGAGAAAATGTTGTAAAGAAAACTGATAGATTGATTGATTAAAAAAATCAAGAAAGTCATATATTAACTCTAATGTATAAATAGCGGGGAAATAATATATTCATTACTATTAGCTAAAAATAAGGGAGTAAACAGAAAGAAATAATTTGATTGTCAACAAAAACAAAAAGAAAATAACAAGACACAAATGTTAATCATGTCCAAGTGGCAACAACAAAGGATGTCCACTTGGTATTATATAGATTTGTCCAACTAAATACTTACAAATAGGGTATATTTCGGCAAAATATTGATAGAAAAGAACTAAAATAATAAATTTATCAAATTTAAGATATTAAATATAAGACAAACATTGAAACTAAATAAAATAAGAATAGTTCACTCATGCACAAATTAATAATTAGTTGTAAACGACTCTTAAGCATGGCTTAAGTTTAGACTATATTGGATTCCATTTTGGAGCTTTAACGCAACTCCAGTGCTGGAGTTTATGTCGGAGTTGTCACAGGAGTTCATTGAAAAATTACTGGAAATTGCTTTTTTTTTTTAAAAAAATCTCTAAGAAGCCTAATCCGGCCATGTTTGGGATATAACTTTAGAAAACTATAACTAGGGGTATTCTAGATCATTTTTATGGTTAGAAAGTATTAATCTAGCATTAGTTCAACATTTTTATATCTTCTATTCTTGAGAAATCGAGGAAGATGGAAATTGGAGCAGGGAAAATTGAGAAGTTTTATTTACTTTTATCTTCTTATTTGTATCTTTTCTTTGAATTGTTGGATTTATTGATGATTATGTTGAACTGAATTGTTTCTAGGATTAGGATTTTGTGAAGGAAATTTGATTATTTATCATAGTTAAATTCTTAACCGTTGCCTTGATTTATCTATTTTATTTTAATTACACATTTATGCCTAATCATTATGAACATGTCCTTAGGTTTCATATTGAACTGAAAAAAGTAGATAATCGTGCACTAGATAGATAAATATATTTAATCTAATCATAAGAGTAGGTTGGCTTTTGTATGATATAATTATATCACCTAAGATTTTAAAGGGTTTCATTATTTACGTATAATCTCATCAGAAATGTGAGATTTAATATGAACAATTTAGGTATATCGAGAGATAATTTAAAGTACCTTTAAATGATACATTCTTCGCTTGTTAAAAAAATAATTGGATAAATAATTCAAACTCTGAATCAAAATCTATAACCCTGGTCTTTTGCCAATATTTTCTCACCTATATCTTATTTGATTTGATTATTTATTTCATTTCGCAATTAGTGATTAACAACCCCTTGAATTACAATTTCATCATTTTTATTGAAATAATTAAAATAGAAAAATTAACTAGTTCTTGTGGGTTTAACCCCTAGAATATTTCAAGTGAATTATTACTACAATCGACCTTGTGCGATTGCAGAAAACCGTCGATCGACAAATGAAATTTAAAAATCCTAAAACCAACGATCAAGTGTTATGTAGTTAGTCTAAAGTTGTACTAGGCCAATCAAAGAAATACCATAAGATCGAAGGGTTAAAGACTTGAAGAGTCTATAGTATAAAGGGCTTTGTGGTGTGTTATTTGATTTTAAAGAAAGAGGAAAAAAAATGCAAAAGCCTTATTGTTTTGTCGCGCGACTTGTCTATTACATTCTACAGTTTGTTAATCATAAAGACAAAATGATTCATAGGCATTCCTCCTGCTACTAATCTGAGTGCCTTAAACGCAGATGCAATTTAAGAGACGCTTATGACGCATCTTTTTTTTTTTTGCCGAAATGATATGTGATTTTATAGATAGAAAAACCTTTACAGTTTCAAGTAAAGATTTGAGAGAACTTTACAATCAGTGCAAACTAACACTGAGGAATCCAAAATTCCTGATCTTCGATGAAGTCTAGCGCTTGCACGCTAATCCTATGACTTATATGGTTAAGATTGCTATTTACTAAACAAAAGGGGCACATGCGAAACAAAGACTTGAGGCTATATATATCCTCCATCAGTGTGGCCATTCGCATATCCTGAGATTTCCTTTGCTGGATGAGATTATACGTTAGCTTGTTCTGGATTTGCACTTCAATCTTCTCCAACTTCTGGACAGCCGCTTTACACATCAGTAGTTTGATTGCTGTTAGCTCATCCATGACCTGGTGACCAGAACTTCTTTCCTGCAAAGTCCATCCTGGTATCATGTTTTGATTATCCATTGAGACAGTGACGCCTATCCCAAATTGAGGAGTGTCTTTGCTCTTTTTTGTTGCGAACCTTAGTCTCAGGATGCCTTCAATGTCTTCCTGTTGTTGAGGGGATTCCGTCTGATCTCTTGTTTCTTCTGTGCTCGTGTTTGAGGTTTTTGTCAATACTTCTTCATATTCCAACCATTCCTCCTGAGCTGTCTGCATTGTTCTCATAGGGGGGTGCTGCTTGGCATTGAATTCCTTCGCGCTTCTGCTTTTCCAAATTTGCCAAAGGATGTTGGCTGTTAGGGAGATATGTTTGCTACCCTCTCTTCTAGTGCTAGCTTCCATCACTGTAGTCCACCACTTACTGAAACAACCATGTTGGTCTAGTATTCCTTCCCACTGGATAGGTGACATTTTCCACACTAGTTTGACATGGTTGCAGTTAAGCAAAGCATGCTCTATCGTCTCACCTTCCTCACCACAGATTCTGCATGTTGGGTCACCTTGTTTGGTTCTATCATAGATGAGTTGTCTTACTGGTAAAGCCTGGTTCAGGCATTTCCACAAGAAAATCTTCACCTTGTGCTTGATGTTCAGTTTCCAAAGATACTCCCAGCTTTTCTGTCTATTCGAGCTCCAGCTTGTACCAATTATCTCCCTGGCTCCCTGTTCACTTTCCTTCTGGCCTTCAGATTGTATTCTGTAAGCTGATCTCACTGAGTAATTCCCATTTGAGCTATGAATCCAGTAGTTGCTGTCCTCTCTGTTAGTCAGGCTTATGGGGATGCTTAGTATACTTTCTGCCTCCTTGGAGCTAAAGTTTCTGAAGATCAGATGTTTATTCCATCTCTTCTGGATTATCAGCTCGTCTACCTTTACCAGATTGCATCCTTGTGGTTTCTGTGTGGTAACCTTTCCTTGATGGTTATCTGGCATCCAACTATCCTCCCATATATAGGTGCTCTTTCCATTGCCTATCCTTCTCCTGGTTCCTTTCTCTATCAGCTGCCTTGCTCCCATCAGACCTTTCCAAATCCAGGATGCATTTCCAGCTACTTTGCACTTGAGAAGTGATTATTTTGGATGGTATTTGTCCTTGAGCACTTTGCTAACAAGCAGATTTGGTTGTGTGAGTAGCCTCCATACTTGCTTCCCCAATAGCGCTGTGTTGAATGCCTCTAAATCTTTAAATCCCAATCCTCCATCCTTCCTGTCCAGTGACATTTTACTCCAAGATCTCCAATGCATCTTGTTCTTTCCATTTGCCTCTCCCCACCAATAGTTTGCCATCACTGCATTGATCTCTTTGCATACCTTCTTTGGCATCTTGAAGCATGACATCGTGTATGTTGGCATTGCCATTGTCACTGATTTGAGCATAACCTCTTTGCCTGCAGCACTTAACAGCTTATTTTTCCATTTCTTCAGTCTCTGCTGGATGTTGTCTTTAATGTAACCGAATAGTTGCTGTTTCGATCTGGTGATCACCATTGGGAGTCCCAAATACTTGCCTTGGTTGACCATTTGAATATTTCCAAGTGCTTGACAGACTTCCATCTTGGCTTCCTGCTCCAAATTCTTGCTGAAAATGACTGAGGATTTTTCGAAGTTGATCAGCTGTCCAGTACCTCTTTCATACACATTGAGTAGTCTTCTGAGTTCTGATGCATTCTGGGAGTCAGCTTTACAAAATATCAAAGAATCATCTGCAAAAAACAAGTGAGTTAGTCTAGGCCCTTGCCTACTAATTCGCATGCCTTCGATTCTTTGTTCAGTTGCTGCCTTCTGGAGGAGATTGGAGAAACCTTCTAAGCAAAGCAGGAATAGATAGGGTGACAGTGGATCTCCCTGTCTAATTCCTCTATGTGGTAGCACATATTCCTTCACCTCTCCATTGATCATGAAAGAATAGGAGACTGATGAAATGCATTCCATGATCCAGCTTCTCCATTTGTCATTGAACCCCATCTGTTGCATCACAGCTTCCAAGAATCTCCATTCCACCCTGTCATAAGCTTTTGACATGTCTAATTTCACAGCCATAAAGCCATCTTTCCCAAGTCTTTTATTTTTGAGATAATGTAGAAATTCATGGGAAATCATAATGTTATCTAAAATTTGCCTTCCAGGAATAAAAGCTGATTGATTTTGCTAATGCAAGTATGAAGAGTTGGTTTCAATCTATTAGCTAAGATCTTTGCTATAATTTTATAAACTGTTGTGCACAAGCTAATGGGCCTATAATGCTTGAGAGAAGTGGGAATCGTGACTTTGGGAATGAGAGAAATAATAGTATGATCGGCTAACTTAATGAGGTGACCAGTGTGAATAAAAGTTTGAATAGCTCCAACCAGATCCTTTTTTATTGTGTGCCAGAACTTCTGGAAGAAAATGGGAGGCATTTCATCTATACCTGGGGCTTTATCAGGACTCATGGAAAAAAGGGCAGATCTAATTTCCTCCTCTCCCATAGGTTTAGTTAGACTTTCATTCATACTATCTGAGATCGTGTGTGGTATACCATCCAGGACCTCTTCCATCGCCTATAGTAATCAGCAATTTCAACACCAAGCTCCTCCTCACTTTTAGTCCAGGTGCCTTCTCTCTTTGTATTTCCATCATTCTATTCCTTTTCCTTCTCCCCTCCACACTAGCATGAAAAAAACTGGTGTTCTTGTCACCTGCCTTTAACCATTGCATCCTAGCTTTCTGACTCCAGTAAATTTCCTCTTCCCTGTATGCCTCTTTCAATTTCTTCTTTAGACCATTCCTGATATCCCTCTTGCCCTCAAAGTCCCTTGTTTTCAGCTCCTGCAGTTGGTTCTTGAGCACTTCAATATTCTTTCTAGCATTGCCTTGTATCTTGTTTTTCCATTGCAAAAGTGCCACCCTACACCTTTTCACTTTCTTTATTACTCTAAACATCCGTGTGCCTTCATCTTCTTGTTCCCAAGCCTGTTTGATAATGTCATTGATCTCTTCTTTTTGGAGCCACCTTTTATCAAAATAGAACCTTTTTTTCCTCCTGATTTGACATGGCTTGGTATCAAAGATCAGCATGCTATGGTCAGAAGCAAATGTATCCTAATGTTTGCAGGTGACCTTCTCAAAGGTTTGAAGCCAAGGGTAGCTACACAATCCTCTATCCAGTCTTTGTTTTACTTCCCCAGCACCCTCCCAGTTGTTATACCAAGTCCATGGATGTCCCTCAAAGCCCACATCCATCAACTAGTTGTCGTTAATGAAGTCCTTAAATGCCTTAAAGCTACCCTCCTCCCTCCAGTTGCCACCCCATTTCTCTTCATTTGATACAATGTCATTGAAGTCACCTGCCATTAGCCATTTGTTCCCCCACAATCTTTTCCTCGCCTGTAACACCTTCCATTGCTGTTTCCTTACTTAATCCTCACTGTTGGCATAGACCCCTACAAACCACTAGTCACACTTGCTTTCCTTGTCCTCAATCTGAGCTTCAATAGTGAAGGCAGTCTTGATCACTTGTTTTATCCGTATATCCTCTTTCCATAGCAATGCCATCCCTTCTGCCTTGTTGCATGGCATCCACAAAAACAGCTTCCTCAAAATGCAAAATGTTTTTTACTTTTTCCAGGTACTTACTTCTATTTTTGGTTTCACGCAAGAACATTATATCTGGAGAGGAGAGGTTATTCATCTCTTTCAACTGGGGAATTGTCAAGGGACTCCTCACATCTTGACAATTCCACACCAGTACTCTCATTTAACCATTGGGGTCCATAAAGGGTTGGACCCCTCCCCCTTCACCCTGACTTTGAAGAATTGTACCCCATTTCCACCTTCTTTCTCTTTCCTTCCTGCATGTTTTCCTCGTCTATGTCCATGTCAAGATCCCCCTTAGTCCCTTTCCTTTTCCCATTCTTCCTTTCCTTCACTGTATTAGTGCTCAACTCCTTAAGTGATTGTCTATGTTTCTTTGGGGACCTTAACACTCTCAGGATTCTTCTAGCCTGCTTAATCAGTGCCTCTTTAACCTTAGGCCCTTCTATTGTTTCTATGCTAGCAGATTCCCGTATTGGTATGCTTTCCTTGTTGCTGTCAGACCATGGCATTTGGGCTATCAAGGTACCTTGTTCCTCCTCCATCATCAGACAATCACCACTTGCTTCTATAATGCCATTACCTTCTTCTCCTACCAATCCCTCAGCTATATTAATACCTTGGGGACAAGGCTTCACACCCCTTACTTCCCCTCCATCCTGCAAGTTCCCTACTTCATGATCAGTCTTCCTAATTACCGGAGTATGTTTGTCTGGGATTAGTTCCCAACTCTCCCTAATGTCACCTCCCTGTGCTACCTGAACAGTCCCTCCTCTTGTTAGTCTCCCACCCTCAGAATCAGCCTCTTTGGTTTTACCTTTTCCTTTCTCTTTTTGTGTTTCCACCCTTTTCTCCTGATCTTCAGGCTTCCTTTGCTCCTTCCATTCCCCATCTTGGAGCCTCCATTGGTGTTTTTCAGGGTTGAACACTATGCTAGCCTGTTTTTTCTGTGGTGAGTTCCTTGCATTGCCAGCTCGCAGCCATGGACCAAACTGATTATCCTTTCTCCCCACCCCCTTATTTCCTTATCTCATACATGTCCTTTCATTATGTCCTTTGACTCCACAGTTATAGCAAAAATCCGGGCACCTCTCATATTTAAAACTTGCCCATTTGGTTATTCCCCTACCTTAACAATTGTTCCTCTCAGAAGTGGCTTGGAAATATCTGCCATCACCAGAAGTTTCAGGTGTCTTCCTTCTTTGCCCCCAGTTTGAGGAACAATCACCTCTCTTACCTTGTGAAAATTTGCACCTATCTTTTTACCTGCATCCTTAGACATCCAATGTACTGGCAAGTTCCATACCTGAATCCATAAAGGTGCTAACCTAAGCCTTGTCATCCTCCTCAATACCCTCGTACCATTCGCTTAGCACCAACATTTGGTTGTCAACTATCCATGGACCTCCTGATAGAATCCTCTGTCTATCACTTTCTGACGGTAGAATGAACTGAAACAAGTTGGTTCCTAACTCCACGACTTGTAGATTTCTAGGGTAGCTCCATGCAGTTAACACAAAATTCTTGATCCCAGTGTAATTTGCCACTTTCTCTCCCATTACCTTACCAATCAAACTATTTTTGCATTCCTTAATTCCACCAATTAGTTCCTCATTTTCCAGATTTGCCATTTGGAGCTCTACACTAGAAAGGTCAAAGTTTTGCATAATTTCTGCCAGCTCGTCCACCATGATAAAGACGTTCTGAAGGTATTCCACACATGACTCTGTAAGTTTGAAGAAGCTACTGTCCCTGTATCACGAAGAGGGATAGATCTACCCTACCCTACCAAGGAGGCTAAACTAGACAGAAAAGAGTCCTGATCTACTAAAGAAAACAGCTTGGGAAAGACTATTATGGTTAGGAAATTACCTATCTTAGCTCGCTTGGGTGTCACGAAGATCTGGTTACCATAATGCAGAACAGCTTTCTAATTGGCTCTTATATGCTTCTGCGCTGTAGTGACACTTCAGCTTCCCCTGCATAGGATTTTTTTTTAACTCACTTTCTCTCTGTTTTTTTTTCTCTCCAGCTATCAGTGTTTGTCTGGCTGTGTTTCCTACCTCTGGGATCTTTAATAGTGGGGATTGAGAAGGATTGCTCGTTGTTGCTGAGAATCCAACAGCATTAATCAACTACATGCATTAAAGAAGCTCGGAAAGAATGAGTTTGAGAAAAGTGCGCCAGTGTTATGGTTTCTGGAAAGTGTTTGAATTTTCAAACTTCAAATCTTCACTTTTCGGACCTGTTGGTAGCTCCCACCAGGGGGAGAGAGAGCTCTCTTTTTAGAGAGAGAAGTGCCTCTACTTTAGAGAGAGGATTCTCTTATGACGCATCTTAGGAACTAAAGACTGGCTAAATTGTGGAAACGTAGTATGAATTTGCCTATGTTTTTAGACTCGGACCGGGTATCGACTAGGTCGAATTCAAGGGTCAGGGATCAGGGGTCAATAGGTTTGATCAAGTTCGATCAAGATTAAATCGAATGACGTCATAAATAAAAATTATTTAAAAATTAAAATATTGTATGTAAAATACCTAAGAGTATGTTAATATTAATAAAAGTGTATTCATATATATATTTGATGTTTCAAATATATTTAACAAGAAAATACAAAGAAATTAGAACGATCAAGTAGCAATTTATATTATTCAATGAATATTAACAAGTTTAGAATTAAAATTATGGACTTAATTGAAAAATAATACCAAACTTTTGGACAACATTTATAAAGTATGAAATAGGTATATTAGTAATTTTTAACAACCTAGAGGTCAAAACATAATATTGAAAGTGCTTTGACCTTTCAAAAAAAAAAACTACGACACAAACCGGCCGGTTTTTCAGTCAAACTCGGTTTTTGACCGGGTTTCACATGTCTTTATCCCTCCGGTTTTTTAGTATAGCTCGGACCAGATACTTGGCCGGTTTTCGATTCGATCGATCGGACCGGCGGTCTGGTCCAAGTTTAAAAACATTGAAATTTGCACAAAATATTCTCCTATTTCCAAAAGGGCGAAGATTGACTGCAAATTAGTGAACACGGAAGTATTTCATTTGTTAAAAAAATTAACTAGATTAGAAGATGGATTGAAAGGGAATTACATGTTGTGTTATGACCCATGTACCCGAAGAAAAGATAAAATAGGAAATCTGGAAGGATTAGTAGACTTGTAGAATTGACCTCATGCTGAGCTTCTTGATTTCTCTATCCATTTGACCGGTGACTATACCAACAATTGTTCAGTCAAGAGATTAAGGAATTTGATACTATTAAAAAGATCTTGGCTTCGAGTCTTGTGAACGGAGAAAAAGAAAAACTTGAAGAGTCCGAAGGTGATTGGGATTAATCGGATCCAATATAGTAATCCAATATGGTCATCGAGACATTGAAAGGTTTACACCAAAAAAAAAAGAGGAAAAAAGGTGAGCGTCAGACCAAACATCTTGGAACCACATCAAAGGGGCGAATAGGGATGCCCAAAAGTTGCAGGAACGTTTTCTTCAACAAAGAGAGAATAACGTCCTCTATAAATTCCCAAAAGTCGTGGCGGCAGCGGCGGCGGTAACAAGCTTCCTACAAGGGATTCGCGCAAGTCGTTTATCCATTAACGATTGTGCTTTTGTCGACCGTTGTTTGACCATTTTGTAGTGGCAGCGGCGGTAACGAACTTCTTTGCTTGCCGATTTAGCTTTTTTTTTTTTGCTGATAAAGGCTTCAATTTGCCTGTAGAGTTTTGTCATCCAAGCACCTTTTTTCCCCATTTTTAATTTAAGGTGTTATCCAAACAAGTTGTGTAAAGATATATTTAATTTTGTGAATAGAACTGTAAATAAATTGAATTGAATCGAGTTTTGATCTAATTAAATAGAGGTCGATTCAATTTTATCAAATTCAAACTTGACAAATTCTCAATATAAAATCTGAGCAAAAACTTGACCTCAAGTTCGAATCTAGTAGAGCTTGAGTTTAAGAAAAATAAAAGCCAATTATTACATTCTTTTAGAATCGATAAAATAGACATTTTGCCTAAATAATTAATACAAATGTTGGAGACATATATGTAATTTTACTTTTAAAAATAAAAATATTAAAAACATACAAATTCGAGCCAGCTCAATGAGCCAACTAACCGATTATCTCTATACTCAAGCTTAAGCTTGATTTGGTTGGCTTGAGTTTGGTATTGCCAAACTTGAGCCGAGAGTTGAATTTTGATTGAGTCGGCTCGGAAGCACTCATGAGCTAATTTGGTTCATTTGCAGCTCTAATTGTGAACTATGGGAACCAACTGAGAAACCACTTATTTGACATTTCTAATTTGGGTTCTTATTTGAAGGGCATGCTTGCAATGTGCATTGATTAAGAGGGGTTTTGGATGTTAGATTATTCAAAAAATGAATTAAATTTGGGAATTATGTCTCAATTCTAAAGCAAGAAATAAATATAAGCATTTGCAATTTAAATGGATAACAGTGCACAAATTAGGTGTAAAACTAGTATCCATTTAATACTCGCTAAAATTATTAAATTATACTTCCTCCGTCCCATTAAAAGTATCCTACTTTTTATTTTGGGATGTCCCAAAATATTTTTACTGTTGAGAAAGTCAAACCACATTTTAGTCTTTCTTTCCAATATAACCCCTCCTTCTAATTATATGCATGTTATCATTCAAATTAAAATTTTAAATTTGTAGAGGTAAAATTGAAAAAGAAACACAAACACCACAATTAAACTACTACTCTTAAAAGGTCGGATTCCGGAAATAGGACCAAATAATTGGGATGGAGGGAGTATCTTTGAAGGATAATCTGCATCCACCAGCACCAATTTCACTAATAAGGGTATTGTATTGGTGACTTGTACAATTAGTATCAACAACTCATACGACTAATATTAAAACTTCTGGTGAGGTTTAGGAGTATGAATTTAATCTGTCCTGAATAATATATGTTGGTTTTCTTGTGAAATTTCTACAAAAAAACCTTTGTGTTAGTTTCAAATATTGGTTCGCATTTCAAGTTAAATCATATGCCTTTCAAACTTATAGTCGTCATATAACACATTGAATATGAAAGTGAGCTAATCTATAAATGCTGGTTATAATTGAAGTTTATCTAGCTTGGACGATTTTCCAAATTAACTAGCAATGATGGCTGTTCTCTTACTGGATCAAAAAATTTCTACATTTTAGCTCAAGGTTGTGGGAATCAAAGAGAATGGCTATAAGTTTTTACACTTAAGAAGCCAAGAGCAATGATTTTACGTTATCTTATGTTAAATCTGATCGCATAAGAAATAGAATAACCAAGAATTGAGTTCTCATTGCTGCTAATTATCTTCCTTTGCCTATAAAATCAATTTCTTAGATTTTGATTGTCATTGGTACGAACCCATTTGATTCAATTACTTAACAAACAAAATTATAGTGATTTTGAGTATTTGATGTACGCGGCCAAAATTACTTAAATTGGTATGAGCCGTTCTTAAAGTATCGAAATAAGTAAAAGCCATTACACCCATAATCACTCAACTCTCCCTTTCGCCGCCTTTTTTTAAATTAGAAAAAGCAAAGTTGATTGGCTATTGTTTTCACAAAATGCATGAACAATTCAAGCAATTTTACACACACATAAAAATATGTAAGAAGAGGAGAAGAAAAAAATATACAAAGAAATACTCAATAGTTTTATTAATTTAAAATTCAACGATAACAATATTAAGTTGTATTCTTTTGCTAATAACAATTTACAACTAATAATTCTTAGAGGCCTTCTTTCTATTTCATAACTTGACTCAAGTCTTCAAAACTGTACTTTTCTTGGCTCTTTTTTCAAGAATTGACTCAACTCTTCGAATAACAACGTATTAGGCTAACACACACACATATAGAGTGGTCCGTTTCTTAGCAGTTAAAATAATGCCCAAGCCAATAGAGTAGTCCGTTCTTAGTAGTTAAAATAATTTCTAAACCAAATATGGAATCCAGTAGATGCTCGGACTTGGACTTGGGATTAGTCAAGCGGTTTTGGAGCCGCCACAACACTAATGGATACCAATGACTAGCAAATAAACATTAGCTGGAAACCATCAAAACCAATTTTGACTCGTACTATGTCAGCAAACCCATAATCGATAAGGAATCTACCAAACTAAATTCGATGCAGGCTTGGACATAAACTAGAAACAGGCCGAATACAATTTGCCAGTAACTAAACTAATAAAAGCTTGGTTTCATTGTCATCGTGGCCTTTCTTGAACCAAGCTCGCCATTGTGATTATCTCCAATGCCATTTCGAGCTTCCATCTTCACAGAAAATTCTACCGTTGTATAAACAATATGGAACCTCAAATTGCAATTGATCTTCAATTTCATCTTCACACGTGTTAGTGGAATAAACTTTATTCCTTTGCATGGCCTCCTTTGTTGAAAAAGCTCAAGCATATTTACTCCTTCTTGATTGCATACTCCATAATTTAATTCATCTACATCATCAAGAAAATTTCCTAAAATTACAAAATCATACTTTCCGCCATCGAGGTTTTTAACATCACCATATTTTTCCAAAATCATATTTTTTCACAAAAAGAAAAATAATTGTTAGATGAAGTAGAGAAAGAAGAAATTGTAGGTGCACATGCAGATGAAGAATTTGTGATTGAAAAGAAATTTTACAAAATCGCAAAATCATGCATTCCACCACCAAGTTTTTTAACATCTCCTTATTTTTCGTTTAATTTTTCCATACTAACAATTGCATCAACTTTAGCAATACCACAATCTTCAACTAAATTGTCCACTCCGTAATTAATATCAACCAATTCAACTATTTGATTTTCTTCATCAAATAAATTATTAACTCCCATAAAATCAAGAATTTCTATCTCATCACGATCATTAATAATATTATTTATTTGACCAATGATTTCACTTTCTTTCTCAACCATGTGTAAAATTTTCTTTTCAATCACAAATTCTTCATCTGCATATGCACCCACAATTTCTACAATTTCTTCTTTCTTTACTTCATCCAAAAATTCTTTTTCTTCTTTCTCGTCACAGATTTTTTCTCTACCATGACCACAATAATAATTCATCAAAATTTTCCAAGTCTCCCTTACGATTTTTGCATGAATGAATTTTTTAACTACCTGCAACTCAACTTTTGTATTGAGATAATGAAGTGCCTTGTGATACAATTGTCAATTCTTCTCCAACTCTTTAATTGCATCACTTGATAATTTCTTACCTGCTATTGGTTCTGTGAAACCCTTTTGGACAATATCCCAAACTTCAATAGATTACAAAAATGTCTTCATCATCAAACTCCAACTCTTAAAATCATTTTAACCATCAAAGATAAAAATGCCACAATATTGTAGATAATGTAGATCCATATCTTACTTTCATGAACAAACTCTAAGATCAAAGTTTAGAATTCTGATACCACTTATTAGTACAAAAAAATATGCACAATGGAAGCAATTTTATATACATATAAAAACATGTGGGAAGCGAGGATAATAAATATATAAACAAATACTCAACATTTTTATTAATTCAAAACTCAACATTAACAATATCAAGTCGTAGCCTTTCACTTACGACAACTCACAACTAATAATTCTTAAAACTTTCCCTCTATCTCTCAACTTGACTCTTCAAATAATACTTTCCACAATTCTCTTTTCAACATTCAACTCAACTCGTCAAATAACAACGTACTAGACTAACACATATAGAATAGTCAGTTTCCTAATAGTTAAAACAATCTCTCAACCAAATACGGTATCCAGTAGTTATTCGGACTTGGACTTGGGATTTGTCAAGCAGTTTTGGAACCGCCACAACACCAATAGAAACCAATGAGGAGCCAATAAACATTAGAAGGAAAGTATCAAAAGCAATTTTGACTAGTCCTATATTATTAAACCCATAATAGATAAGGAATATACCAAACTAAATTTGGTGCAGACTTGGACATAAACTAGAAACGCGCCGCATATATTTTAGCAATAACTAAACTAATAAAGGTTGGTTTAATTGTCATCAGTTAATTACGATAAGTAAAAGTTTGCACAAACTTAATTTGATTATTAGCCTCTGAGATACAAGTAAACATGCTTGCCTACAGAGTCAAATCCTCTCTAATTGAGCCCTGAAAGACAACAACAGAAGACAACTCAAATTTCTTAAGCAGCATCAATGTTGAACTTAGGTGTCGAGCACTACAAGCCTATAGTTTTTGTTGTACGTCGGGCACTGCAAGCCTACAGCTTTTGTTTACTATTCAAGTACACACAATGAGAGTGAGTGCTGACGAAATCCTTTGAAAGTTTGAGGAGGAGAGGGGAAAGTACATCGGTCGGTGCTTTGGTCCCTCAGGTTTTTGTTTCTTTTCGAGGATTGCAGAATGGTAATCCTAAGACGTTCTTCATAGAACAACTTAGCCAAATATTGTTTACTAGATTCTAAAGTCACAACACCTCGATTGGAACATTCAAAAGAACACAACAGTCCAATAATTTGAAACTCGGACCGTAATTGAACTGGTAAAATGGCCGGGTCAAGGTTCAATCAGTTCAACTAGTTCAATCCCGGTTCATTGATTTATTTATTTTTTTGTTTTTAAAAATAAAAAATAACAAATAAGTAGAAATGTGTAAAATCAACACAAATATCCTAAATTTTATAATATCATCTGGAGAGGATTTACTGATTTAGTACCTTCTAATTCATCTACCAAATAAAAAAAATTGTGACTAGTACTATATTAGTAAACCCATAATAGATAAGGAATCTACCAAACTAAATTTTGTGTAGACTTGGACATAAACTAGAAACGGGCTGCATATAATTTGGCAATAACTAATCTAATAAAGCTTGGTTTAATTGTCATCAGTTAATTATGATAAGTAGACTTGATTATTAGCCTTTGAGAT
The DNA here is from genome assembly GCA_023065735.1 of Coffea humblotiana. Lineage (NCBI taxonomy): Eukaryota > Viridiplantae > Streptophyta > Magnoliopsida > Gentianales > Rubiaceae > Coffea > Coffea humblotiana. The sequence goes on along the minus strand of CM041212.1, from coordinate 18,010,713 downwards.
ACAAGTAAACATACTTGCCTATAGAGTCAAATCCTCTTTAATTGAGCCCCAAAAGACAATAAAGAAAGACAACTCAAATTTCTTAAGTAGCATCGTTGTTGAACTTAGGTGTCGAGCACCGCAAGCCTACAGTTTTTGTTGGTACTATTCAAGTACACACAGTGAGAGTGACTGCTGACGAAATCCTTTGAAACTTTGAGGAGAAGAAGGGCAAGTACATCGGTCGGTGCTTTGGTCTCTCCAATTTTTGTTTCCTTCTGAGGATTGTAGAATGGTAATCCTAAGACGTTCTTCACATAACAACTTAGCCAAGTATTGAATGTTTACTAGATTCCAAAGTCTCAACACCTAGTATTGAATGTTTACTTGATTCCAAAGTCTCAACACCTCAACTAGAGCATTTAAAAGATCACAACATTCCAATGCTTTCAAACTCGAACCAGTGATTCAATCAGTAAAATGGTCGGGTCAAGGTTCAAGCGGTTCAACTGGTTCAACCATGGTTCATTGATTTTTTAAAAATATTTTATATTTTTAAAATAAAAAATAAGAAGAGACATGTAAAATCAACACAAAAATCCTAAATTTTGTAATAGCTTCTAGAGAAGATTGACTGATTTAATACCTTCTAATTCATCTACCAAATAAAAGAAAAAACACTCTGTTTGGATCCATCAGTTTTTCAAATATTATAAAAATTAGAAATACTCTGTAAAAATTAGTTTTTCAAATACTATAAAAAATTTTAAAAAGTACTCTAAAAGGTACTCTAAAAAGTAGTCTAATTTTTTTTAATATTTAAAAAATATCCCAAAATATATTCTACAAACTCTACTACTCTTAAATATCTCAAAATATACTCTAAAAACTCTGCTATAATACAATTTTTCAAAAACACCCCAAAAAAAGCTAATCCAAATGGTATCAAAAAAATTATGAACAAATCTATCCAATATCTTAAATTAAACAAAGAATAGTTTAACTTTTCCAGCTCAAAAAAAACTGAAAGGATTTGTAAAGTTAACTCCAAAAAGAAAGTAGAAAAAATCATGAATATGAAACAAAACATGGAAGAGAAAAGGGAAAACAAGCATGTTTTTTATCTGCCAAATTCAACTTCCTTATCGTTTGTACCATCAATAATGTGAAAGAAATGATAGAAGAGAAAAGGGAAAAAGAAAAAAGAAGAGGAGATGAGCGGAGCTTGTAGAGTGGCTCTTGGAGGTGAAGATTCTTAAAGAAGGAAGAGGATTGAGGGTTTCTTTAATTTTTTATTGGATTAGTCATTTTATATTTAAGTTGCGCCAACTAAGGTTTTTTTTTTTAATTTGAGAAAAATGGCTCATCAACCAATTTAATTGCAATAGCAGACAATTAGTTGTAATTGTTGGGCTTTGATAAAACGCCAAAAGTTCAAAAAAGTGAATAGCTCATAAAAAAAAGGTCCAAGTCCAAGTCCCAAGTCAAAATTCAAAAATCGAACTTGACTAGTTTAACCGATTTATTTTGGCTCACCGGTTTTGAAATTTTTCGGATTTCTCATAGAACCAGTCCGGTTGTTAAAACACTGCAACAGTCACATTGACAGCTGTCAAGTGCCTACCTACGTATCAATCCTGGGCCTCTTGTTGCAATGCAGTATATCTCAGCTAGCTCACTGCTGAGTTTCGGGAGAGTTAGCCCATTTTTTACTTTTTTTGAAGTGGGATCACGTACTATTAACAAGTTTAGAACTTATCCACCTCGATTTGCCCATTCTGACATTATTTGTGGAGCTACTATCCAAATGTAACTAAAAACTCATTGAACAACACTTATATATATATATATATTCACGAGCGCGGGTTACACATATGACAATTAATTCATTCATAATCAAGTTTTATGTTTACAAATTCTAAATATCCCATATGTGATTTTTCACAAATATACGAGTCGTAATTGAGTATAGGGTGCTAAGGGTCGAACTTATAAGAAAGATTGTCAATTATCGATAATTTTTAAATTCCTTTATTATTTAGATTATTATAAGTACAAGAAAATAAATCTACACTATAAATATGATATAAAAGTAATAAAAATAACAATAGAAAATTCTTAGAGGTATGAAATTCCTTACTACTCTTGCAAATGAAATTACCGGTTACTTATATATTATTATCTTAGTTAGTTATAACGTAATTTCTTAATGTATGTAAAACCTACTTTCGTAGTGAATCAACTATACTTGTAACTAAACCGTACCTACTTTCGTGGTTATGAAATTAGTTACAAGTTTATTTCTTCTATTAAATTACATGAAACAAGTCATTAAAGTCACATAGGTGCTCCTCTACTCTTGTGCGTGTACTCTCTAGATTTATCACTTCCTTAAAACTAGTGTTAAATCCCAATTTTTATTGCAAATTTGATACCTTAAGATTATCACAATTAATGGCTGGTTATCATAATTAGATAAGCTAAAGTGCTAAATAATTTGCTCAAAATAATATCATCAAATAACCAAATAAATATCACTAATGAGATATCGAAAGATCATCCATAACTCTAGACATAAACTTTAGCCAAATATAATAAAATCCAAACTTGTATTATAACTAAACATTAAATCAAATACAAGAGAGAAAGTAGTAGAAAAGATATCACCCTTATCACATGAGATCAAACTCTCCATCTTGCTCCTTAATATTCATCCAAGTTTAGTTACAAGTACAAGAAGGATAAACCACAATAACTATACTAGTCTACCCTAACTAATGAACTAAGGAAATTCTAGTGACAATTTATATTTTTGTGTAGTTCTCTAGCCTTCCAAAGTTATCAAAATGTTTTTTAAAGGTCTCTATTTATAGAAAATTCAATATCCAAATGAGTTGTTTTTAGTTGGCAAAGTTGGCTCTTAAAACTCCCAAAAGTTGTTTCTACAAGATTCTATGCTTGCTTGCTCATATGCAGTCGGATTGCTTATAGAAAAATTGGTCAAAAAACTTGTGTGAATAGAAAAAAAGTTACAGAACAATTTGCAACCGCAATTGAAGAATACGTGACCTGAGGTCGTGTATTGCCCACATTTTGCCTTTTTTGCAGGTTTGCTCATTTCTGATCGATCTTCATTCTTATTCTATTTTTGCACCAATTTCAACTGATATTTTCTTGATGATGGAGGTTGAACTAACTTTGTACAAAATATAAAAATTGTAGCCCTTTTAGTTGGCTTTCCAATGCATAAAAAATCATCCAATTTGGAGCTCTGTAGACTGAGAAATGACCAAAATACTCGCAACTAGTCAAACCCCTACTTCAATTTTCGATAACAAAATTACACATTTATATTTTGACATTTTGACAATGAAAATGACTGAACCGAACTTCGAGATCTTCACAAGAAATATAGATCTATCTCTTAGCTTCAAAATGATTTAAGAATCACCTCAATCTAATGCGTATAACTCAAGATATAACCATAATACCATAAGGTATCAAAGCTATTTTAACTTGCATTTCATCCTCTGAACATTTTGCACTTTATGTCTTCTTTAAATTACTTCAAATCATCAACAATCATCAACATATCTTCTTAATTCAATTCATTTAATGATTGAATCATTAAACCTATAAGAACATGAAGTTTTCACCATTTTAAACCATAGAAATGTAATTTTTACACTTTAACCATAAAAATGTCAATCTTCACTAGAAAATATAGTTAATTAGCTATAAAAGTAAATAAAATACACCAAAAATAAATAGTAAAACACACTTAAAACACACAAAATATGCACTTATCATATATATATATATATGTATATATATATCCTTGGTATTTCTCCACAAAGCCATCCAAATGAGATGAACCATCCCTTCTTCTACGCCACTTGCGCTTCATTTTGTCTCCAAGGGAAAGAAAAGTGGGAGAGTTAAAGTTCGAGTGTGCATTTAATCTAATATAAAGAGTATACAAAGAAAAAAGAAAAGAAAAAGAGGTAAACATTATCGAACAGATTCGGGTTGCCTGTGACGACCCCATCTTCCCCTAGGGCAAACCCAAGAGTTTGGCGAACCGCCTGCCCAACTCTCGCCAGGACTCGCTCACTTACTCCAGTAAAACAAGTTACAAATTCAAAAGTAAATGAAACAACAGTTCCTAAATTTAGAATGTACATTTATACCCAGTTCTATCTCAAAAATTCATACATTCCCACATATAATAAAAGATTCAAGTTTTACATAACTTTCAATTCTAATCGAGCACTAGCGCGAGTACAATCACAAAATTTTAAAAACTAGACTACGCCAGCCTGTACCAGCCTCACGCCCACGGTCGTACCCCCTGTAAGGAAAACAAAACTAATAGGGTGAGTCAAAATTCAGTGAGGTTCCAAAACATCATGCAAACCCAAGTAGCAACTTGACCACAATATAAAATGAAAATGTCAAAGTAGCGAGCATAAGAGTTCATAAAATGAGCAATATCACTTCACACAGCAGTCATTAGGTACCCAACATTGACAGGAAAAAGGATACAGCCGCTCTTGCAAGCTAACTCGGCCATAACTTTATCAAATAGTAGTTGACACTCCGTCAACTTTCAAGTAGTATAACCAGTCCAGTAGTGCGCCACTTAACTCCACTCTCCATCCACCATTCAATCCCCCTACCGGGCCCGAACTCCAATATAAACAGTGGTGGTAATACTCGAGCATACCAATTAGTCGAGGAGATAGCACTCCACTCGACCGAACAGAAGACCCAGGGCTCGTTATCTAATTGACTATGCCCTTGCCGGCTCGCTTGATTAACTAACCACAGGGTTTCTGGAATTCCATATAGTATTCAAGTCGTACACATGTATATCAAGTCAATAATAACCAGTGAACAGTAATAAGTCGCATTAGGGCAGGTGCGATAAGGTACACCCTTACCCGTCCAAACAAGTCAAGTACTATCCAATTGCATTAGCCAAGTATTTCATTCAAGCATCAAGTTCAATCATGCACTTGGAACACTCACCAACGAGTTATTGCTTTCCAACCAAGCTCAGGTTCAACTCCCAGGCTGGAACCCAAATCTGCGATAAAATACCGTTTAACAATTTGAAATCAATTAGGATTTCAAAATATAGGAGTTTCGCTTAAAAAAAATCAAGTAAATAGAACTTATTTAAGTAGTACTCATTTTACTTATAAAACTCTAGAAAATTCATGCTCGCTCTTTTGGTTTTGATAAAGAAGCGATTAAAATGTTTTAATTCGCAACTTGGCGGAAAAAACTAGAAAATCGTGTATAAAGTGGTCGTTACTTTGTATTTGAAAAATATACATTTTTGAGCAAAAGTTTAGCTTATAAGTCACCCACAAGGTCAACTTAAGCATCCATAGGTAAACTAAGTCCAAATCGATCACAAGTCATACCCCTATTTCCGCTTTCACTCACCTATCCCACGAGAAGAAAAACGGGCAGCACTTCCCCCTATTTTCCTTAACTTTTTCTCCTATTTTCCAAACCATATTCCATGTCAACTCAACCCAAATCAATACCATAAATAATAAGATAAAAGCAGCTCTTAATCTAGGCCACGAAACCATCTAATTGGAACTTATTTCTAACATATATACATCACCTATTAAAGCTGAAAAATCTCTAATAAAGTTGGAAATTCCCATTTAGAAGCTAAAAGTCACAATAGAGCTACCAATCATCACATAAGTCCATAACCAAGCTCAATACCAACATATCCTATACTAAACCTTTAGCACCATCAAATAAGGATTTCATACTACGCGCTATTTGTATAATGACTAAGGGCTAGTAGGGAAACTCGGTCTCAAACAATCAACAATCACTATTCAACTCAAGAGCATAAAGCTATGAGAAAATCTCAATTCCAATCATAAAATCAAGCTCAAAATGGTTTAACAACTCCAACTTAAAGTTGGAAATGGAAACAAGAACAACTTTAGAAAACAGAATTTTCTCCAGTTTTGCGCGACACTGTTTGAAAAATCGTATCGCAAGTTTCTTAACTCTAAAATTTATAAACTTTATATCGTTGGAAAATAAACTCAAAGGACTACAATTTCTCAGAATACACATTTGTAAAATTCTATCCATAATTCAGTCAAATTCCAGTCTCAAGTTGCTGCTTCATCAGGTAGAAAAACAGAGCAGGTGTGAAAATTCAGTCAAATTTGGAAAATCATAGATATTCATAAGAATTGATAAAAATTCTGAAATTTTCACGGTAGAATGCACTCTGAATCTAGTTTCAAACGCAATTGATGGCACTCAATTTCAATTTTTTTATACGAAGTTATGATCATTTTACTAAATCTGTCCAGGGGTGACTGTCATCCGAAATTTCAACCTTTCACTCTCTCAGCCATCTCCACAGATTTCCAACAAATTCTTCAAGTTTTCCTCCAACCAAGTTATCAAGTTTCCTCTAGATTCAAAGGTAAACATACAATATGTATCATGCAAAGTGGAAATAAGTCATTTCTCAACCAAAATTTGCAAATAACACCTGCAATTCCACAGCTCACACTCACAGCCCCCCCCAAAAGTTTCAGCAGCAACTCCCTTCAATTTTAACCATTTCAAGTCTTATTTCTGGCCACAAATCACACATCAACAACCTCATAACACACAAGCAAGTGAGAATCAAGCACTTTCTAGCAAATTTCATACCAAAATATCCATACAACTTCCAAAACATTCCATCGGCTAAGCTAGAAAATTAGTTTAGCAGTCATACAACTTCCATTCAAAATTTCAGCCATAAGATCGGATTTTCTGGCCAAATAATAAGTATACTAAACATATTCCGTGAGTTCAAGTATATTTATTCTTGATCAAGCAAGAAAATTGAAAAGAAACTGCCTTTACACTACATCGGTCCTAGCTGGAAAATTTCCAGCAAGAAAACAAGTTCTACAACCTGGTTTTACTTCAATCTAGCATCAAATTTTACATGCATTAGGATTCCACTAAAATATATATAAAAGGTGATGGTTTCTAGCTATATTGCCTAGTTTTTTTTCGACCCAAACTCAAGCTGGAAATCAGTTTACCCTTCTACCTTCTCCTGGCTAGGAATGGAACTAGAATTTCTGGTTCCTTTTGGCTGGAAATGGAGCAAGAACTCTGGTTTCTCTCTTGGCTGAAGTAGAAATAGGAGCTTTGATTTCTCTCTTTCTGAAGTTTTTCTCTCGGTTGGATGATGAAGCAAGACAAGGGAACTTCCTTTAGCTTTCCCTCTAGCTCTCGGCTCCAACAAGAAGAGAAGTAAGGGTTCGGTCATGCAATACGAGAAAAGGCTAGCAAGGGTGAAGACTTGGTCAAGAGGGCTTAGTCAAAATTGGTGGCTGTCTAAAGTTCAAACTCTCTCATCTCTCGGCCAAATTGGAGGAAAACAAGAGAAAGCTTGGCTAATTTTCCTCTCTCTCTCGGTTAAGCTAAAAGGAAGAAACAAGAAGGACTTGGTCAACTTTTGCATGCTATTTGGATAGGTATTCTCTACTCCTCTCTCGGCTGAAATGGTGGAAAAACAAGAGGAAAACTTGGCTAATTTTTTTCCTCTCTCACTCGGCTGAAATCACATGACTTGGTCAACTTTTGTAGGCCATTTTGGATAATTTTTTTTTCTTGGTCAAAAATGAAGGCAAGGAGCTAGACTAAAGAAAATTTTTAGTCAAAATGTTTTGTGGTTGAGCAAGATGTCTTACATTAATTGTGGGTGCATTCAAGTCGTCTAATCACATCAAACGAGCAAACATGGAAAGTAAATAATATCATGCAAATTGCAACACATTCGAATATTAGATGAAATTATAGATGATAAAAATAATTGTCGGGCTCTCACATTGCCAAGTACTAGTGGCATTCCTATGGACGCTGACACTAGCCATAGTACTTTCCTTCGTTCATCACAACTCTCTTCTTGTATATCTTCCTCATTCACCACTTTGTCTTTATTCTCCCTTAGGCTAGTACAAATTATTAATTTCTCCATGCAAATGCAACTTCCATTTCCACATTCTCCTTCATTACTCTGAAAACTCTCGTAAAAAACAAAATCAAAGGCGGAAGCTGATTGCAGTGGAAACGGAAACGGAAGGCAAGGAAAGAAGCCTGAACAAGCCAATTCAAGAAAAGGTTGCATGAGGGGCAAAGGCAGTTATGAGAATGCTTTCTACACCTACAAAGGAGCCTGGCAACAGACTTGGGACAAGTGGGTGGCAGAAATATGCGAACCCAATCGTGGTTAGCGCCTCTGGTTGGGAACTTTCAACATCACTCACGAGGCAGCCATCACTTACGATATAGCAGAACGTAAGCTGTACGGAGCAGTGGCCAAGCCAAACCTACCACATCTCTATCAGAGACCTCAGCACATTCTCGTCTACTTCACTCTCAACACTATCACTTCGATCAACACCAGTGATGGGAATCAAGGTGGATTGCAACAAATTCCATTTCAACAAAATTCATTCCTGAATTATGCATCAAGCAGTAGCTCTAACGATCTACCCCAGTATCAGGGAAATGAAGGGTTGGTTTTCTAGACAAAGCTAGACGTAACTGCAACTGGTTATCCCTCGAGTACAACAACGTTTGGTGTAACATCTGTTATGAGCAACAATGACAACGTTGTTGACGACAATGAAAATATGTTAGGAAATTGGTTTAATTTCTTTTAGGCAGGTTTCTTGTCTTGTATGGAAGTAACTAAGTTTCTAATTAATTTTAGTTACTTGAAGTAGTAGCCAAGGAATTTCCTATTTTGTTTAGGATTAAAAGTTATTTTCTATTCTATGTAAGTCTAGGTGGATTGGTATATTACAAAGGGACACACAAGAAGCACACAAGGGCAACATGTAACCTTATATATGGGGTGTGAGAGAGGGTTCTTGAGAGATGAGAAATGGTATACAAGAGTCGAATTTGAGTTCAAATTGTATTTTTGTATAGGATTTTCCACTCATAATAAAGAACGGGTTTCTCTCCGTGGACGTAGGCTCAATGATGAAGGCGAATCACGTTAAATATTGTGTGTTGTTTATCTTTCATGCTTGTAACTTATTTATCATTAAATTATTGTGTACTTGATATCTCAATAGTTGTGAGTTCCACGCTTGGATACTAACAAGTGGTATCAGAGTTTGGTTGTGAAACTGGACTGGTCACGAGCACTTGGATCCCAACAAACTGAATGGTTAGACCAAGAGTTTGGTTGTTCAAGGTTGGATCCGTGTTAACTATTGAGATCGAGTGGATTAGTAACTTTTACTAATTGAACAATTTAATGAGTGATATCCTTATTTCAATGTTTTGGCAAAAAGCATTGATGATGAAGCATGTGAAGTCCAAAAGCATAGAGATATTTGACGGTGAATCTAGACAGGTGATTCAAGGGTCAAGAAAAAGGTGGAATTCAATGTTGATTTTGAATGTGAATTGGTGGAGACTTTCTCACACCTCCAACGGTTGATATTTCATCCTGATGGATTTTAGATTTTGGTTATGTTTTTTAGGTGGTGTGGCACGTGTCCCAAAGAAACAAAGAGATCTAATTTTCATATGCCATAAGACTCTGACAGTTACGATTTTTTCGTTTTAAGTGGAGTTTTGAAAATCATACGTGGTCAGACAGTGTTGAGGATGGAAAAAAGTATGGTGATTTTACCAGTTGGTTGCTTCAATGTTTTGGGTTAGAGCTTATAGAAGGTGATCTCGGGTTGCAAGTGGTGGTAAGAAAAAATCCTGCAAAGGGAGACGGTGAATTGAGGCACCTTCTCACGAGTCAACTGGAGGTTGGATTCGAGATAACTACACAAGTTCATTTGTCGATTGAATCAATTTGGCGTCAAGATTGTATTGATTCGGATGTGTAGTTCGATACCATATTATTTGGTAGTTGAAGACAAATTGTTACTAAAAGAAATTTTTGTCAAGGTGAAGATTTGTTAGAAAATTGGCTTAATTTCTTTTAGGCAGGTTTCTTGTCTTGTGTGGAAGTAACTGGTTTCTAATTGGTTTTAATTACTTGAAATAGTAGTCAAGGAATTTCCTATTTTATTTAGGATTAGAAGTTATTTCCTATTCTATGTAAGTCTAGGAATTATAATTGATTTTCTATGGTTATTCGGGTTTTGGCCAAATAATATTCTCTATAAATAGGTGAGTTAGTATACTACAAAGGGACACACAAGGGGCACACAAAGGCAACATATAACCTTATACATGGTGTGTGGAAGAGGTTCTTGGGAAATAAGAGATGGTATACAAGGGTTGACTTTGGGTTCAAATTGTATTCTTATATAGGGTTTTCCTCTCATAATAAAGAATGGGTTTCTTTCCGTGGACGTAGACTTAATGATGGAGGCGAACCACGTTAAATATTGTGTGTCGTTTATCTTTCATGTTTGTGGGTTAATTATCATTAAATTATTGTGTATTTAATATTCCAATAGTTGTGAGTTCCTTACTTGGATCCTGACAAGTGGTATCAGAGTTTGATTGCGAAATTGGGCTGGTCACAAGCACTTGGATCCCACCAAACTAAATGGTTGGATCAAGAGTTTGGTTGTTCAAGATTAGATCCTGGTTAACTATTGAGATCAAGTGGATTAGTAACTGTTACTAATTGAACAATTTAATGAGTGGTATCCTTATTTCAATGGTTTGGTAAAAAGCATTGATGGTGAAACATGGAAAGTCGAAAATGTGCCCAATAATTGCTCTATCAAATCCCCCCACACCTAGACAATGCTTGCCCTCAAGCATTTCGAAATTCAGAAGTACAATCAAGATAGCAACGGTTTCATAGTCATCTATACTAACACAAACATCCTGCATCCCCGACAATATCGCCAAGATTAGAACATACTAGATAGGTGGTTATCCAAAAGATATGAACTGTAATACACGTCACTTTCGAAAAAATGTATAAATACTAGGAACGCTCGAGTCAACATCACGGAATGACATTACCATAGGCATGCACATTTATCACATCTCCACCACTCAAAAGTGAACTAAATACACAAATCAAAGGGACTTTAATAGGGTTGTAATGGGGCTTAGGTAAAAGGCGGGATAAGAAGGTAAAAACAGGGTGTAATGTGTCAAAAGAATGTCTGATATCCACTACATAATCACAACGCTTTACCGGGGAGATTTCACAAGCAAGGCGTCTCCATTTGCTACTCCCACTGTGCAAGTGTCAAAACTCTCCTATTTTTTTTTTTTTGACAGGCAGCTTGTAAGGCGTGGGCACGCCCTGTAAGTCAGAGTCTTCTGTTCACCAGCTTGTCAATAGATTCTTCTTCTTCTTTTTTTCTTTTTTTTTCTCTTTCTTTTCTTTTTTTCTTTTTTTTCTTGTCTCTTTTCTCTCTTTTTTTTCTTTTTCTTTTTAATCTCAGATGCTCAGAACCAACACCATACAAGTTTTATTCTAACAACACTTGCGACCCTAGGTTTATTTGCTTTGCACAAGCAATGAAATTCAGACATCTCTTAGCGACACAAGGTTGAACAAAAAAGTCTAAAAATGTCCTTGGTTATCAAACACGGCTAACACACAAAAGAAAAGGATAAAAGCTCAAATCGGTTCACTATTGGGAGACAAGATGAAGGTATGGTTTGTAGAAAGGTAAAGAAGGTTAAATCCTAAATGCCCTTATCACTTCAAATGCATCTAGTTCAACAAAATATGGTCTCGACATGTATAAAATAGCAAGTTCTAGAATGCCAATACGATGTGTGATACCCACTCAACAACACAAACGAAGCAAACAAGAATAATGTGCTCGCGCATGGCTCAAAAGCTCTCAAAAGTTTCAAGAATGGGTCAAGTCCAGCATATTCAACATTCAACGATATTGTCCAAGAAAAGCAAAATCCACAGTTAGTATATATGACCACATACACGTGCACCCTAATTGTGCAATCCATCATAGTAACATGCTCTAGCAGTTAACAAATATAGAACTAAAGAAGTCAACTAACTACACCCTTTTTTTTTCCTCTTTTTTTTTTTTGCACAAAAGGAAATAATAGAAACTACCCCCTACACCTAAAACCTACATTGTCCTCAATGTAACAAAGAGAAATAGATTGTAAGGAGAAAGGGGGCGAAACTTCCCTGACTACCGAGAGGGTGCAGCGAGACACTAAAGGGGAAAAGAATGAGGCGGCTGGAATCCAATATGAGTAAAGAAAGCTGTAGGATGAGGCGCGCGATGGAAGAATGGAGCATCGTGCTGCGGCAGCGATGTGCGGCGCGATGAAAGAGAGAGAGAAGGGCGGCAACGCGGCGGCGGTGTGGGCTGGAGAGCGGCGGGGGACGAACAGGAAAAGGGAAAAAGTAGAAATTGAAACTAAGACAAAACAACGGAGAGTGAAAAGTAGAAACTAAGACAAAGAAAATTGAAAAGACCATACAAAACAAGAAGAGAGGAAAGTAGAAAAGTGGGGTTAGAGATGGTCCTGGTTGCGTTTGACTTTCGTTGTTGCAAAGGTTGGAAGGCGTGGGCACGCCTTGGAAGGTGAGGTCGTCTGCCTATAATATGCCCGACATGATCTGCTGTGTACACCTTGGAGGTGGAAGTCCTCTGTCCACCGAATTTTACAAACGCCCATGTGCGATGAATACAAGGTGCGGGCACACCTTGTAACTTGAAGTCTTTTGCCCACGAATTTTTTTGCTCCTAACCCAGAATAAAACTGCACAGAAACACCCATGACCTACAACACAGGTTGTTTGTCAATAGGAACTTAAATCCACTAATCTTGAACACACGAATATAAAAGAAAACACAATTAAAATTCTTGGATTGCCTTCCAAGTAGCGCCTTTCTTTAACATATTTGGCTAGACATTGCCCTGTTTATTCACGGAGGATAAAACCGTGTAGCTCATTTCAGTGCTTCATTTTCTATGTAATCCTGGTATCCCTCGTAAATAGAGTAATTCTTGAGCACACGAGCTACGATTTTCCATGGATTAGTAGATGGCGCCAAACAAGTTAACAAGAATCTTAATTCTTCACTCATTCCTCCATCACGAGCACTTATTGATTTGAGATATTTTGCCATCGTGACTCTTAATTTATTCCTGTCATGAAACTCAAAATCGTCTGGCATAATAAATTCAATCTCACCAATAGGAATTAAAGAATAAAAGTCAGAAGAATATTGATTAAGGAATGGAGGAGATGTCACCGCATTTGGAGATTGTTCACTGGATTCATTCACTTGAACCATTTGATATTGGGGTCCCATTTTTTGCACTTCAATTCCCTTTTCAGCTGCATCTTTAGATTCTTCTTCTTGAGACTCTTGCAGTTCCATGTCATTTGTCAGGATAATTGTATTCTCATCTTCTTTAAGGTCATTCACGGTTTGTGAGGGCAATTCTTCATAAATTGGAGAAATCAATTCACTAATTGTAGATGCCAATTCATGCCTTCCTTCTTCCATCTCTTTAATCATCTTTTGTGTCTTCTGTTGGAATTGATATGTCTCCTGTTGAAATAGATATGTGTTAGTAGCTAGTGATTCAATTATTTCTTCAAGAGACATACCTAACGTAGATGACGTTTCTTGAGACTCTTGTTGTTGAAAACCCATTGGCCTGGTCGCATAATTAAAATTGGAATCATCCCACCATCCTTGATCATACCCGTTTGAATAAGGGTCATACCACGTTTGATATTGAGGTGAAAATTTTTCAAAAGTATCGATTGGAGCACTTAGACCATCTTGAAATGCAAGGCATATGTCGGTTGAATGATCTGAAGCAAAATAAGTTTCACAATTTGCAACAGTCCATTGATCATTAGAAAAAGCATGAGTCTCATAATCCCTTCTAGAAATAAAATCCAGTCTATCACCAAAATACGGAATGTTAGCAGCCATAAACTATATATAAAAAAAATAAGATAAAAATAAAATAAAAAAAAAGAAAGCAAGATGAACTCAAAAAGAAACAAATTAATCAGGCACCAGTCCCCGGCAACGGCGCAAAAAATTGACAGGTGTCGAGCCTGTACAATAATAATTACCTACTCAAGAAAATTATAAATTTTGTATATAGCGGTGAGTAGAGTCGAATCCACAGGGACTAGGGATAATTTGTTTCTTTCAGAATCCGAAGTATGGGGGATTTTTGGAGAATATAAAATAATTAATTAACTAACTAATGAAACTACTAATAGAATTAAACAAGAATTAATCAATAGCCAATACGACTCTAGCCAAAGGTACAACTTTCAGACACGGTCCATTCAACTGATCATCGATGCAAAGATAATTCAATTACTTATTACTAGATTGGTTATAGCCATCAACAAGCTCTAATAACCAACTTTTCCTTACTCTATCGATAGCCAAGGTACGACCGTTGACTATTTCTCTAACCAAAAAACAACCCTAGGTACGACCGTAGGATTTAATTTCTCGATTGCATTAATAATTAGAAAAGCCCAACCCTAACCAACAAACACGCTACGAGGGTTTGTTTAAATTAGATCATACGTTTCCCTAATATGAAACCAATCACGCTAGTCGCCACTGGTATTAATCGATTGAACAATTACGGATTCAATCAATTAATTTGACATTGGATCATTAGGTTAATTCGAATATCGGGCCCTTGACATTCAAATAACATAACAAGCTTAAGCAATTAAATCAAGAAACGTACAAATACCAATGAATAAAAGAAATAAATAAAATTAATTCGATCTCACAGATGTTTTAAACCGAGTCCTCAAATTGACCTTCGACTAAGAAAGCTTAGTTCATCTCCATGGAAAAAGCCATGTACGAAATATTGGAGCTTATTGCCGCCGCCATTCTCCCCAGGGATAGCAAAACGAAAGCTACTCCCAAAATTGTACAGAACCAAAGCCAAAGTAAACAAAAGTCCGTCTGACAAGAAAAACTAAAAGCTAAACTATCAATCCCACGTGAATCTGGCTTTTTAGCCAATTCACTCACAAAAGCCGCCGAAAAGAAAGGAAGAAACGTCTCCTCCCACAAAGCAAAAGCTAATCTCCTTATATGACGTGAATCTGGCTTTTTTCCTATTGGCCGCCGCCAGCAGAAGCAAAAGAGAACGTTTTTTAGCAAGACTTTGTCTAGGGGTTTTAATCCCATGCATCTCCTCGGTTCACGTAGACCTGAATTTCCTAATTGGCCCTGCTGCTACCAATCCCGCGGGTCCGGTTTTTGGGTATCCTTCTAGAGTTTCTGGCGTGGGCACGCCATGAAATAGAGAGTCTTCTGGAAATTTGCCTCGCAAGAGCACTTTTTACACCAACCACCTACACTTTACACAAACACCAAATATGAGCAAAATCTCAACACTTCGCACCATAAGTAACCAAAATCATGACCAAATAACAGTGCAAAATGTGCCCAATAATTGCTCTATCAATAGAGATACTTGACACTGAATCTAGATAGGTGATTCAAGGGTCAAGAAAAAGGTGGTGTCCAATATTGATTTTGGACGTGAATCAGTGGAGATTTTCTCACACCTCCAACGGTTGATACTTCATCCCAGTGGATTTTAGGTTTTGATTATATTTTTTGGGTGGTGTGGCACGTGTCCCAAAGAAATAAAGAGATCTAATTTTCATGTGTCAGAAGACTTTGACAGTTACGAGTTTTTCGTTTTAGGTGAGTTTTAAAAACTACACATGGTGAGACAGTCCTTAGCATGGGAAGAAGTATGGTGATTTTACCACTTGGTTGCTTCAATGTTTTGGATTAGAGCTCATAGAAGAGGATCCCAGGTTGCAAGTGGTTGTGAGAAGAAATCCTGCTAGGGGAGACGGTGAATTGAAGCACCTTCTCACCAGTCAACTGAATGTTGGACTTGGGGTAACTACACATGTTCATTTGCCGATTGAATCAATTTGGTGTTAGAACTGTATTGATTCGGGTGTGTAGTTCGATACCATATTATTTGGTAGTTGAAGGCAAATGGTTGTTAAAAGAAATTTTCGCCAAGATGGAGAGATGGAGATTTGTTAGAAAATTGGCTTAATTTCATTTAGGCAGGTTTCTTGTCTTGTGTGGAAGTAACTAGTTTTCTAATTGATTTTAGTTACTTGAAATAGTAGCCAAGAAATTTTCTATTTTGTTTAGAATTAAAAGTTATTTCCTATTCTATGTAAGTTTAGGAATTAGAATTGATTTTCTGTTGTTATTTGAGTTTTGGCCAAATAATATTCTCTATAAATAGGTGGGTTGGTATACTAAAAAGGAACACACAAGGGGCACATAAGGACAACATGTAGCCTTATACATGGGATGTGAGAGAGGGTTCTTGGGAGATAAGAGATGGTATACAAGGGTTGGGTTTGGGTTCAAATTATATTCTTATATAGGGTTTTTCTCTCATAATAAAGAACGGATTTCTCTCCATGGACGTAGACTCAATGGTGGATCCGAACTCCGTTAAATATTGTGTGTTGTTTATCTTTTATACTTGTGGCTTGTTTATCATTAAATTATTGTGTACATGATATTTGAATAGTTGTGAGTTCCGCGCTTGAATCCTAACAAAATAAGGTAGTCAAAAGTAAGGAAGGAACTATGATTATGGAATATGCTAAATATCAATTTGCCAGAGACAAATGACTCTTCCATTTGGGCTGAAACTCAAGTTGTTTCCCCTTTTTTGGCTGCTATGAGTGGTCCAGGGATCTTCACTGGCAACTTTGAAGATAGCAAAGACTAGGATGGATTCAACTACCCCTGGAACTGAAGTGCACGGAATACTAAATAGGCTTTAATATAATATAATATATAGCATATTATTTATTTTATATATATGTATATGTTTGTTTAATATATTTGCTTCTTGTCTATGTGGTTGTTTATGTTTTGCTTGCTTGAATTGTATGAATTTTTTTTATTTGGGGGCACATTGGAGGGCCTAAAGGCCCATTATGCAGAAACCAAATAGAAGTTGACACCCTGATTAAGGCAGCAACCATTTTACTCCTAGTTTATGAAGCAAGCTCTCCTTGACTAAATTGTTTGCACTCATATTTTCTTTTCTCCAAGTGTGAATAAGTTAGAGTTCCCAGTTTTTCTTCATCTAGCATTTGATCTACTTTAGTAGGCTTGAATGTGGACTGCTCTATGTGTCTGCTTCTACCAGTGACAAAGTTAGTTTACAATCGATTTTAACCAGTATTCTTCTGTATCCAGCCTTTGATGCAATTCACAACTCATAAAACAAGCTCATAATTTAGCTGCCACATTGGTGGCTAGTTCCAAAGGTTTATTTCTGTTTTGCTTGCTTATTTGTAGGTTTATTTCTAGCTTACTATAGGGAAAATATTATTAAACATCAAGGCAAATTTTTAGATGCCTTGCTCTATAGGATGACGTTCATAATTTGCCATGTTGAACGCCTTGCTCTATAGGATAACATTCATAATTTGCCATGTTGAACACCTACGTTTGACTAAGATCACACTTTCCAAAAAAAAATCTTAAAATTCTTAAGTTCTATTCTTCAAACTAAATAAAACATAAGATAATCAACTGTTTCATGCAATCGCCTTTTTTGGGTAGAAAGTGAAGGAGAGTTTTTTGCCTTTCAGCTATATTTGCTGCAACAACTACAGAAACATCCTTAAATTTGGCCACAATAAAGCATTTGCACCATCAGGACAAGGCTGGAGTCTTATCTATCAATCTCAGGTAAAGTAAGCTAGGAAATCAGTCAAGCAGAAAAGCAATTAAGGAATTTATCTAAGCCTGGGAAGTGTACTCTTTAAAACTATTTAAACGTTGCCTGATCTGGGCTTTAATAGAGGGCCTATTTGGATGCTAAATTTTTTGCTAGTTTTTAATAAACAAAGTTTTTCTTGAACATTATCTGTGAAACTTCAAAAAATTCACAATTTTTTAAAATACACATCCTACAAGACCCAAAAACATACACCCATCTCTCTTTTCTACCACCACTCTCCAACCTTAGCTCACCACTGTAGGTTCCACCTCGCTGCCGCCCATATTGTTACTGGTGCAGCCTCTTTTTTTGGTCTCTGTCTCCCTCTCTGTCTCTGTCTTTCCCCTTCTTCCTCTTTTGATCTGCAATTTGGACTTGACTCCTCTCATTCTCCCACTTTCAATCTACAATCTAGACTAGATCTAGCCAGATCTTGACCAAATCCACCAAAGAAGGGGATGGGGGTTGCGTACTTCTAATCCTCGGCCTCACAACCAAGCCTCATGATAAGTGAATATTTCACATGTGTTTCATATGGTTACATGCAAGCTTTTGACATGTTTTTAGAGATTCATAGCCATGTTTAAGCCTTTTTTGGTGAACATTTCTTCAAGTGTTACTTAGCTAAATGTGCAAAATGATTGGATTAATGCATAAATATGTGATATTTTTTAGGTTATTGGTGCATGAAACACTCGCTTAAGTTGAAGAAGATGCAATGTATTTCTTGGAGGATAATGTATAAGTGAAACAAGAAGAGAAAGTTGCATGAAAAAGGAAGAGAATTGGAGCTGGAAACAGGGAGATGGATCAAAGCTTGGATCCATTTCCAAACCCACAAATCCGAGACTTCGTCTGAGAATCTAGAGGAGTGGATCCGAAAGCAAGGGATCCAAGAGCTCGGATACACATGAAATAGGCCTTGAATCTTGCTGCAAAACAAGTGAAGGAAAATGGAAGAAAACTAGATCCGAGCTTGGATCTGTGTGATACCCTTTGGATCCAAGGGCTCGGATCTTTCTCTCTCCTCTGCAATTTGTAAAATAACTTGTGTACATTTCACACTTACTTTTTGACTCTTGTTTTACAACAAAATTTCGGTTGGAAAGCTTGCAAAGTATCTTGTACACTTGAAGAAGGAATATTGGAGATTCCAATGAAGGACATTTTTGGAAGAAAAAGTAAAGAAACAAGAAGAAAAAAACACATTATTGAGAAGAGAAAAGAGACATAACAGACAAGTAGTAGAGCTTTTCTTTCTTTCTCTCTAGCTTAGTTTAGTGATATTTTCAGATCTAGTTTTTATTTCTATTGAAGAACTTGAAAAACTCTTGATGCATCAATGTATTTTTTATGGCACTGAAGATGATTGACGTTGAAAATCATGTTTCATAATTTGAAAGAACATTTCTTCCTCTTTATTCCATTTTATTTGTTTCACTAATGTTTAGTTACATTGAAGACATGACTCTTATTGTTAAATCTACAATGTCTAGCTAAACTTTCTTGTTCTAGGGATATATGAAACTATTTGTGCCTTGACTGTGAGCACCTGAAATTTGCATGTTGTGTTTTTTTTTAGTTTTTCTTTAGATTACATGCTTTTATTTGGTGAATGATAAAGGATTGTTGTACTTCATTGTCTCTTTTAATTTATTGCATATTATTTTTCATGGGTAATTGACGAGAGTGGGGTATACATATAACAATTAACTCATCCACAATTAAATTTTATATTTATAACATTCTAAATACCCCACATGCAATTTTTCGTAAGTATACGAATCGAGAGCGAATATAGGGTATTAAGGGTCGAACCTACAAGGAAAATTTTCAATTATTTGTGATTTTTGAATTCCTTTATTATTTAGACTATCACAAGTGCAAGAAATTAACTCTACACTATAAATATGAAATAAAAGTAATAAAAATAACACTAGAAAACTCCTAGAGGTATGGAATTCCTTACTACTCTTGCAAATGAAGTTATTAGTTAAATGAATGCTATTATCTTGGCTAGTCATGGCATAATTTTCTATTGTATGTGAAACCTACTCTCGCAGTGAATCAACTATACTTGTAATTAAACCATACCTACTCTCGTGGTTATGAAATTAACTACAAACTCATTTCTTTTATGAAATTACATGAAACAAGTCACTAAAGCCACAAAGGTACTCCTCTACTGTCGTGAGTAAACTCTCTAGATTTATCACTTAGCACCTTAAAATTATCACAATTAGTGACCGGTTAATCATGATTAGAAAAACAAAAGTGATAAATAACTTACTCAAAATAATATCATCAAATAGCCAAATAAGTATCACTAACAAGATATAGCAAGTTCACCCATAACTCTAGACATAAACTTTAGCAAAACATGAAAACAAATACCAAACTTATATTATAGTTAAACATGAAATCGATTACAAAAGAGAAAGTGATAGGAGAGAAGTCACCCTTATCACATGAGATTCAACCTCTCCATCTTTGCTCCTCAAATCTTCATCCAAATTTAGCTATAAATACAAGAAGGATAACCTACTCTAACTATACTATATTAGTGAACTAAGAAAAATTAGTGAAAACTACATTTTTGTGGAGTTTCTCTAACCTTCCAAAGTTACCAAAATGGTCTCCAAAGACTGCTATTTATAGAGGATTCAAGCTCAAGGTGAGTTGTTTCTTGGTTGGCAAAATTGGCTTTTGAACTCACCAAGAGTTGTTCTCCAAATTTCCACACTCTTCTTGGTCAGATATAGTAGAAATTATGAGTTGTAGATGAGTTGGAAAGGTTGTGTGAATGAAGAACAAGTTGTAGAGCAAGTTGCAGTAGAAAATGAAGAATACGCGACCTAAGGTCGCGTATTGTCTACCCACGTACTGCTTCTACAAGTTTGCACTTTTTGGGCAGAATTCATCCTGACTCTATTTTTGGTCCAAATTCAACTGATATTTTCTCTAGGTTAGAGCTGAACTAGCTCTTGTGTGAATCATAAAAGTTGTAATTTTTTGAGTTAACTTTCCAATGCATCAAGAATCATCCAATTTAGAGCTCTGTAGACCGAGAAGTGACCAATATACCCTCGACTGGTCAGAACCATGAAACTTCACTTCGGTATTTTGAGTCTTTGACTAGGAAAACGACTGAATTGGATTTTGATGTTTTCATACCAAATGTAGATCTATCTCTTAGCTTCAAAATTGTACAAAATCACCTCAATCCAATACTTGTAACTCAAGATATTATCAAAATATAACAAGGTGTCAAAGCTGGAAAACTTGCTTCTTGTATACTAAGTTGCATTTCATCTTTTGTATTTCATGTCTTCTTTTTATCATTTCAAAACCATCATCAATCATCCAATTATCTTCTCAATGCACTCCATTTGATGATTGAATCTTTAAACCTATAAAAACATGAAATTTTTACCATTAAAATCCATATAAATGCAAGTTTTACCACTTAAACCATAAAATGTAAATTTTTACTAAAAACTTAGTTAATTAGCTACAAACTTGACTAAAACACACCAAAACTAACTTATAAAACACAATAAAAACACTTAAAATATGCACTTATCAAAATCCCCCACATTTGAACCATTGCTTGTTCTCAAGCAATAAGAAATACAAACCAACAATGATTCAAAATTTTGAAAATAAATATATGTGCACAATTCAACTTTATTTCCTCAAAAACAAGATAGATGACCATTATGCAATCATTCAATTAAACTCAAGTACTCATAATATCAAGTAAATGAGAGCTAATTATACCATAATTTTAACTAGTTCAAATCAATTTCTCATCCTTACCCAATTTCATAATCACGTAACAATTATGGTCAATAAAATGTTTCCTAAACTCATGATCATCTGCTTATCAAGTTCAAGAGGGATTTTATTTATATAATATAGCTAAATATTATTCAAGTTGTGAAAGAGTCTTTTGACGCGAAAATCGACATTTTTAGATGAAAATCGCCAGTTATTCAACACTTCATATATTCAAGTTGCTTTACATACTCTTAATCTAAGTATTGTTTTACACGAAAGTCAACATTTGTAGATGAACATTCGCGATTACTAAGTACAAGAATCATTGGAATAAAACAAATCTTATTCGTTCTTTTTTTCTTTTTTTTTTATTTTTCATTTTTTCCAATTTTTTTTCTAAAGTAAAGATAATAATTAGTCCCTCAAAAGAATAATCATGAGAAGAGTATTGTAACTATTGACCATATTTGTCACTTAACTTATAAAATCAAGTAAGAGAAGAAATTTCATCAAACATGAAAAATTTAGGTATAATTTTCTCCACTTTTCAAGATATAATTTTCTATAAATACAAATTATAATCACATAATAGTCATTTCCAAGTTAAATGAGAAAAGAAGTTTCTAAGTCACATATATTTATCTCAAAAGTAGAAGAGATTTGAATTACTAATTGTATGGAACTTGCTACCTCTTGGATAAAATTGAAAAAATTTGAAACTTTTTCGGGCAATTTTGTAATTGTGGACAAGATTTTGAAAAAAATTTTGACAGAATTTTCCCTTATAAATGGACGAAACTCCCTGCTAGTAAACCCAAAATTGACAATAGTCAAGTACAAGAAATATTTCCAACATCAAGTCCAAACAATAAACACAAAAATATTACAAATACCAGACATTTCCTCCCCCACACTTAAAATACACATTGTCCTCAATGTGTAGGGAAAGAAAAATAACAAAAGATAGAAAGAAGTACTTCCCAGTGCAATGGTTGAGATCCAAATCATCCATGAATCACGAACTTTCGCCAAAAGATACAAACATCTACTAACACTATCAAAAAGATCAATTGTAAAAAGAAAAAGTTAACGTCACCCTACATAAGAATAAAAAAAGAAAAGCTAAAAGAACATCAAAACAAAGCAAAATGCAGCTCAAGGTGCCGCCCTAGTATCTCTCTCACTAGCGGATTCGTGACCATCACTACTATCTCCAGGAGTAGGGCGAGGCTGGGGAGTGATGCCTAAATGATCCTCTATTCGACGCATCCTAACATCAAAAGAATCTAGGCGAGCATCGATTCGATCAAGTCGTTCAACGACTTGAGTCTGATAGCAATCTAGAATATCGAAGAGTCGCTACCAGTTGGAATGCTGTGGAGGTAGAGGCGGTGGTGGGGAAGAAGTAGATGACCCGACAGAAATAAAAGGACCAGCAAAAGTAGATGGCTCAGTAGAAATAGAGGGACCAGTTTTGTCTTGCTCAATGTGACTAGACTGTCTTGATCGATCTCTTCCTGAGCGAGGTAAATTGTCCATCGGAATGCCCATGTCAATAAGAGTAGCAACACTTAACTCGTTCATAGGTCTCACCAGAACTCACGGGATACCCTCCAAATTGACACCTTCCCTTTCAAAAGTTAAGGATAGAAGACGTGAAAACCCCAATCGATAGGAAGCCGCACTTCTTCGAACGACTGTCCTTATGTTGCTAATTATGATATTCGACAGTGGAATACGAGTATAAGGGACTCCCGATTATGGAACATGTAATCCAAGAAATAGATATTGCTATATCAAACCTCTCCTTGACTGCTTTTCTTAGGAATCACATTGTGAGCCATGACATAAATAATGAGGCGGTGCTGATAGTTGAACACTCATGCAAGTATGGCCTCTTTCCTCGATGAACGAAATAGTTGGTATTGTAGACCAAATCTTGTCATGGCATGTGAAGGATCCCAATGCTTGTTTGGCGAAGTAAATCCTTTCTTCAAATCAATGACCGGTCCTTGATTGCACTCCAGAATTCGAGCAATTTTGGCTTTAGTGATGGTCAATTATTTCTCTCGAACAAAGGATCTAATTTCTTCACCACTATGGCCCTTTTTATTGTCGATATTAGCATAGAATTTTCAGACCAATTCAAGGTATATGTGGTGAGGGAGAGTAAGAGTAGGCACCCAACCCAATAGCTTAAAAGTTTTCGTAATTCGATAAACGGCATCAATGTCCAGAGCTATGCGCATCTCCTAGATAAATTTCATGTGCTTGCACTTCTCAAACTAATTTTGATTATCTTTTGACGTAAATCGTTTGACATCGTAGTTCGGAAAAGGTGGTCGCCTAGATGAGATTCTTCGTGATCTCCTTTGTTGGGGCACCGAAGATGGTGTCCTTTCGACACTTTCCTCGCTAGACGATTTGCAAATAATAGTTCGTCCTCTTCTTACCATAGTGTCTAAAAATAGAAAAATCGTTAAACTTCTCTCATACCTATCTAAAATATAGCACACACTCACATTATACAAGAATTAAATCTTATAAAACACCTAAGAGAAGAAACTTTCCATTTATAGTAACCGTAGGCATTTTATAGAATTATCATTCATGTATAGGGGTTAAAATTGGCACCAATAACCATAAATGCACATCTCCATATTATAAATAATTAACTAAATGTTCAACAATGCCCGATATTATAATATGAGAGACATGACATTAAAATTATCAAAAATTTGTCAAAAATTGCCAAAATCACCAATTTATTAAAATAGGCAACAAATATGTCTCAATTAATGAAATTAGCAATAATCAAGTTTATAGCAAGTTTTAATTAGCAACAATAATCCACATTTAGTCATAAACATGATTAAGCAAAAATTATCCCCATAAATCACAAAATTCATCAAAATTACTCTCTATACACAATGTACATGCTAAAACATCATCAACTAATCATTTTTAATCATAAACATCCATCAAAAAGGGCTCAATAACAGTCCAAGCTACTTTTTTTAATTTCTTCCAAATATAACAAATTAAAAATTTAAACAACTAATAATCCATCAATTTGCTACATTTGAACATGTAAACATGCTTAATTAACCTTAATAAGCATAATGGAGGCCAAAAACATCAATAGATATCATCAAAATTTCGAAATTAAAAGATGTCAGAAAGCTCAGGAAATTGGAAAATATCAACTTCTAAAATGCGAAAATTTGATGAAGAAACTTACCTCAATCAAGTAGAAGGATGTTTGGTGATGTTAATGATGTCCCTATGAAACACCCTCTAATTGTCCCCCAATTTTTTGGATAAAAGTTGAGAAACACTAGCCTTCAATTTTCTTAAAATCGATTTTTGAGGTGTTTTTGCTGGATTTAATCGGTTAAAAAAAGTTTATGAAGGTTAAATGCTGTTGGTTTGATAATTTCTTGCAAGGAAATTGAGTAAAAGTGAGATTTTGTGAAGTATATGTAAGTGTGTGTGGCAATACGTGGGTGAAGAGAGGAAGAAGAAGAGAAAATATGGCCTGCGTTTTCTATGTTTACAAGAGGAGGAGCAAAAACATGGCCCCGGGGGGGGGGGGTTGCATTTTTTGGGTGTGTTTTCTATTTGAACTTTGCAGAATCGAACACGTATGGACTAAAAACGAGACCCTGGCCACGTTTTATGTCCCGCATTTTCAAAATTTTTTACAAACTGATTAGGCTTAAAACGTGGGGTGAAACGCGGACATGGTCGCGTTTTAGGCCTCGTTTTCTCAAAAAAAATTTGCTAATCAACTAAAGCGCGACCTGAAAATGCAAGGAGTGTCCGCATTTTCATGGGTGCGTTTTTCAATTCTGCACTTTTAGTGCAGAATTTCTACAATTTTCTCAAAATCGCGCACTTGACCCCAATTTTCCAAAACACATCCTAGATCATACCTTTGTCAAAATAAACAATTCATGCATATGTAAATTGATCTAAACATGCAATCTAAACCTCTTTATCGCATCAAAAACCACAATTACTCAATTTGAGGTGTTGAGATTATTGATCAAATTTCGCCTTTTTCTCCTCAAATGGTCACCTTCGCTTCTAATCCCCAAACCTACAAATGAAAAACAACAAGATAACTCAAACACATAATTTAAACATAAAATCACATAAAATAAATATAACTAACAAAAATATTGGGCTGCCTCCCAACAAGCGCTTTTTTTATAGTCGTTAGCTAGACTATTTTGCCTCATTTTTCAAGGAGAATTTATTAATGAATAATCCACCATTAGAGGACGTGGTGGATCATTAAATGATGGCTTAATAGCAAATTTCACATGTTCTAATGATGTGAGTAGAGTTGTTAATCGAGTCGAGTCGAGCCGAGTATTGGGCTGTCGAACTCGACTCGGACTGAGCTCCAGCCTAGCTCGAGCTCGCTCGACTACAAAAACAAGCCTTAAATTGGGTTCAAACTCAGCTCGTCAAGGGGATATGAGACTCGAGATCGAGCTCATACTCAACTCTTTTATCACAAACGTGCCGAGCTCAATTCAAGCTCGAATCGAGCTTGAACTCGAACTCGAAATTTCTGTCAAACAGTGAACAAACACAAATAAATGCTACACCTTGTCCAGAACCAGAATTCAACAAAACTTGACTCAACAAAACTTAACCAAATTCACGGTGATTCAACTAAGAGTCTGAGACAACATATAAGCCAAATGCAACGTCAAATTCAATGCCATAACATCCAGGAATGCCAAATTCCATCCAAGACAAACATACGAGACCATAACATCCATAAGACACAAATTCCAGGAATAAAAGTAACTTTACAAACTCTAGCCAAATTCCATCGGAGACAACATCCATAAGATCAAGGATTTGATTCAACTGAACAAATACACAAACCGCAGCAAAATAACTATATAAAACAATGCTAAATAACTAAAAATTTGTCTAGCTTCACAAATCTATAGAAAGTTCCAACTTCACAAGTCCAGCTCCATAATCAATCACAAGAAAATTTCATCTTTACGCAAACAAATTCAACAACAAACAGCATCACATATCCCAGAAAATAGCCTTCAGATGTCTGGAAGATCAATTTCTTCAATTGTAGATGATTCGGGAACATCAAGTGGTTCCTACAAAACTAAAATAAGAAAGTTACGATTCCTAACAAGGTAAAATGAGGTACCAAAATAAACTAATAGTAAAAGATATATTTCACTTACATGAGACTTGTTTTTTAACCCATGAAGATTGCGGATCCAATCATTGTCATAAAGCAGCATTTGCACCATTTCAACCGACATAGAAGCATGCCGATCATCGATTATTCTACCACCAGCACTGAAAGTAGATTCAGAGGCCATGGTTGTAACTGGAATAGCGAGTACATCACTTGCCATCCTTGACAATATAGGAAACCTCCACCTTTCCCCTTTCCACCAACCCAAGACATCAAGATTTGCATTTGCTTCACAAACATACCCGCACTCTTCCAAATAGACATCTAAATCTGATTTTTCCGGTGGAGCCTTGTCAATTTCACTAACAATCATCTAAAATTTTTCTTTTCCAGTTAGAACATTAACTCCAAGCTGTTTAACAGCCCCTTGGGTAGATTTACTTGTAATTTCTGCATGTTTTCGTTTTCCAGCTTCCGTTTGTGATTCCTCACCATGAGATGAGATATGAGCATCCACATATTCATTATAGAGTTCATAAAGAATGCGTCTGGTCTCATCAATATACCTAGGGGCTGCATCCTTACCATAAATAACTGGAAAAGTATGATTAACAAGAACCGTTTTATACCTCGGATCAAGAATAGCACCCAAAGACATCAAAACATTGCTCTCCCCCCAATACTTGTTAAATTTTTGTGTCGTACTTTCAGCCATAGATCTAATATGATCAGAAAAATCAAGAGCTTTTTCATTTAACAGCTCCTTAATCCTATACAACTCTACAAGAAAAAGGTTAGCAGTTGGGTAATCAGATCCAGAAATGATATTGGTGATCTCATAAAAAATACCCAAAAATTTACAAACTTCTTCAACTTTCATCCACTCATACTCACTTGGGACATAGTGAAACCCCGGATCAATGTCCCCATATCTTGGAAATACATCTCTAAACTCTAGAGTCGATGCCAACATCAAATAGGTGCTGTTCCACCTAGTTGGGCGGTCCAAAATGAGCTTTTTAGAAGGCAATTGAAGCTGTTTTTTTATTTTGGCAAAGTCATTGAGGCAAGATTTTGAATTTTTCAAATACTTAATCCCTTCTCGAACAACATCAATCACATCAATAATTTGATTCAGCCCATCTTGAACAAGCAAATTAAGTATATGTGCACAATACCTAACATGAAAAATTTTTCCTCCAAATGCTTACTCTTTTTCTAAGAGAAAAATCCTCTTTAAGTCTCCTAATGTATACATCATTGTAAGAAGCATTGTCTACGGTTATAGTAGAAACCTTATTCTCAATCCCCCACTCAAGAAAACACTTATTTAAAGTATCGGTAATAATTACTCCTGTGTAAGGAGGTGGGACATTACAAAAATTTAGGATCCGTTTTTGTAATACCCAATCACTATCAACAAAATGCCTCGTCACAACCATGTATTGAATTTTTTGACCAGATTTCCACAAATCTATAGTTATGCTAACCCTGTTGGCACCTTTTAATGTATTTCTCAGCCTTCTCTTTTCAAGCATGTAAGCAGTCACACAATCTTCCTTTACTGTTTGTCGGTTGATCTTTTTATAAAATGGGGATGTAGGTTTCATAAATTTGTTAAAAACAAAATGGTCCAACATAGAGAAAGGATATTCATGTACAAGAACCATATGCGCTGCTAACTCTCGGACCTTGGCATGATCATACGAAAAATTATTTATAGAATTTATATCGTCCGAGGGACCTTCGGTGAAGGATAAGACTTGCTACCTTTTCTGATTTTCTTCCCCAAAAGCTAGCTTCTTTTGTAGACAATTTTTTAGGTGACGCTTGTGTTGAGAAGTGGGTCTAGATGCACTTTTGGTAAATAGCTCTTTGCAGTGATTGCACTGCACTTTCATTGTTCCATCAGTCTACTTTATTATTTTGATATCCTTCCATATTGTTGACTTCTTTTTCTTTTGTTTTTTTTCAAACGGTTTTGCTCCTTCATTATCATCTTTTTGCCCTGTTTCTGCTCCTTTATTCGACTGCTTTAACATATCTAAATCCAGCTCTTCTTCGTTCATCTCATCAACATTTTCCTCCACCTCAAGTTCTTGATCGACAACTTCATTTTCAACCTCCATAATAGGACTTGATGATGATCCTTGATGATTGTACATACCTGTTTTTTGAAAGGGAAAAAATCAATCAATTTTACTGTTAGCATGATCCAAAATAGAAAGAAAAAATGGCACTGGTCACAAGAAGAGTAGGACAAAGCAGAGGCGCTATAAAACCATGAGTGTTACAAAAGTAAATGATGATGGTTGTGAAGAAGATTAAGCCGCAGAAGACCTGATTAAAAAAGAATTAGGAGCACTATTTATAAAGAAAAGGGTTAGCTACTTGGCTGATTGAATTGGGATGAACTGCAAAATGATATATACAGATAGAAATGAGCATGGAAGTCCACTAATAACACATTCCAGGAAAAATAAAACCAAATCAATGGAAAAAGGTCATAACATTGATTTATTTTCCAAACTAGGACTATCAAATCATGGACGAATGGAGCTTGCGACGCTAGTCATGAAGGGGCCACCATTAAGTAGTCTTTCTTTATTCCTTCATTGACTTTAATTCCAGTTTCCATTAGTATATATGTGGATGGAGAAAAAACAAACCCAAATCTAGACTTGTCCCCATTTGTAGTCGTCCCTGAAGTCTCCTTTGAAAATGAATGGTATGCTTTTGCTATTCTAATTTTATGGCAGGGAATTGTTAATTTTTTACTTTTTGTCACTAGATTATTTAAAGTAAAAGGTAGCCAAAAACTCAGTCAGAATTAAAAGAAAGAAAAATAAAAGCAAAATAAAACCCCAGATGCAATGTTCCCTATAACTGAAAGTCCAAATGTGATGTAGATTACACCTACGGAATAATGTACATTTCTCTCTCTGGCCTTCAAAATAAATCAATCTTACAAATTATACAACAATATCTATTTGCATTGGCCAAAACCATTGTTTTTGATACAATCAAGACCTGACGGTATGCTGTGATAAAATGATGACCGAGTAAATAGAGCCATAATTATAGGAATATAGTTGTTGGAACAATCAAAAGAATCTCGCAAAACAACAAGACAATCTTTACAAGTTATTAACTACAAAAATGCCCTTAGATCTCGAACTAATTATTTAACTTACTAGAATATTAATCAGAATTTGCTACAACTTTTTGATAGGTGAGTGTGCATATGACTATGACCATTATTGAAGCAAGAGAAATGTGCCATAGATGAATTGCGTAATTGCAGAGCTGGTACTTTCCAAGTGCTATCCATGACGAGCTATATATGCTCAGTTCACAAACAGCGACTGAGATTTTTGAAGAATGGATTGGTCAAAAACATATAATTTGCTGCTTCTCAAGTTTCAAGAACATCCAGAGGACCTTAAAAAGGGGAAATCACACACGTGAATGTATGGACCACAAGGCTTATGTCTTGATAATGTTCATCCCTTCATCATAAAACTCAAGACCAACTTACTAATAATTTAAAAACTTGAATCTGAAACCTTTCCATAGTTGGCCAACAAAGTAATAATAGGAACTTTTACTTACCAAAATTCACGGTGGTTCGGAGAAACCAGTAAAAATGGACTGGTCAATGGTTGCTTGAATGCTTACGGTGATTTTTGCTGGAGGTGACTGGAGCAGAGATGGCTAGAGCTGGAGCTAACCAAATAGACTGAACTAAAGAATAAAGATGTTGTAGTGAAACATGAAGGCCTTTGTGGTGCTAAATTGCTAACGGACAGGTGGGGTGTGGTGGAGAGGCAAAGCGGAGGAGATGGTGGACCGTTGGATTGAAACCGCAAAATGAACCTCCACTTGGTTGTGATAGAGAGACAAAAAGGCGAAGCCGTGAAATCGAAGAAGAAGAAGAAAAATTATACAGAACAGAGGCAGAGAACGGGAGAAATGAGAAGTGAGAACCCTAATCAGAAGTGTTATATTTTGACTTCTAAAATGACAAATATACCCTTTATTAACGAGCTCTAACGAGCTACCCGGATACCAAACGAGTCGAGCTTACTCGGCTCGTTAATTAAACGAGCACATTTCTAGCTTGAGCTCGGCTCGTTTATCACAACTAACGAGTCGAGCTCGAGCCTTATCGAGCCGAGCTCTAACGAGCTTTCGAGCTACTCGTTATGTTTAACAGCTCTAGATATGAGAGATAGAAGTGACTTACCTATCTCAAGTGTTTCATAGATATTACTTTGAATATGCACCACTTGAGAACTCACCAAAGGAACGTCCGCATTGCTTTCTTGGAGAATAATACCTTTAAAACCTATATTCTCAATACATTCTTCAAGAGAGGTGAAAATAAGTCGTTAAGACTCACCTCTTAAGGTTCAAGATTAGTTTCAAAGCTACTATCATGTGTAATGGAATCTTTTTTATTGAAACACAAATTAGATTCATTATTTTGATCAAAATATAATCCATTTTCACATACAACCTTCCCACCATTCATGCTAGGGTCATTTTGCATTTCATTAGAAGAAATAACTTCACACAAAACATGCAATTGTTCTTGTATTCTACAAAAGTGAGAAGCTAATACATCTAATCTTTCTTCAATCCTAGCAAAACGGTCGGAAGCTGCATTAGCTAGTTTTTCTACGGCTA
This sequence comes from Coffea humblotiana, assembly GCA_023065735.1. Lineage (NCBI taxonomy): Eukaryota > Viridiplantae > Streptophyta > Magnoliopsida > Gentianales > Rubiaceae > Coffea > Coffea humblotiana. Next base: position 17,979,299 of record CM041212.1, on the reverse strand, counting down.
AATCAAATTCATTAGAAGATTTTTCTATAGCAAGCTCCCAAGATACATTAGAATCATTAGCTAATGGTTCGCTTTCTAATTCCAAAGGTGAAGGTGCATTAACTAACCTTTCTATTGCTAATTCTCATGATGGTTTAGATTCATATTGGACACATTCAGGTTGGTAATCATAAAAACAATAAGAAGCACTATTAGCACATTGATTATCCCAACCATAAGTATAAGAATTACTCCAATTAAGATCGTATTGATCAAAATAAGGATTGCAATGCCCAAATTCATCATAGTAATCTATATTTTGTACTTGCATACATGTATGAGTAGCATAATATCCTCCACACAAGTCATAAATCACATGATAAGAATTAAAAGTTTTAACATTCCTCTTTCGTTTAATCTCATGCATAATGGTGTCCAATTGACCTTGTAATGTTATAACATCAAGTTTAGCCTTTAAGCACCTTAAACCATCTTCAAACGACATACCTTCGGTAATTTCTTGGTTATCTCTATTCAAGGAGTTTTGCATGTGATAACCAGCCATTGTCGATCTTCCACTGCTTAAGTATTGTCCCCTCATATTTTCTATTCTCCTTGAGTCCCTAAACATGCTTTCAAAGTAATTTAAAAACACGTTTAGTCAAGAAGAATAAATGACTCGACTCATACAAAAACATACAAATAAAGACTCAACAAAACACTAAATACAACAACAAGACACTAGACACAACAATAACAAGAAAAACAAGAAAAAAATGTCTAAATTAATAAAGTTGTTCTTAGCACCGATATTGATAAATCTTCTCTGGCAACGATGCCAAAAACTTGACGAGCGTGAGGTATACATATAACAATTAGTTCATCTATAGTCAAATTTTACATTTATAACATCCTAAATACCCCACACGCGATTTTTCGCAAGTATACGAGTCGAGAGCGAGTATAGGATATTAAGGGTCGAACCCACAGGGAAGATTTTCAATTATCGGTGATTTTCGAATTCCTTTATTATTTAGACTATCACAAGTGCAAGAAATTAACTCTACGCTATAAACATGAAGTAAAAGTAATAAAAATAACACTAGAAAGTTCCTAGAGGTATGGAATTCCTTACTACTCTTGCAAATGAAGTTATTAGTTAAATGAATGTTATTATCTTGGCTAGTCATGGCATAATTTCCTAATGTATGTGAAACCTACTCTAGTAGTAAATCAACTATACTTGTAATTAAGCCATACCTACTCTCGTGGTTATAAAATTAACTACAAATTCATTTATTCTATGAAATTACATGAAACAAGTCACTAAAGCCATACAGGTGCTCCTCTACTCTCGTGAGCGAACTCCCTAGGTTTATCACTTCCTTGAACTAGTGTTAAATTTCAATTCTCATTGCAAATTTAGCACCTTAAGATTATCACAATTAATGGCCAGTTAATCATGATTAGAAAAGCAAAGTAATAAATAACTTACTCAAAATAATATCATCAAATAACCAAGTAAAGTATCACTAACAAGATATAGCAAGTTCATCCATAACTTTTGACATAAACTTTAGCAAAATATGAAAACAAATACCAAACTTGTATTATAGCTAAACATGAAATCAATTACAAAAGAGAAAGTGATAGGAGAGAAGTCACCCTTGTCACATGAGTTTCAACCTCTCCATCTTTGCTCCTCAAATCTTCATCCAAATCTAACTACAAATACAAGAAGGATAACCAACTCTAATTGTACTATACTAATGAACTAAGAAAAATGAGTGTTTTTGTAGAGTTTCTCTAGCCTTCCAAAGTTGTCAAAATGGTTTCCAAATGCTGCTATTTATAGAGAATTTAATCTCAAGGTGAGTTGTGTCTTAGTTGGTAAAGTTGGCTTTTGAACTCACCAAGAGTTGTTCTCCAAGTTTTCACACTCTTCTTGGTTAGATATAGCAACAATTATGAGTTGTAGATGAGGTGGAAAGGTTGTGTGAATGAAGAACAAGTTGCAGCAGAAAATGAAGAATGCGCGACCTTAGGTCGCGTATTGTCTACCCACGTATTGCTTCTGCAGATTTGCATTTTCGGGGCAGAATTCATCCTAACTCTATTTTTGGTCTAATTTCAACTGATATTTTCTGAATGTTATTGGCTGAACTAGGTCTTGTGTAAAACATAAAAGTTGTAACTCCTTGAGTTAGCTTTCCCATGCATTAAGAATCATCCAATTTGGAGTTTTGTGGACCATGAAATGACCAAAATATCCTCGACTAGTCAGAACCCTATTTCAGCTTTCGACCATGAAACTGCACTTCTGTATTTCAACTTTTTGGCTAGGAAAACGACTGAACTGGACTTCTATGTCTTCATACCTAATGTAGATCTATCTCTAAGTTTCAAAATGGTATAAGAATCATCTCAATCCAATACTTGTAGTTCAAGATATTGTCAAAATACCACAAGGTGTCAAAACTGGAAAACTTACTTCTTGTATATTAAGTTGCATTTCATCTTTTGCACTTCATGTCTTCTTTTTATCATTTCAAACCATCATCATCATCCAATTATCTTCTCAATGAACTCCATTTGATTATTGAATCCTTAAACCTGTAAAAACATGAAGATGTTACCATTAAAATCCATATAAATGTAATTTTTACCACTTAAACCATAAAATGCAAATTTTTACTAAAAACTTAGTTAATTAGCTACGAACTTGACTAAAACACACCAAAACTCACTTATAAAACACAATAAAAACACTTAAAATATGCACTTATCAAAATCCCCCACATTTGAACCATTGCTTGTTCTCAAGTAATAAGAAATACAAACCAACAATGATCCAAAATTTTGAAAATAAACATATGTGCACAATTCAACTTCATTTCCTCAAAAACAAGGTAAATGACCATTATGCAATCATTCAATTAAACTCAAGTACTCATAATATCTAGGGGTGGCAATCGGGTCTGAAATGGGTTGACAGGTCGGGTTGAGACCCGGGTATAACAAGAAACCTGATGACCCGAACCTGACCCGCCAACCCGAAACGGGTCAGGATACCTGACTCGAACCCGAAAATTTCAGGTTGGCGGGTTGACCCGAATGACGCGAAACTTAATTTTAATTTATTAATTTACCACTGTAATTTCTAATAAAATCAATTTCGTACAAGACTAATTACATAATTAAGTAATAAAAGTTTAAATAAAATAATCCAAACCAAATCTAAAATAAATTAAAACACTGTAAAAGTGTTTTATCCCAAGCCAAATCTAAAATAGTATAAATTTGTCCAAATATAATAATTTCAACTTCACACAAGTTAAAAAATTCATTTAGGATTAACTGATTAATGCCTTTGGAAAAAAAAGAATAACTTAGTTTAGTTAGATAAAATAATTTTTATTTTTATTAAATTATTTTTAATTCGTAAATGGGTTATCGGGTCACCTACGGGTTGACTTGAATTTGACCCGTTTTCTTTTTGGGTTCATCGGGTTCGACCCGATTTTGACTAAAACCCGTGAAACCTCAATCCAAACTCATTAATTTTGTATTAGGTTCGTGTCGTGTTTTTAGGTCGTGTTGGAAATTGCCACCCCTAATAATATCAAGTAAAGGAGAGCCAATTATACAATAATTTTAACTAGTTCAAGTCAATTTCTCATCTTTACCCAATTTCACAAGTACGTAACGCCTATGGCCATCTTCTTATACATTAAATGTTTCCTAAACTCATGATCATCTTCTTATCAAGTTCAAGAGGGATTTTATTTATATAATATAGTTAAATGTTACTCAAGTTGTGAAAGTGCCTTTTGACGAGAAAATCAACATTTTTAGATAAAAATCGCCGGTTACTCAACACTTCACATATTCAAATTGCCTTGCATATTCTTAATTCAAGTACCGTTTTACGTGAAAGTCAACATTTGTAGATGAAGACTCTCGGTTACTGAGTACAAGAACCATTAAAGTAAAACAAATCTTATTCGCTCTTTTTTCCTTTTTTTCATTTTTTCAAATTTTCCAATTTTTTTTCAAATTTTGACTAAACATGCTGGAAATACATGCTATATCCACTAGCCTATATGATGGAATAAAGGTATGTTGAAATCGTTGAAGAAACATTTGATTTTTGGGTCATGAAACTTGAATCTTCAAATCTGGAAATTTTCACAGGAAGCTCTGTACAGTTTTGAAAAATTGGCTATAACTTGGTATAGGAAAGTCAGAATTGAGTTTTGTTTGTTGCGTTTGAAATTAGACTCATAGGGTTTCCAATGATATAAAATTTAGGGTTTGATTCAATTTCTATAAAGACCAGCGAATCTGCAAAGTTTCCTGAAAATCATGACTATTCTGTTTCTGCACTTGTGATAGCAGTGGTTTTTAAACTGAAATATGACTAATCTATGAGTTGAATTTCATGAAGATGTCTTCTAAAGCCTATTAGTGCTTCGAATCTATTTTCTAATGGTGTAATTTTTGTGATTTTTTGACCTACGGAACTCAAGTTATACCTTTTCAAATAATGTCACCAAAATTGGGAATTTTATCAAATGGATTGAGTGGGACTTGAAAAACTTTGGAACAATTTTCTGAGTTTTAAACCTAACTTTCTTTGGTTAAATCCTGCATATTTTGATTTGAAATATTTAGTGGTGTGTTAACCTTAGCATGCATGAAATATTTCACTTGATTGGAGCAAGGAAACTTGGTGATTTTGAAAAAGAAAAAAAAGTTCATCTTCCTTGGCTGTTGTCTAAGTTTCTTTGAACGGGTCAAGGATGACTTGATATTTGAGTTGTTGTTGCTTTTCTTAGCATATGAAGGATGTTATATGTTTTGTTCATTGTTAGATATGTTAGCTATTGTGTATTTACCCACATACCACTGAAAAAAAAATATTGAACTAGCATGTACATGACTTTTCCCTTGTTATAAACAAGAAGAACCTTGTATCCGTGAATTTTGGGGCTGACTTTTATGATCTAAATCTTGAATTTAGATGAACTATTAAGCCCCTATTGTTTTTCAAATGTTTTCCTATACATGTGATGGACTACATGTTGAGCTCTTGATTTGAAAGAGTGAAACATAAGTAGAACTTTTGAGAAAAGTGGATGAGTTTAACTTTCTTGCGATACATTTGATGGCTGAAATCAATGTACAAGTGTGTAATTATATTTGGTCTCAGGACTCGAGAATAGGCGAAAAGATGAGTCTGGGCGGAAGTGTAAAGTTCATGTTTGATTGTTGAGTGTTTCAATGGCATGGTCTGACTTGTACTTGATTTAAATGCTGTTTTGATGAGATTATCAATTGATTGGAATGCTAGCTCCCTTGAATTGATATTGGCTAGATGAGTATGTACTTTATCGCACTTGACCTAATTTGACTGGATCACTTTTCTACTGTTTACATGTGAAATGATATATATGTGTGCTTGACTTGAAGTCATTTGGGTATGTTATCCCATTGACTATACTGAGGGACTTGAAATGTAACACTTAAGTGTTTTACAAGTGTTTATCATGACTCCACTGAGTGATTGACTTGAAATGCAAGTGAAGTGCCTGGGATCCCAAACCCCATTGGCTAGTTAGTTGAATCGTTCCAGCAAGGGTTTGGTCGAAGAGGTTGACGAACCATGGATAGTGTTTATTGTTTTATCCACTAGATACGTCCTTTGGATTTGGTATACTTGAGTACTACCTCTACTGTTTATCATGTTTGGAGTGCGGGCCCGGTAGGGGGATGAACGGTGGACGGAGACTGGAGTGAAGTGGAGTTCTACTGGATATTGTTACTATATGTTATGGTTGATGGAATGTCAACGGATCCCAGACAAGTTACTATGGAACCTGCTCCCGAGAGCACACTGTATCCTTATGCATGAAAGTGTTAAACGCTTATCCGGCTTGTTTACTTGAAATGTTAATGACTTGTCTTGTGAACGTCTATTTGCTTGGATTTGAACTTGCTTTGAGATTGTAATATATGTAATTGCTAACTTGCTACTTGTTTGCATATTGTCTTAGAATCTCATTGGGCGAAAACTCATTCCTTTAGTTTGTTTTCCTTAACAGGGGTTGGTAATGTGGAATTGAGGAAAATAGACAACTCAAGAGTTGACGTCTTGCTTTAAGTAACTTTACATCTTAGTTATACTTAGTGATTTGATTAAACGACTTAGATGGTTATCCATTTGGTTGTATATATATGTCTGGATGATTTGGAATTCTGGATGGTGTGTAATATTTAACCATGGAGTTTTGATGTTTATTTTGGGGTTCGCGTTTTAAAGTTGGGAATTGTTATTATTTTCTGAGATTCATGAGTGAGTCCTCGCGAGAGTTGGGCAGGCGGTCCGCCAAACTCTGGAGTACGCTTAGGGGAAAGGTGGGTCATCACATTGACTATGGTTGAATAAAGTTGATTATTGCTATATTTTGTACTTGCTAGTTCATTTGTTTATACTTTAACACTTATGAATCCTTGATCACCATTTACAAGCCACTTTAGTTGTTATTAATCTATGAAAATAGTTGACAATAATGAAAAATGAATGAATGGAACCTAAGGAGTAGCGTAGACACACAAAAATAGTGGTGCACTTAGATGGATGTGTATGACAGTTTTTGTATTTGATCTAGTTTATACTTGAGATTTCACCATGAAAGTAGGGAAACTCTAGTGTAGGCTATGTTCGGTTCATTAGCGAAAGCGAGTTCCAATGACTTGAGTGAAATGCATCCTTAGAAAGACAAGAGTACGAGTGATATTAGCTAATTCATCCATAATTAGGTAGATTTAGTGGATTCTATATACTAAGACATTTGTGTTTAGTTGAGTTACTTCAAATTGTAAGTTTGCATTGCATTACTTTAGCATTTTGGTTGATTAAAATAGCTAAAATTTTTTATAGGTTTAGATAATAGAGTGAGCTAGAAGCCTTAGTAGTTGAAAGTGATTCCCCATGGAATCGATCCTAATTCCCGAGTACTACAAACTATGACCTGTATACTTGTAGTGAACGAGAGATTTAGGTTAAAATTTAGAGTGTAGGTTTAGACCTCGCCACCTCGACTGGTGGCCGGTTTTTGCTGCAAAAAATCTTCTGATTGCAGAAGTAGATCCGAGCTAGGATCCATTGAATCTGCACTTATTGAAAAAATTTCTGCAATTTTCAGTTTGACCCCAATTTGAAACACACTCTCCAATTCGTGCTCTACAATGAAATTTTTAACAATTCAACACTTCACGCACATGAAAAGTGACTTAAACATGAATCTCAACACCTCAAAACAAATAAAAAACATGTAGATTGCAATTTCAGGGTTGAGGTTCTTGGATCAAATAGTCCCCTCGACACTTCCCATGCACACGGTGGTGTTCAAATGGTCAAACAAGTGCAAATAGCTCATGAACACATTTAAACATTTGAATTCACTTCAACTTCATGCAAATGACTAACTTAACCTCATATCATTAAATTAAGCATTGCAAACTCAAAATAAAAGGTTAAGCTTCCCTTTTTCACATCGGTCTCCACTCCTTATAAGCTCTTTTGCACTTGAATAATTAGCATGACTTCTTGTCATTGCAACCTACAAAACACATAAAAAATACTAATCAAACAACTAAAACCTACTAAAAACAAGAAATCGTTGGGTTGCCTCCCAACTAGCGATTATTTATAGTCATTAGCTTGACTATTTCACCTCATTATCAAGGAGGTTTAGTTAACGAATAATCCACCATTTTAGGCCGTGGTGGATCATTAAAAGGTGACTTTATAGCAAAAGCCACATGATCTAATGATGTGAGTGATGGAAGTGACTTACCTATCCCAAATGTTTCATAGATATTACCTTGAATATGCACCACTTGAGAACTTACCAAAGGAGATGCCTTGAGAATATCTTTGGTAGCAATACCTTTAGAACCTATACTTTCAATACACTCCTCAAGAGGGGTGAAAAATGAGTCATTAAAACTCACCTCTTGAGGTTCAAGGTTAGTTCCAAAAATATTATCATGTGAAATAGACATTTGCTCATTGAAACACAATTGAGATTCATCATTTTTATCAAAATGCAATCCATTTTCACATACAACATTCCTACCATTCATGTTAGGATCATTTTGCAAATTATTAAAAGAAATAACTTCACACAATGCATTCAATTGCTCATGTATTCTACCAAAGTGAGAAGTTAATTCATCTATTCTTTCCTCAATCATATCAAAACGGTCGGAAGTCACATTAGCTAATTTTTCTATAGCTAACTCCCAAGATGGCTTAGAATCATTTGCTACCCTTTCTATTGCCAACTCCCATGATGGTTTTGATTTATATTGGACACATTCAGGTTGGTAATCGTAAAAATATGAAAAATTACTATAAGTACACTGATTATCCCAACCATAAGCAGGAGAATTGCTCCAATTAGCACTATATTGATCAAAACAAGGATTGTAATGCTCTAATTCATCATAATAATCTACATTTTGTGCTTGTCTACATGTATTAGTAGCATGATAACCTCCACACAAGTCACAAATCACAAATCACATTATAAGAATTAAAAGCATTAGCATTCCTCCTTTGCTCAATTTCATGCCTAATTGTGTCCATTTGAACTGGTAACATAATAACATCAAATTTTGCCTTTAAGCACTTCAAACCATCTTCAAAAGACATACCTTCAATAATTTCTTGGTTACCTCTATTGAAGGAGTTTTGCACTTGGTAACCATCCCTTGCCAATCTTCCACTTCTCAAGCATTGTCCTCCAAATTGACCTACCTTTCTCATCACCTAAATTTGCTTTTGAACAACTTAAGAACAAGATTAGTAAGAAAAATAGGTAATTCACACATAAACACAATAAATAAAAGAAAATAACATTCAATACTAACTAGACTCAATCAATACACACTAGACAACTAATAAAATGTCTAAACTAATAAAATTGCTCTTCACACCGATATTGCAAAAAAAAATCTTCCCCGGCAACGGCGCCAAAAACTTGACGGGGTTTTGATATACATACAAGTTAAAAATCCGAAATACACCCGTTTCACTGCAAGTATACAGGTCAACTAGTAGTTTAGGGTATATATCGGGTCGATCCCACGAGGAAGATTGAACAATTACCGGCACTACTAAACCTTCTTTATTATTTAAACTATCAATGAATTATAACAAGTAAAACCTACTGAACTTATACAAGAAGATAACAAATGAAAGCTCCTTAGGTTATGGTATTCCTAACTATTCATGCAAGTGCTAATTTTGGATCATTGAGAACTACTATTTTGGCTAGCTATGGTGTAATTTCCTTATGCATATGAATCCTACTTTCGTAGTGAATCAATTATACTCATAACTAATCCATACCTATTCTCATAGTTATGAAATTAGCTACAAGTTCATTTCTTCTATGAAATTACATGAAATGAATCACTTAAAACCACATAAGTGCACCTCTACTCTCGTGAGTGTACTCTCTATATTTAGCACTTCTTGAACCAGTGTTAAATCACAATTTTCATTGCAGAAACAACACCTTAGATAATCACAATTAATGGTACCAGATTAATCATGATTCAAAGAGCTAAAGTGTTAAATAACTTACTCAAATAATAGCTTCAAATAACCAAATAATGGACACTAACAATTAGAGAAAGTTCAACCAAACCCAAGGCATAAACTTTAAAGATATATAATAAACACAAAATCCAGAACTTGCATATTAACCATACTTAAGAATCCAATACAAAAGATAAAGAGTTGGAGAAGAGATAACCCATGTCACTTGAGCTTCAACTCCTCCTTCTTCATCTCCATCTTCATCCTAATCTAGCCAATATACAAGAGTGGATGAGTTATACTACTCTATACTAAACTAACCTAACACTAAGAAAATGGAAAAACTACATTTCTGCACTCCCAAGCTTTCTCCCGTATGTCTCTTCTCAATCTTGCAATGGTTTTGGCTATATAAAGGTAAAAGGTGGTCAAGGAATGAGGTTTATACCTCCCTTTTACAGCTGCAAAGTGGTTGTCACGTGTCTAGCATTACATGTGACTTGTTGGAGGTGAAATCAAGTTGTCTGCGTAAAGAGCAGCCTTTTCTGACTACGATCCGGCCATAAATCTGGCCAAGTTCTGGCCGGATTGCTACAGTGACCTTTTTGTGCAATTTCTGTTCAATTTCCAGCTCTGGTCCGATTTTACCTCAACTTCAACTGAACTTTTCTTGATGATAGAAGCTAATTTAACTCTTGACCAAAACATAAAACTTGTAGCTCTTTGAGTGAGCTTTCCAATGCATCAAGAATTACCTCATTTGGATTTGTGTAGGCTGAGAAATGACTGAAATACCCTTGACTGCTCAATGCCCTGTTTCAGCTTCGACTAATAGAAATTAGCTACTGTAATTCGGCTTTTTGACCTGGAAAATCTTAAAACTGGATTTCGATGTCTTCACCAAAGTTGTAGATCTATCTCTTATATTCAAATTGGTTCAAAATCATCTCAATCCGATCCCTGTAGCTCAAGTTATAGCCGAAATACGAAGATATGTCAAAGCTGTCAAAATGCACAAAATACAAGTAAAAAGTGATAAAAACCTCATTTAATCACTTAAGAACATTTTTTCACCAATTATAGCTAAAATGATTCATTTTCTTCCAATAATATAACCAAAGTGACTAAAAATAACATAAAATATCATTCAAATATAACGTAAATTAGTCACTTATCAACTGGGCCTCACGAATACTAGTTTGCCATGTTCTAGATAACAATTAAAGGATTCTAAAATTAGTCTCATCATTGTCTTCTTCGATGCATCATCAACTTTTTCGACATTTTGGTTCCTTGATTTCATATTGTGCAATTCTCTGTACCTTATTGGGTAAATTTTAGATTTTTTTTTTGTTGTAGTTTCTTTTAATGTAACTGACTATTAGAAATATATAAATAACATAATTTGTCTTTTTGAATTCCATCGAACCAGTAGAAGGAGAAAAACCTCTTTTTTTGACCTCCAATATTTATGAAAACTAGGTTTCAATCTTGTGCAAGGCTTTGACGATAGTTTTAATTGTGTCCAAATTTTGCAAGGAAGATGGATTTTGTATTGAATCACAATTGCAATTCATGATTTAACACAATGATAAAACTAATTCACTTTTATTTGGAGTTTGGAGAGTTGTTATTTTTATTTGGAGTATGGACTACAACTTCCTTTTGATGGAATTTTGGAGTCGTTCTCGTGCTTTTTACAGTGAACAATTTGAATTCTGATTCTACCGAGAAAAATCCTTGACTTCTGATGCAAAAGCCGCTTGAATACCTGATTGAGCCAAGCCGCCATTATTTCCGTAACAAAGACCAAAACTGTAAGAGACCTGTCACATTAGAATATAGAAAGATTTTGAATTGCAAATAAGTTGAGTTGAGTCAAATTTTGACCTCATCAAATCGAGCTCGGCTCAATTATACTGAGTTCGAATGTGACAAATTCTCAATGTAAAACTTGAGTTTGAACATGACCTCAAGTTTGAGCCGAGGAGAGTTTGAGTTCAAGAAAATAAAAAAAATGATTATATTCTTTTAGAATGGATAAAATAGACATTTTACCTAAATAATTAATAAAAATATTGGGGACATATATGTAATTTTATTATTAAAAATAAAAATACTAAAAACATATAAATTCAATCCAACTCGATGAGCCAACCAGCCGATTATCTTTATACTTGAGTTTCAGTTTGATAGATTGATTTGGTCGGTTTGAGTTTGGTATTACTAAACTCGAGTCGAGAGTTGAATTTTGATCGAGCCATCTCACAAGCACTCACGAGTTAGTTTGATTCATCTGCAACTCTAATTGTGAACTATGGGAACCTATTCAAAAACCAATTATTTGATATTATTAAATTGGGTTTTTATTCAAAGGGCATGTGTGCAATGGACACTGATTAAGAGGGGTTTTGGATGTTAAACTATTAAAAAATGAATTAAAATTGGGAATTATGTCTCAATTCTAAAGCAAGAAATGAATATAAGCATATGCAATTTAAGTGGTTAACAGTTCACAAATTAGGTGTACAACTAGTATCCATTTAATACTTGCTAAAAGTATTATATTATATCTTAGAAAGATAAACAACATCAACCAGCACCAATTGTGTCGAATAATAAGGGTATTTTATTGGTGTCTTGTGCAATTAGTGTCAATAACTCATACCACTAATATTAGAACTTATACAGTAAATTCTCTATAAAATAATTCTGAATAAATTAATAACCTCTATTAAATAATAAATTTTTTCAGCCTAATTTGGGCTAATGAGGTAAATTAATAGTTTCAGTAAAGCGATAAGATAATAATTTTTTTTGAAAACCTTATACAATACATTTGTCCCATTCATATCATATATTAATAATTTACTAAAATTATATATCATATTTTCCTAAAATATAAGTCTATTGTTGCTTGTTTTTCCTTAAAGTTTAAATCTTCATGAATCTCATATCTAAGTTTTCTTATTATATCTAAAAGTTCTAAATATATTGTCATTTACATACATAATATTGTTAGTCTAATTCATTGTATCTACATCCATCAATTAGTATTCTTAAATCTTTTTGATCTCTTGATAATAGGAAATGGCATCAATTACAATGTACATTGACGATATTAATAGAATCAAATTACACATACAAATCAAGCAGATATTAATTGATTAATATTCCTTAGATCGAATTGTAAGTGCATAAATTATTAATTTATCGATTAATTAATATCTCTTTTAATTAATAGAATTTATATGATCCCAAAAGTATTAATTTATAGAGGCTTTACCATACTTCTCATAAGGTTTATGAGTATGAATTTAATCCCTCCTGGATAATATATGTTGGCTTTCATGTCAAATTTTTACAATTGTGTGATAGAGCATCTTTGTTAGTTTCAAATATTAGTTGGCATTTCATCTTAAATAATATACCTTTCAAACTTATAGTCGTCATATAATGCATTTGATTATGAAGGTGACCTTATCTATAAATGCTGGTTGATAATTGAAGTTTATCTAGCTTGGACGATTTTCCAAATTAACTAGTAATGATGGTTGTTCTCTTATTGGATTAAAAATTTCTACATTTTAGCCCAAGGTTTAGGGAATCAAAGAGAACGCCTATAAGTTTTTTCACTTAGGGAGCCAAGAGCAATGATTTTGCGTTATCTCATGTTAAATCTGATCGCATAAGAAATAGAATAACCATAAATTGAGTACTCATTGCTCCTAATCTTCCTTTGCCTATAAAATCATTTTCTTAGATTTTGATCGTCACTGGTTCGAATCCATTTCAATCAATTACATAACAACCAAAATTATAGTGATTTCGAGTATTTGATGTACGAGGCCAGGATTACTTATATTGGTACGAGCTGTTCTTAAAGCATCAATGTAAGTAAAAGCCATTACATCCATAATCACTCAACTCTCCCTTTCGCCGCTCTTTTATAAATTAGAAAAAGCAAAGTTGATTGGTTAATTATGGCAAATAAGCAAAGTTGATTGGTTAATTATGGCAAATAAGCAAAGTTGATTGGTTAATTATGGCAAATAGAAGTTGGCACAAATAAGCAAAGTTGATTGGTTAATTATGGCAAATAGAAGTTGGCACAAACTTGACTTGATTATTAACCTTCGAGATACATGTAAACATACATACCTAACGAGTCAAATCCTCTTTAATTGGGCGCGAAAAAACAATAATAAAAGACAACTCAAATTTCTTAAGTAGCATCAATGTTGAACTCAGGTGTCGAGCACCGCAAGCCAACAGTTTTTATTGGCACTATTCAATTACACACTGTGGTAGTGAGTGCTGACGAAATACTTTGAAACTTTGAGGGGTAGAGGGGAAAGTACATCGGTCGGTGCTTTGGTCGCTCCAGTTTTTGTTTCTTTCTAAGGATTGTAGAACGGTAATCCTAAGACGTTTCTCCACAAAACAACTTGGCTAAATATTGAAAGTTTAGTAGATCTCAACACCTCAACTAGAACATTTAAAAGAGCACAACAGTCACTGTGATAGCTGCCAAGTGCCTACCTACGTCTCAACCCTAGGCCTTTGTTGCAATGCAATATATCTCAGCTAGCTCACTGCTGAGTTTAGGGAGAGTTAGCCCTTTTTCTCTTTTTTTTTTTCTTTTTGAAGTGGGATCAAGTGCTCAGAGAATTACTGACAAGTTTAGAATTTATCCACCTCGGTTTGCCCGTTCTGACATCAGTTTTGGAGTTATGACCCAAACTTAACTACAAACTCATTCAGCAGCGCTTAAATGCATGTGAAATATTTATCCTTGGTATTTCTCCGTAAAGCCATCCAAGTGGGATGAACCATCCCTTCTTCTACGCCACCTGAGCTTAATTTTGTCTAAAAGAGAAAGAAAAGTGAGAGTTAAAGTTCGAGTGCACATTTAATCTGACGGAAAAAGTATACAAAGAAAAAATAAAAGAAAAAGATTGGTGTTGCCAAGTATCAGTGGCATTGCTATGGACGAGGACACGTAGCTGATAGTACTTTCTTATATTCATCACAACTCTCTTCTCGTGTATCCTCCTCCTTCACCACTCTTTGTCTTCATCCTTCCCTAGCCTAGTATAAATTGTTAATTTCTCCATGCAAATGCAATTGCCATTCCTACATTCTCCTCTACTACTCTGAAAAATCCCGAAATAAACAAAATCAATGATGGAAGCTGACGGCAGTGCAAATGGGAACGGAAACGGAAGGCAAGGAAAGAAGCCTGCAAACGCCAGTTCAAGAAAAGGCTGCACGAGAGGCAAAGGCGGACCTGAGAATGCTTCCTGTGCCTACAAAGGAGTCCGGCAGCGGACTTGGGGCAAGTGGGTGGCAGAAATACGCGAACCCAACTGTGGTTCGCGCCTCTGGTTGGGAACTTTCGACACCTCCCACGAGGCAGCCATCGCTTACGATGCAGCAGCATATAAGCTGTATGGGGAAGCCGCCAAGCTGAATCTACCACATCTCTTTGGGATGCCTCAGAACATTCCCGACTACTTCACTCTCAACACCACCGCTCCGATCAACACCAGCGGTGGGAATGAAAGCGGAGTTCAACCAGTTCCTTTTCAACAGAATTCGCTCCTGAATTTTGCATCCAGCAGCAGCTCCAGTTATCCCGTACCCCAGTATCAGGGTAATGAAGGGCTGTTCTTTGAGATGAACCCAAACGCAACTGCAACTGGTTACCCCACTGGTACAGCAACTGTTGGTATAACATCAGTTAGGAGCGACAATACCAACGTTGTTCGCGACAGTGGAAATGAGGCAATCAAAAGTGAGGAAGGAACTATGAAAGAAGTGTGGAACAACCTCAAGTCAAATTTGCCAGAGACGGACGACTCTTCAATTTGGGCTGAAGCTCAAGCTGCTTCCCCTTTTCAGGTTGCTATGAATGATCCAGGGATCTTCGATTGCAACCTCGATGGCAACTACCCCTGGAACTGAAGTGCATGTAATACTAAATAGGCTTTAATATAAGATGATATAATATATATAGCAAATTATTATACTATATGTACATAATTAATTATAAAGTAAATAAATATGTACTTAATGGTGGCTGCTAGTAGCCGTCTTCATATATTTAGAAATATTACCATTATATATATATTTTTAGAGAGAGATGGGAAGAGAAAGGAAATATATGTATGTATAAGCGTGTTTGTTTAATATATTTACTTTTTGTTTACGTGTTTATTTCTATTTTGCTTGTTGTATGTAAGTTTATTTTATTTTATTTTATTTTTGGATACATTGGAGGGCCTAAAGGCCCAGTACACAGAAACTAAACAGGAGTCAGCACACCCTGATTGTATAATAATTCAAAACATTTTCCACGTTACTTGATTAGGACTTTAATAGAGGGCCTGTTTGGATGCCAAATTTTTTGCTAGTTTTTAATAAAGTTAGTAGTAACATCAAAAAACTCACAAAATTTATTGACACATCCCACAGCACCCAAAAATACACACGTATCTCTCTCTTCTACTACTACTCTCCAACCTCAAGTCACCACTGCTGATGCCACCTCATAGCCATCGGTGCTGTTGCTGGCACCGCCCTCTCTCTCTCTCTCTCTCTCTCCCTTTTCTCCTCCATCAATCAACAATTTGGACCAGATCTGGCTTCTCTTCTCCTCTCCTAGGTCTTTTGATCTATGATTTGGATGAGATTCAACCCAATTTGATCCAGATCTAGCAATGGAAGGAGGGTGGGGGTTGAGGGGGATGGGGAGAGGAGATGGAGAAGCAGAAGAGGGATGGCAGAGGAAAGGGGAAGAAGGAGGAGAGGGGTAGAGAAGGGAGGATGGAGAATGGTAAAAAGGGAGAGACGAAGAAAAAGAGAGGAGGAGAGGCAACATTAATGCCAAGGATGTGTTGCTTGGGGGCCGCTGGCATCGGCGATCGGCGATCGGCGATGGTTATAGTAGGGATGGTAGCAAGGACGAAGAAGAAGAGAAAAAAAAGGGAAAAAAGAAAAGGAAAAGAAAAATAAAATTTTTTAAAATTTTTCTGCAAAATTTTTTTATATAAATTCTACAGTAAGTTACAGTGAAATTTTATACAAACATACAAAAAACTCGTATAGATAGGATTTAATAAAATTAGCAAGACTAATTTAAAAACTTTAAATGTAAATTAGCGAGTCTAAAACAAAACTATTGAGATATACTTGAAGAAATATGAATTATAAGACTGAAAATTAGTCTTGATGGGGTGGAATGTATATTTTTAAGATTAAGGGTGAGAAAGTGTAAATCATCCTTTTTTTTATTTTCCATTAAATTAGTATTATTGAAAGCAAACTCCCAATCCCTTGTAGAAGGCTCAACAATTTCTGCATACTGTATAGTTCATTAGTCATTACCAAATACTGATATTTTACTACTGCTATAAAGGGATTTCAGTTTTCATAAATGATATTCTTTTTTCGGACAGCTGTCCAAAGAAAAGAGAACAAATTTTTATATACAGTGCCAAGTTGCACAATCTCTCGAGCAAACTAAATTACCATGTCTGCCTTGAGTTATTCTTTTTTCTTTTTCTTTTATCTGCCTTGAGTATTTGCTGATAATTGTTATTATCTCATGCAAACCAAGTTGAATATACCCACAAACATTTCAGCCATATTGGAAATTACAGAGAAAAATGTAATTTCAAAAGGAGAACTTGTTGGGTATCTTAAGGTGATGGATTTGTGATGAGCTTGTTTTTATTGCTCTTTGCACAATGCTTTTGAGATGTTCTTTAAGGAGAAAGACATGGGGTCGTCGTCATCAACAATTACCACGTATCTTACAAGAAAGTGATTTTTTTGCTTGACCAAACCAAAAAAAAAAAATGTTTTGTTTTTAATTGTTAGCGTAAATCAATTGATCTTGTAATCCCAGTTCGGCTTATAAAGTGGGTTTTATGTGAGAATTGAAATAGACTCTTTTTTTTTTTTGAGAATCCAGGAGTTGGATTCTTTAAATGCACAAGAACTAGGTAGCAGAATAATCTCTTTGGCCATAGTTGATTGATTAGCTTTCACCATTATTCTTTTTAAGTCTGTCACTATGTAGTCCAATGATTCAGTGCTCGGTTATGTTGAGTTCTCAATTTGCAAGAACATGTTCGTTGGTCTTAGGATCAGGAGGTTGCTAACACGAGAACAATAGAATTCTGCTCAAAGTCACAAGGTTTTCTTTGTTTTGTTCTCCAAATGAAGCAAGAGAAAGGCACAAAAGAAAAAGGGGGCCTTTACCATCCCAAATCGAATATATGTGTAAAAGAGAGGCATGGAACCATTAATAGTAATACTAATACTAATAACAGTTTCAGTACTACCTAACTTAAACCCTATTCTAATAACAGCCTTAATTGGAAGCACGAAAAAGTGAACCTATGGTAAATGGCTTGACGCACAAGTCATCATCGCTATCTGAAAAAGTAACCCAGAAATGAACACAAGTTTAGACGAGATAACCCTCGCCAACAAAACAAACAATCAAAACAACATAGGCGAAATCTTACGAATTCGTTTGCTTGCCCCAGATGCTGAAGAATAAGAAGCCCAACAGAAAAGGATTAAAAGGAAAAAAAGATGATTGGCACTGAGCTAGGGAAAGATAACGAGTGTATTTGAATTGGGATGATTTGGGAAAAAATAATTTGCAACACAAATTTCAATACATTTTGTTATCTTTTCAATCACCTTTTTATTTGACAGGCATCACATCACAAAAGTGCTACAGTAATTATTTTAAATAAATATTTCAAATAAACTCCTATCCAAACACACTCAATATTTCTTTTACTAAAAAAGAATGAGCAAAACCTAATGGAAAAGAAAAGGGTGAAAAAATGTTTCTGGATTGGCTGTTGCAATTTGCGCAATTTGGTTTCAACTCCATTATTTGACATCTTTTGAGGGACATTTTACAAAAGATTTGTAGAAGCAAAGTTGAGATTGTAATAATAATTCTTGACTATCTTTCTTCTATAAATATGTACTTTAACTTGGATGCCAACAAATGTTGACTTATTGGAGCTATGTTTATACTGAAGATACAAGTGAAGGGTTTGAAGATTTCTTTATTAATAGATCTTATATCTTACATTTTTTAATGGAAGCTTAAGAAAGAGAGTGAAGATACCTCTTCACTTTAAGATGTAGTTCTTATATTTTCTTAGTTTAAGTGTTGTAGGATAGTTTAGATTAGTTAGTTCATCCATTCTTGTGTACTACCCAGATGAAGATGAATTTTTAGAATGAAGAAGGTAAGGAGGGAGCGCATGTGACAAGGTTAGTCTATCTTCCCAACTCTTTATCTTTTGCACTGATTCCAAGTTTGGTTAATATATAAGTTCTGGATTTGTGTTTCATTATGTCTTTCTAAAGTTTATGCCTTGAGTTTTGATTAACTTTTTGTGAATGTATTATGTTGATTTTTTGGCTATTTGATGTTATTATTTTGAGCAAATTATTTAGCATTTTTGCTTATCTAATCATAATTAATTGGCCATTAATTGAGAGAACCTTAAGGTGTTAGATTTGAAATGACAATTGGAAATTAACACTAGTACATGGAAGTGTTAAACTTAGAGAGTGCACTCACGAAATTAGAGTTGCAACTTTGTGACTTTTGGGGCTTTGTCCCATGTAATTTGATAGTAGAAATTGAACTTGTAACTAATTTTATAACCACGAGAGTAGGTATAGATTAGTTATAGGTATAGTTGTAACGGCCTCACCTTCTCCTAGGGCATACCCTAGAAGTTAGCGGACCGCCTCCCTGGATCTCGCCATGGCTCATTAACTAACATTAACTTCAAAGATAACAATTCTCATTGATCATCCAAACATCCATTCTTAATACTTCTTAGTAAGACAAAAGCTTTGTCCACTGCAAATTACAAAAGTAAATCATCCAAACGTTCATTCTTAAGTACATCACCCAAGTACATCACCAACTAGTGTAAAATATAAATCTATCCATTAAGAGATACAAAATGCAGGTCTTAACATCCGTATATAATATTAGATCTCCCAAAACACTCTAACTCTACTTGATCGTCCTTCAAACTTCAATTCCTGTAAGGAAAACAAAACTAAAAGGTTGAGCAAAGCCCAGTAAAGTTCCACACAAGCAACAATCAATAAACCCTTAAACCAGTTAAGCCAGTAACAAAATTAAGCAACTACGGAACACTTCACTGAATGAATTAGAGAATACTTCACTGAACAATCACTTTTAAAAGGATACGGTGCTCACATTAGAGCCACTTCAATGCACTACACACTCCACCGAACTCCTCTTTATAACCTCCAAAACAATAAACACTTCCCTCACTTAGATGACCATATCAATATCAGTAATCTGCTACTCTGTGGTAATACTCGAGCATACCCAAACACTTACTCAAAACTACCGTCCTACCCGACCAAGCCCTTTGCCGGCTCGAATAGTCCGTTGAACAAAGAGTTTTGGGCCCAGTTCAGCTGGTGTGGTAGAGTACACACACGGCTGACAGTCATGCGCACTTACAATAACACTTGATCAATTATCAATCTTCAACCTCAAACTCTGTCGAGTGCGATAAAGTATACTCCCGACTTAGAAGGCGAGAGACAATTGAAAACACTTCATAATAAAGCATTGGCATAATCATATAACTATCATTTAAGTAACACATAGGCAATTTAAACACACAAATGTGGAAACACTCACCAAATTTCAAATAAATTACTCTTGAGTCTCGGGTTTGCTTTCTGGCTCACAGCTATCCCCTGAGATAAATTTATAACTCTAAAATGAAGATACAATTCGTAGATAATTACTTATCATTTGTTACCTTATAATTTAAACTTATTAAAGTCAAGTTTTGGCTTTAAAATACAAGATATAATATATCCAACTTTTTCTTAAATTTTATCTCGAAACTTATCAACTTTATCATTTTAAACAAAGAAATATACATATTCCAAGTTTATAGTCTTATAAGACGTTTAGCCTAAGATTAAACCATTTTCTATCCAATATTCTAAGATTAAGGTAAGTAGACTTTTCATTCTTTCCTTTTTAGATTAAACTAGATTCTAAGTTGCCTATAGTTTAAATCTCATTTAAATTTTGCTAATTTTCCAGTTTTAAGTTCTTTAAAATACTCATAAAAATCGTTTCAAGATGTTATAAGATGCTCCATATAAATTCACAACCATTTAAGCTAAATTTTCTAAAATTTCATGAGAGCTTCATCTCTTCACATATTCGGTCAGTCAAAGCAAGAATTTTAGCTCAAATGTTTCTAAATCTTCAACAAATTCCATCTTTCACTTGCTTAAACATTAGTCACTTAGTATACATTCTGTTCAACATGAACTAAGGTGAGTAACTCATAATTTCAGCATGTTATTCAGCTAAATCACATACAAAAGCTGTCATCAGCTATAGCATTCCCCAACTAAATTTTCTAGCAGTGTAACAGTCCAACATTTGTTGTTTTTTTTTTTTCTCAAATCCTTCCTTTCAATTTCATGTTCCAACTAAACAGGCAAATCATATTTATTAAGCTACAAAGTAGCCTTAAACAGAACGTAGAAAATTTGTAGCTAAACTCAAAGGAAAGACTGATCAAAACTCTTCCCTCTCTCTCGGCCATGATGTAATTCAGCAGCTTGATTCACATCTTTCCTCCTTATTTGCCTTAGTTTAACTCTACTCATAGTGCCAAACATAGTTATTAAACTACAGAGCAGCTTTGGCTATCATCTATGAAGGTTTATAGTGTTGAAAATTGGAGGAAAAATGGTCAGAAGATAATTTCCTTCCTCTCGGCATCCTAACAGATTGCACCAGCTTTCCTTGCCAGTTTTAGCTAGAATTCTCTAAGGTTTTACCAGTTTCAAAGGCACTTTTGTATTAACTCAAGGAATCAAACATATTTCATGTGTTTATCAGTAAGAGTTTCCAGAATATCAACAACAAGTTGCATATTCCATTCTCATTTTCTCGGCCAACCTGTCTGCAGTAGCTTACATTCATCTTTCCTTCAGTGTTCACTTCAATTTATACTCATTTCTGTCTTGATTGACGAAGTTAAGATGTTTTATAACACATCACAGCTTGATACAAAAGTTTAAAAGCCAAATTTGCAGAAGACAGCTAATGTTTCTTAGCTCCATTTCTCTCGTGTGATGCTAACAGATTTTCATCAGGTTTCTTTCAATAAATTCAGCTTAAAGTTCCAACTTTTTCAAGTGTCTACGGCTAACCTTCTTTTAATACTTAAAGTAGACGTAATTCATACATTCCTAGCTATACTTTCCATCTTTCTCTGATAGCAAGCTGCACAATCAGTACCTGTCTCTCGGTTAGAGAGCAGAATTTTCTTCCAGCAAGTTATCAGTTTCTAAACAAGATTTTCCTGCAACAAAACTTAATTTTTCTTGGCTAGAATCCAGCACACAGCATGCGTATTCAAGTGTACTAGATGATTAAGAGGTTATTACATAAATTTTCATCATTTATAGGCTGCAATTCAAACTACAGCTCTCAATTCCCTCCATTTCTGTCCAACAGTTTCATTTCCTTCCAAAACAGAATTTCACCTTTGCTAAGAGCTCATTTTCTTTGCTAAATTCACATGCAGCTCGTATATTATTCCATTTATACCAAATAAGCAGGAAATTATGGCAGGTTCTTACCTCTTCCTCCTAAGGTTCAGTGTTGCAGGCTGCTCAGATTACTGTTCAGTTCCTCAGGTCCAACACTCGATTCTCCTTGCCTTCGTTTGTTTAATTTTTGTTAGCTGATGAAGAAGCTAGCCAAGCCTTCTCTCTCACTCTCTCACTTTTGGCTCACGGTTTCTGCTATCAAAATGAATCAGCCAAGTTCCCCTCTCTGTTTTGATTTGGTTTAATAAGGTTTGTTAGGTATGAGGTTGCAAGCTGAAACAAAGAGGAACCAGAAATATTTTTCCTCTCTCTCGGTTGTGTCTTGCAAAGATTGAATGAAAGAAAGAAAGGAAGAGCTACCTAGTTTCCGTTGCTCTCGGCCACCGCCCTACTAATGTATCAGTTTCTATTTGCTCCACTCAATCACTGCTTGGACTTAGCAGATTATTGGCAGCTGCTATCTCTTTGATTTCTCTCTTTGGTCACCGCCTAAATTTAGCAAATGTTGACAGCTGGTTTCTCTTTGGCAGCTGACTTAGCAAATGTTAGCAGATGTTAGTCACCGCCCAATGTTTTGGCAATTGATTTGCCTAATTCCTCTCGGTTCTTCTCCAGAAGCTTATTTCTCTTTTGGGTTGCATGGTTAATTGTTTAACCTTTAAGGTTAAATTGGTCTGTTAATCTTGGTCTATTTACTAATTAAGGGGTTGATGCTCTACCATCTTCAAATACTACCCTAAACTTTAATTTGTTCCAATTTACATACCCCTATAAAAATTCTTCTTCACTATTCTAGGATATTTTTTTATTTTCAATTTTATAACAAATCAATTATACACTTAATTGAATCATTTGTACATTATATGCAATATTTCTAATAACAAAATAAATAAATTCAAGGCATACGCACAATTTTCTTGAGTTCTCACAATAGTTGATTCATTACGAGAGTAAGTTTCACATGCATAAGGAAATTATTGCATAACTAGTCAAAATAATAGTGCTCAATGAGTCAAAAATTTGCATTTGCATTAGTAGCTAGGACTACCATGACCTAAGGAACTTTCATTTGTTAATTTTCCTGCACATTTTAGCATAGTTTTATTTCCTTCAATTTTTTTGATTATCTAAATAATAGATGAGCTTTACTAGTGCCAATTGTTGTCCATTTTCCTTGTGAATTTGACCCTCAATTATGACCTGTATATTTGCATAAAATCACGTGTGAGGTGTTTAGAAATTTATAAATATAAAATTTGACTATAAATTGAGCTAAATTTTATATGCATGCTCTGTGCTCGTCAGTACACCTTATGAGTGTGTAAATTAATAAAAAAATTAAGTTAGTTTTATTAAAACTAGTGAAAGTTAGTAGAATTTTTTGGAAAAAAGTAAGTTGATTGCGTTTACATCCCCAGTGGCTTGACCAAATTGCCAAACGAATCATATAATTGGGCCAAATTACATTTACCTCCTTATAAGTAATTGCGTTCAAATCCAACTAAGAGAAGTAAGAAATAAAAAAAATTGCCATTTGCAAAATCTACATTTACCTTCCTTGAGGTTTGTTGAAATTACAAAAAGAGCCTTATGATTTGATGTGAGTGCAATTTAACTTTTGAATAGTTAACTTTATAAGAAAATCTCTTATAAGAGGTTTAGGGTAAAATAACCATGTTTGAGTCATTTGATGGATTCAAGATCAACGATAGTCAAAAATTTTGGTTAGAACCAAATTTTACCGACTTGATTTCATAAGAGATGTAAAGTTAACATTTTAAAAGTGAAAATTGAAAAAATTCATACACACACACACATATGTATACATATATTTATGCACACACACATATATATACACATACACACACATATATAGTTCAACAAAACAATATACATACTAACATAAACAAATTTGTCAATTGAAGGAACTCTATCCAGCTATATGTCGTATACTTTGGGGAATCATGTACCATTATTACAATTACTATATTAGTGCTTATATGAGTCGTATTAGAGTATATATATCGTTCTAGTACATTTGCTACAGTCTTAATAGAGTACAATTATCTCTGAAAATTACATATATATATAGCGCCTTCCAACTATTAATATTTTAAATACCTCAGCTCCTAAGAACGTTTCACTTGCAAACTATCTTCGCTGCTATTGTTTAGATTAGGCTACTTTGTTTAGATTAGGCTGTTTTTGACTAAGTTTTGAAAGTCGAATCGGAAGCGACTTGGTAAAGTTCAGGGGGTAACGGGTCAATCAGTTTGACCATGTAGGTTCGGAAGTCAAACCGGATGACATTATAAATACATCATATTAATACTATATAATCAAAATAATCTATAGAAATTACCCTTAAATTTGTGATTTACAACTTCACATACATATTTGATAAGTTAGATTTAGTCCAAAAGGGCTTAACTTAAAGGTTTTAAAAATTTATAGGTAAACATGTAACTTGAAAAAATATATTCAGTTATTTTACACTTTATTAAAACAATAAAGGGTCAAAAGAAAAATGTCAAAAAGTTGTAGGGTATTCAATGCTAATAATTGTTAAGCCTAATCCTTCTTACTATTTCTTCTTTCTATATGTGTTGTCATTCCTCCCTCTCTCTCTCTCTCTCTTGGCTTTTGTTTCTTCTTTTTTTTTGCATCAAGATTCTATTCTTTTCTTTCATCACATGTAATACACACATATGAAAGCTTTTTTTTCTTCATCATTTTCTTTTCTTCTTCTCTCTCTTATCTTTCCTTATTTGCTCTTTGTTCTCCTATTGGTTTCATTGAAGAATTGGACTTAACGAATTTAGAGAATGGAATTATCTTCTAATTTTTCAAAAGCACAAGTAGCCTAGGCCCTTGAATTCATCTCAGATTCTAGCAAAGGGTGAGGGACTTTCCTCCTCTTCCTCGATACTGCATAAATAATAGCAAAGTTAAGGAGAAAATGATGCATAACTATGGAGTGAACCACGCCGCAATCCTGGGAAAAATTTCAGCAACAATATTGGTCAAATTGAATTGCTTGATATTTCGCCATTTGATTTTGATTTTTCGGTTGTCGGAAAGGTGCACACATACAAAACTCTAGTCGAAGGCTTTGTAATGGTCAAAGGGTCAAAGAAAGAAGGAAAGGAGGAAAAAATTAGAATTGGAAAAATAAAAAAACTCAGATTTTAACAGGTTTTACAGATATTCGGTCAAGCCCAATTTTTGATTGGATTTAATCGAGTTTTTAACTGCCGATTTTTTTAAGGATATTCTGATCGGATGCTTGGCCGGTGTCTAGTTTGACTAGTCAAAGTAGTGAGTCTAGTTCGAGTTTCAAACCATAAGTTTTGGATATACTAATTTTTCACATTGAAATCTATAATAATACACTTTAAAACATCTAAATACAACAACTGAAAAACATAAAAATATATATAAATAAAATAATAATGGAAAAATTATCCTCTTTTTCCCCCATCTCCACCTCCTATCACCACCACCATCTTACGCCACTGGCACCATCACCTTTCTCCCCTTTTTCCTATTTTTTCACCTTTCCACCTCCCCACCATCTCCATTTTCACCCTTCCCACCTCTCTCCCATCACCTTCCCTTTCTCCATCTTTCCCTAGCCTTTCGTCTCTCCCTTTCCCCTACTGTTTTTGCTTGCCACTCCATGCCTCCCCTCTCTTCATCACGATCTAGTCAAGACTAGATTGGGTGGTAGGCGAAAACAGCCGGAGTAGGAGAGGAAGAGGGGGAAAAGGAAGGTGGTTGGGGGAGGCGGGAGGGTGAAGAAAAGAGAGGAGAGAAAAGGGGAAAGAGGAAGAAAGGAAAGGTGGCAGGAGGGGGGAAGAAGGGCTAGCAAAAGACCAATGGTAAAAGAGGAGGCGGTGGGTGGAAGAGGGAGATGGCAAAGGTGGAGGTTGTTCAGGGGGTGAAGACCAAGTTTTAAAATTTAAAAAATACCTAAAAAATTCTAAATTTTAAAAACACTCCAAAATTCATCCCAATAAACGTTTAATCCATATGAACCATTTACAATGACAATTTTTTAATTATAATGCTATCGGAAATTTTTTCAAAAATACTCCCAAAAACATCTAATCCATACAGACCCATAGTCTCTCACTTAAATATTGAAGTAGCCTTAGGACTCATCCCTAATGCCTCTAACAAGATTCTACCACGTACCAAATTTTAATAAAACCTAAATACCCCATTTTCTGCAAGTATACAGATCATTTATTGAGTATAGGGAATGTTAGGTGTTGATCCTACAGGGAAGATTGTCAATTACTGGTGGTTTTTGAATTCCTTTATTATTTAGACTATTATAAGTGTAAGAAATTAAATCTACACTATAAACATAAAATAAAAGTAACAGAATTGACAATAGAAAACTCCTAGGGTAATGGAATTTCTCACTACTCTTACAAGTGAAATTATTGGTTAATAAAATGTTATTGTCTTGGTTAGTTATGGCGTAATTTCCTAATGTATATGAAACCCACTCTCGTAGTGAATCAACTATACTTGTAACTAAGTCATACCGACTCTCGTGGTTATGAAATTAACTACAAGTTCATTTCTTCTATGAAATTAAATGGAACAAGCCACTAAAGCTACAAAGGTGCACTTCTACTCTCATAAGTGTACTTCTTAAGTTTAGCACTTCCTTAAACTAGTATCAAATCCCAATTTTCATTGTAAATTTAATACCTTAAGATTATCACAATTAATGGCCAGTTAATCATGATTAGATAAGCAAATGTGATAAATAATTTGCTCGAAATAATATCATCAAATAACCAACTAAAAATTACAAACAAAATATAGAAAGTTCATTCATAACTCTAGACATAAACTTTAGCTAAACATGAAAATAAACACCAAACTTGTGTTATAGCCAAACATAAGATTTAATACAAGAAACAAAGTGGTAGGAGAGAAATCATTCTTGTCACATGAGTTCCAAGCTAGAATCTCCATCTACTCTATGCTAGAAACGAATGGATGAAATCTATACTACTCTATACTAAATTAGAATCTCCATCTTCATACTCTATACTAAACTAGAAGTTACCCTAGTCACATGAGCTCCAAGTATATCTATCTTCATCCTCTATCTCATCCAAGTTTAGCTAGTACAAGAATGGATGGAAACTATACTACTCTATACTAAACTAATGAACTGCAAAAAAGTAGTGAAGACTACATTTTTCCTAGTCTCTCTAGCCTTCAAAGTTATCAAAAATGTTATCCAAAGCCTCTATTTATAGAGAATTAAAGCTCCAAGTAATCATGTTTCAAGTTGTACAAATTCTATCTTGATATCCCAAAAATTGTTTTTCCAAATTTCCAAGCTTGGAAATTTGGAAGCACTTTCCAGCTGAAATCTGTTCAGAATATTAGTCCGAAAGTAGTAGGAAAGAGTTGCAAGTTGAAGTACAACTGGTTCTAGCAGTAAAGCAGCCGGAATATGAATACACATGTTCAAAATACGGGTGAAGATCACGGATTGGGTCGCATTTTGTCTTCCCTTATAGGTTTGCACTTTTTTGGTTAGTCTTTAACATTGCTTTGTTTTTGTACCAACTTCAACTACAAATTTGTTGATGATGGAAGCCAAACTATGTTTTGCACAAAACATAAAAGTTGTAGTTTTTTGTGTTATACTTTCAATGTATCAAAAGTCATCTCATTTAGATCTTTGTAGTTTGAGAAATGACCAAAACACCGTTGACCAGTCAATCCCCTATTTCAAATTTTCACAACAAATTTGCCTGACGGTATTTCGACTTTTTGATCAGGATAATGCATGAATTGGATTTCAATTTCTCAAAATAATTATATAGCTGTGTCTTAGCTTCAAAATAACTCAAGAATCATTTCAATTCGATGCTTTTATCTCAAGTTATAGCTAAAATATTAAAATGTGTCAAAGCTGTCAAACATTTTTTCTTTTATACTTGATTGCATTTCATGCTATGATACTTTTATACATCATGTCCTCTTTAAATCACTTCAAATCAACAAGATGTATGCAAATATCTTCTCACTTAACTTCATTTGATGATTGAATCATTAAAAACTATAAAAACATGAAGTTTTCAACATTTAAATCCATATAAATGCAATGTTTCACACTTAAACCATAAAATGCTAACTTCACTAAAAACCTAGTTAATTAACTATTAAAATGACTAAAGCATACCAAAATTAAATAATAAACACACTTAAAATACTCAAAAATACACACTTGAATTATTGCTTGTTCTCAAACAATTAAAAATTAAAAATTATCACAATAGTTCAAATATATTCCTTTGTACTTATGTGTCTTTCAAATTCATTTCCTCAATAACAAAGTAAACTACCATTATATAACCATTTTATTTTACCACAAATACTTATCATACCAAGTATAGGAGAGAAAATTGTATCAAAAATTAAGACTTGTTCAACTCATTTCCTTCCCTCAATTCAATTTCACCTTTAAGCAACTCATATGGCCAAGTCAAGGCATACAACTTCCATAATCATCTTTATTTACTCAAAAGAGAGATTTATTCAATATTCAAAACATAGCTTGCTCAAATAGTGAAGATGTCTTTTGACGTGAAGATTAACATTGGTATATGAAGACCTCCGATTCCTCAACTTCATCACTAACTAGAATTGCTTTGCATACTCATAATTCAAGAGCCGTTTTACACGAAAATCAACATTCTTAGATGAAGACTTCCGATTATTAAGTTTCAAGAATCATTCGAGTAGAACATTTATTTATTCTCTCTCTCTCTCTCTCTAGAGAACTTCCCTCATATAAAATGATCGTAGTAATAAAAATATTAACTATATTCATCACTCAAATTATGAAATTCAATCAAGATAGGAAACTTATCAAGCATGCAAAATTCAAGGCATAATTACTTTCACTTTACAAGATATACATTTTTCATAGCAAAAATCCTAATCACATAAGACTTATTTCGAAATGAAATAGGAATTGAGATTCTTAAGACACGTAAATTTACTTCAAAGGGAGAATTTTGATTACTAATGGTTATAGAACTTCTTTTAAAAATTGACAAATTGGTGGTGAAATTTTTGAAACATTTTTCTCAAATCACCACAATTAAAAAGATAGTAAATCTTTCCCCCTCAACACTTAAAGTACACATCGTCCTCAATGTGTGAAAAGGAAAAGTAAGAGTAAAAAATATACTCCCTCCATCGTGAATTGGCCTCTTGTTTGGGATCTTCTATGGTCTCATTGACATGTGCGGGGTATGCATATAACAATAAAACTCAATCCACAGTCAAGTTTTAAATTTATAATCTCCTAAACCATCCCATACGCGATTTTTCACAAGTATACGGGTCCTGGGTGAGTAAAGGGTAAGTAGGGTCGAACCCACAGGGAAGACGGACAACTACCGGCACTACTAAAGTTTATCTATTATTTAGACTACAAACAAATTAAAATCAACAAATCTAAACTACTAATCCGAAGAAAATACAAATGAAAGCTCCTTGGGTAATGGAATCCCTATCTACTCATGCTAGTGCAACTTCTCGACTAATTAAGTACTAAAATCTCAGTTAAGTCATGGCGTAATTTCCTTGTGTACATGATACCCGCTTTCGCCGGTGTACCAACTATACCTATAGTTAATCCATACTTATTTTCATGATTATGAAATCAACCATAAGTTCATTTATTTATATGAAATTACTACAAAACAATCTACAAAGGCGCACCTCTGCTTTCGTGAGTATACTCTCTAGGTGTAACACTTCCATGAACTAGTGTCAAATTCTAATTTTCATTGCAAATCTAACACCTTGAGATTTTATCAGAATCAATGGCCAATTAATCATGATTTTGAGAACAAAAGTGTTAAATAATTCAATTAAAATAATAGTCCAAAATAATCGAGAAATCAACACATAGCAATCATAGATAGTTCAACCAAATACCCAAAGCATAAATTTTAAAACAACATCAACAACATAGTATTCAAACTAGTAGATTCACTAAACATGAAGTTAAATACAAGATAAAAAGTTTGGGAAAGAGGATAACCCTTGCCACTAAAGCCTCCGCCATGCCCC
The DNA here is from genome assembly GCA_023065735.1 of Coffea humblotiana. NCBI lineage: Eukaryota > Viridiplantae > Streptophyta > Magnoliopsida > Gentianales > Rubiaceae > Coffea > Coffea humblotiana. The sequence continues at coordinate 17,948,902 of CM041212.1, read as the reverse complement.
TTCTTTTTCCCAATCTTCCTCTTTGCTCAACTTTTACAAGAATGGATACATAATACAAATCCTAAACTAGTCCTACAAACTAAGAGAAATGGAAAAGGCTTTGAGGCAAGACACAACCCCTTTTGTTTCTCTCTTTTGCTCCAAAGCTCTCTCCCTCTCTAAAACTAACTAGAAACTAAAGGCTTCCAAAAGCTCCTTCTAAGACTAAAGGTTTTTTTATTTATAATCTTCAAGATTTCTCCAATCTTCCACAAGAAGTTTCATTTTGTCATGAAGAGTAAAAACGATACAATTGAGTGACATAAATTTGACAAGAATTGATGTGTTGGACCCAATATGTAGCTGCCAAAACGTCATAAATGCTGCAAGAAAGAAGAATGAAAAGCTGTGCAAGTTGCAGATTTTTCCTACCAAAGTATCCGACGCGGTATCTGAAGCGAATTTCACTATCTGGCGTCGTATACTGCTAAACACTCTTATTCGAAAAATTCTCTGGCGAGTATCTGGCATGATTATTCGACTTCACTTCCTCAATCCGACGTCGTATACTACTCAACACTCTTTCTCTTGCAAAACATTCTAGCGGGTATCCGGTTGATATCTGACTCGAAATTCACTGTCTGGTCCCGTATACTCTCATCTAATCCGATGATGTCTTTTTATAAATGGCCCCATATTATCCTTACTCCTTCATCCCTACCAAAATATGATAAACATTAGCAATAAAAAAAGGTGAATTCACAAGTCTTCTCAACATTACTCAAAGACATAAAATATTGCCAAAATGGTCACTCACATTATCTTAGGAGTTCAGAATTAATTATAAATAAACTAAAAGATGCATAAACTATTAGGTAAAATGGACACTTGTCACATCCCCACACTTGAATCATTGCTTGTCCTCAAACAATGTAGAAAATTAACCCAAAACCAATGATCCGAAGGAGTGGAGTAGCATACAATAGAGACTCATGTGTAAAGGTACAAAAGAGATGATCACTATGTAAGGTTTGGATCCCTACTCTAGTACTCCATAATATCAAACAAAGGAAAGCTTATCATACCAACATTTGATCAAATCCAATACAATGCATCATCCCTAATCTAATCATGCTTGTCATGCAACTAGCATAATTAATAAATATAAAAACTAAACTTGTAACCACCCCTTGGAACTTATACAAACAAGGATAAGAAACTAAGAAAACTTTCATACCTTGATCACATGCTTTTTCTTTTTTTCTCTTTTTTTTCTCATCAAACTTTACTCGAGTAGTGAACTTGTCTTTTGACGCGAAGACAAACATTGGTAGATGCATGCCCCCAGTTACTGGATCAAGTCACAAACTCTCGTTGCTTTGCATATTTTTAATTCTAACACTGTTTTACACGAAGATCAACATTTGTAGATGCCGATCTCCGGTTACTAAGTGTTTCGAATCATTGGAATAGATTCATATGTGATCAATAATCATAACATTTTCATTTTCTTCTTTTGTGAAAGTAAAAACACATTACTTGATCCTTGCAAAAACTAGAACTAAGGGAAAAATCACAAGAAAAGTTTCACATTCATCAGTCATACCAATCACACAACTTACCTAAACAAATCAAGAACAATACATTTTATGAACTTAAGGAAATCTCAGTATGATAAACTCCACATTAGAAGACATTAAGTTTTCTAAAAATGAAAATTCTTCATCTACATAACAACAATTTCAAAACACCTTACATATAATCTCGTACAATAAGTACGACACAACCATCGACACTATTGGTACTAAAGTTTTTGAAAAAAATTTTGACAGAATTTTCTCTTATATTTGGGCTATTCTCCCTGCCAACAATCCCAAAATTCAACATTTCAAACATACCAATATCACCAACTATCAAATTTTTTAACAAATATATCAATTTTCACATGAATACCAAGGAATGCATTCAATTCTAACCAACCTTACCCCCACATTTAAATTACACATTGTCCTCAATGTGAACAGGTAAAAGGAAAAAAAAAAAGAAATACTCATCTAGTATAGTAGGTGATTTGTCGTGGTTGGGCATCGTTGATTTTCAAATTTCTATGGAAAGTGCTCATTTTACCTTTTTTTTTCAAACCTATAAAATGAAAACAAACACACTTAAAACACACCAAAAGACAAGAAATTTATCAAATCGTTGAGTTGCCTCCCAACAAGCGCTTGTTTATAGTCATTAACTTGACTATTTTGCCTCATTGTCAAGGAAGCTTTGTCAAAGAGTAGTCCACCAACTCAGGTCATGGTAGATCAACAAATGGTGGTTCTATTATATGAACCACATATCCAAAAGATAAGAAAATAGGAAGGGATATACCTATCCCAAGTATTTTATAGGTATCACTTTGTTCGTATATCACTTGAGAACTCACCAATGGACTTGCCGCAGGGACTACTTGGACAATTTTATCTTTGGAACCTGCACTTTCTAAATACTCCTCAAAAATGAACCACTAAAACTCATCTTTTGAGATTCAATGTTAGTTCCAAAAAAATTATTACGCAAGGTGGACATTTCGTCCTCAATACCACAGTTAGATTCATCATGATCATCAACGTGTAGTTCACCTTCACTTATGACATTTCTACCATTCATGCTAGTATTCCATTCATTTGAAGACACAACTTTACATAAAACATGAAACTGGTCATATATTCTACCAAAGTATGAAGCCAATTCTTCCATTCTATCCTCTATCCTAGCAAAACGGTTGTCTATCTCATTCGCTAGCTTTTCAAGTTTTGAATCCATTTCATTAACAAATTTTTCTATAACTAACTCCCAAGATAGTTTAGAATGGTTAGCTAATTTTGCTCTTTCTAACTCTCCAGGAAAAGGTGTATTAGCCAACTTCTCAATTGCTAATTTCCATGATGGTTTAGAATCATATTGGACATCAATAGGTGGAAAATCATAAAAATTTTGAAAATCACTAGAAGCACAATGATCATACTAACCATAATCATGCATATTACCCTAATTAGGGTCATGGTGATCAACATAAGAAGTGTCATGCTCAAATCCCTCAAAGTAATCTACATGTCGTGCTTGCATACATTGATAATCAATATGATAACTTCCACACAAGACACAAATCATATAATTGGAATTCAAAACATTAACATTCTTATATTGCTCAACAAAATGCATCAAACTATCCAATTTAGCATTCAACCTCCACATGCCATCATCAAAAGACATACCTACAAGATTTTCTTGAATTCCTCTATTGTTATAGTCTCGAAAGCATGGGGGATTCAATTCTTCTCTTCCTCCTCTCAAGCATTGTCTTTCAAAAGGATCTATCCTTCTCATTTTCTAAAAATGCTTTTAAATACCTCAAAAGTAAGATTAGGCAAAAAAGATAGATGTTAATAACACATACTACAAAATAAAAATAGAACACAAGAAAACAAATTACACAAAAACACACAAACAAAATAAAAAAAGACAAAAATAGCACAAGGAATCAAGTAAAAATGTCTAAACTAATAGAGTCACTCTTCACGCCGGTATCATCAGAAGTCTTCTCTAGCAACGGCGCCAAAAACTTGACGTGCGTGGGGTATGCATACAACAATAAAATTCAATCCACCGTCAAGTTTTAAATTTATAATCTCTTAAACTACCACACAAGCGATTTTTCGCAAGAATACGGGTCGTGGACGAGTATTAATTAGGGTCGAATCCACAGGAAAGACGGACAATTACTAGCACTACTAAAGTTTATCTATTATTTAGACTACCAACAAATTAAAATCAACAAATCTAAACTACTAATCGGAAGAAAATACAAATGAAAGCTCCCCAGGTAATGGAATCCCTATCTATTCATGCTAATGCAATTTTTCAACTAATTGAGTACTAAAATCTAGGTTAAGTCATTGCGTAATTTCCTTGTATACGTGATACCCGCTTTCGTCGATGTACCAACTATACCTATAGTTAATCCATATCTACTTTCATGATTATGAAATCAATCATAAGCTCATTTATTTCTATGAAATTACTACAAAACAAGCTACAAAGGTGTACCTCTACTTTCGTGAGTGTACTCCCTAGATCTAACACTTTCTTGAACTAGTGTCAAGTTCCAATACCTATTGCAAATCTAACACCTTGAGATTATCAGAATCAATGGCCAATTAATCATGGTTTTGAGAACAAAAGCGCTAAATAACTCAATTAAGATAATAGCCTAAAATAATCAAGAAATCAATACATAGCAATCATAGATAGTTCAACCAAATACCCAAAGCATAAATTTTAAAACAACATCAACAACATAGTATCCAAAACTAGTAGATTCACTAAACATGAAGTTAAATATAAGATAAAGAGTTTGGGAAAGAAGATAACCCTTGTCACTAAATCCTCCACCATGCCCCTTCTTCATCCCAATCTTCCTCCTTGCTCAGCTTTTACAAGAATGGATACATAATACAAATCCTAAACTAGTCCTACAAACTAAGAGAAATGGAAAAGGTTATGAATGTGGTGGGTTTGTGTCTTGCCCTCTTTTGTTTTGTCTTTTTTGCTCCAAAGCTCTCTCCCTTTCTAAAACTAACTAGAAACTAAATGTTCTAAGACTAAAGACTTCTTTATTTATAATCTTCAAGATTTCTCCAATCTTCCACAAGAAGCTTCATTTTGTCTTAAAGAGCCAAAAAGATATAATCGAGTGACATAAAGTTGACAAGAATTGATGTCTTGGACCCATCTTGGACCCAATATGTAGCTGCCAAAACGTCATAAATGCTGCAAGAAAGAAGGATGAAAAGCTGTGCAAGTTGCAGATTTATTTTTGCCAAAGTATCCGACGCTGTATCTGAATCGAATTTCACTATCCGGCGTGGTATACTGCTAAACACTCTTATTTGAAAAATTCTTTGACGAGTATCTGGCGCGATTATCCGACTTCACTTCCTCAATCCGACATCGTATACTACTCAACACTCTTTCTCTTACAAAACATTCTAGCGGGTATCCGGTTTGATAGCTGACTCGAAATTCACTGTCTAGCCCCGTATACTCTCATCCAATCCGATGATATCTTTTTATAAACGGCCTCGTATTGTCCTTACTCCTTCATCCCTACCAAAATATGATAAACATTAGCAACTAAAAAGGATGAATTCACAAGTCTTCTCAACGTTAGTCAAAGACATCAAATATTGCCAAAATGGTCACTCACATAATCTTAGGAGCTCAGAATTAACTATAAAATAAACTAAAATATGCATAAACTATTAGGTAAAGCGAACACTTGTCACTCATCTTACTTGAATTTCAACCATTACCTTATTTTGCACATTTGACAGCAATTTTTGAACCCTAACATAAAAATATAACAAACACACCAAAACACGCATACTAAACATAAAATCACATCAAATTAACATGAATTTAAACAAACATTGGGTTGCCTCTCAACAAGCGTTTCTTTATAGTCATTAAGTTGACTATTTCACCTCATTTTTTAAGGAGTCTTTATTAATGAATAATTAATTAATTTAGGTTGTGGTAGATCAATAAAAGGTGTCTTGATAGCTAAGACCACATATTCAAATAATGTGAGAGATGGAAGATGCTTACCTATCCCAAATGTATCATAAATATTATTTTGTAGTAGCACCATTTGAGAATTCTCCAAAGGAATATTCGCGTGGCCTTCTTGGGCTATTATGACCTTAGAACCTTTATTTGCAACACACTCCTCAAGAGGGGTTATATTTACATCATTTCATGCTTGCCTCTTGATGTTCAAACTTTATTTCAAAGGTATTATCATGTGAAATAGGCACTTCCTAATTAAAACTCAAATTAGATGTTTTAATATCATCAAAATGCATTCCATTTCCACATGTGACATTCTTACCATTCACAACAGGGTCAACTTTCATATCATTAGAAGAAATTACTTCATACAAAGCATGCAATTGATCTTGTATTCTACTAAACTGAGAAATTAATTCATCTAATCTTTTCTCTATCCTATTCGAGCAGTCAGAAGTCACATTAACTAGTTTTTTTCTAAATTTGAATCAATTTGATTAGCTAACCTCTCAACAGTTACCTCTAATATGGTTTAAAATCATTAGCTAATCCTTCACTGACTTGCTCCCAAAATAAGGGTGCATTACCTAATTTTTCTATAACTACTTTCCAAGATAGTTTAGATTCAACTTGGACACATTGGGGTTAGCAATCATAAACACATGAAGAATTTCTAAAAGCACATTGATCGTTACAACCATAATCACGAAAATTACTCAAGTAGAGTTGCATTGATTAAAACAAGAATTGCGACACTCAAATTCATCATAATAATCCACATTTTATACTTCCATACATGTATGAGTAGCATAATAAATTTCACATAAGTCACAAATCACATGATTAGAATTGAAAACATTAACATTCCTCTTTCGTTCAAGCACATTTGTAATGGTGTCCAATTGAACTTTTAACGTTATATAATCCAATTTAACCTTAATGCTCCTTAAGCCATCTTCAAAAGGAATACCTTCGGACATTCTTTGATTACCTCCATAGTTGCAGTTTTGAAAATTACATTCCATTGCCAAACTTCTTTATCTCATGCTTTTATCCACTTTCGTTTACAATCCTCCTTAGAACCTAAAAATGTTTTCAAGCAATCTCAAAAGCAAGGTTAGTCAAGAAGAATAGCTTAAAAGACACAAACAAAATAAGACATTAAACACAAAACAAAAGACTAAACACTAAACATGACAAACAAACATTTGACACAACAAATACAAGAAAAGCAACTAAAAATATCTAAATTAATAAAGTTATTCTTTACATTGATATTGAACCAAATCTTCCCTAACAATGACACCAAAAACTTGACGAGATTCTACAATGTACCAAATTTTAATAAAGCTTAAATACCCATTTTTTTATAAGTATACAGATCATTTATCGATATAGGGAATATTAAGTGCTGATCCCAAAGGGAAGATTGTTAATTACTGGTGGTTTTCGAGTTTCTTTATTGTTTAGACTATCACATATGCAAGAAATTAAATCTACACTACAAATATAAAATAAAAGTAACAAAAATGACAATAGAAAGCTCACAGGGTTACAAAATTCCTCAGTACAGTTGTAGTAAAACTACCGATTAATTGAATATTATTATCTTGATTAGTTATAGCGTAATTTTCTAATGTATGTGAACCTACTCTCATAGTGAATTAACTCCCTAGGTTTATCATTTCCTTGAATTAGTATCAAATTTCAATCCTCATTGTAAACTTAACACCTTAAGATTATCACAATTAATGGCCAGTTAATCATGATTAAATAAGTAAAAGTGATAAATAACTTGTTTGAAATAATATCATCAAATAACCAAGTAAATATCAAAAACAAAATATAGAAAGTCTATCCATAACTATAGGCATAAACTTTAGTTAAACATGAAAATAAACACCAAACTTATATTACATATAGCCAAACATAAGAATTAATACAAGAAACAAAGTGGTAGGGGAGAAGTTACCCTTGTCATATTAGTTCTAAGCATCTCCATCTTTAGCCTCTATCTTATCCAAGTTTAGCTAGTAGAAAAAGGATGGAAACTATACTATTCTATACTAAACTAATAAATTAAACTAACGAACTATGAAAAATTAGTGAAGACTACATTTTTTGTAGTGTCTCTAGCCTTCGAAGTTATCAGAAATGTTCTTCAAGGTCTTTATTTATGGAGAATTAAAACTCCAAGCAATCATGTTGCAACTTGTGCAAATTGTGTCTTGAGATTTCCAAAAGATGTTTATCCAAATTTTCAAGATGCTTCTTGTACTTTCAAGCTAAAATTCGTTCAGAAATTGGTCCAGAAGTTATAGGAAAGAAATGTAAGTTGAAATACGACTGGTTCTAGCTACAAAGCAGTAGAAATATGAATACGCAGGTTCAAAACGCTGATGAAGGTTGCATACTAGGTCACGTTTTGTCCTCTCTTGTTGGTTTGCACTTTTCTGATCAGTTTTTAACATTGCTCTATTTCTGAACCAATTTCAACTTCAAATTTCTTAATGATGGAAGCCAAATTATCTTTTGCAAGAAACATAAAAGTTGTAGCTCTTTATGTTATATTTTCAATGCATAAAAAATCATCTCATTTGGATGTCTATAATCTGAGAAATGACCAAAATACCCCTAACCAGTCAATCACCTGTTTCAACTTTTGACAAAAAAATTTGCTCAACTATATTTTGACTTTTTGACCAGAAAAATGCATGAACTGGATTTTGATGCCTTTATATGAATTGTAAAGCTATGTCTTAGCTTCAAAATGGTTTAAAAATCATTTCAATTTGATGCTTTTAGCATAAGTTATAGCCAAAATATTAGAAGGTGTTAAAATTGTCAAACATTTCTTCTTTTATACTTGATTGCTTTTCATAATATGATATTTTTATACTTCATGTCCATTTTAAATCACTTCAAATCATCAAGAATTGTGCAAATATCTTCTCATTTAACTCCATTTGATGATTGAATCATTAAAACCTATAAAAATATAAAGTTTTCACCACTTAAATTCATAGAAATGCAATGTTTCACATTTAAACCATAAAATGCAAATTTTCACTAGAAACCTAGTTAATTAACTATAAAAATGTCTAAAACACATCAGAACTAAATAATAAAACAAACTTAAAACATATAAAATAGACATTTATCTGCGTCCTTTATTTACATAGTCTCTTACTTAAATATCGGAGTTGAGACAACCCTAATGTCTTCTTTATTTACATTGTCTCTTACTTAAATGTCAGAGTAGTTTTCTTTGCTGTCAGCTATCAGGCTCTGAATTCCTTATTATTGTATACATACATACATACATACATACATATATATATATATATTTCAAAGTAGTTTCGGGACTCGATCCTAATAGCTCCTTTATTTACATAATCTGGCCTTAGCTCCTGTCTCTCCTTCTCTTACCTTTTTTATTGTGCAGGATTTACATAAATAGTAGGGCCTATTGTATAGACCTTAGTCAATATCCATGGATGAACAACACTAGCAGAATTAATCGAAGAAGGAAGTATAACCTTCATTTATTTATTTATTTTGGTTTGAGGAGACAAAGCAATAATATCATATCAATAAGTTTTACTAGCTTGGGAACAAAAGTCATAGAAACAAAAACTGCTTGATCATAAATACAAGCAACAAATATAGGACAACATAATTCCTTGTTTTGAATTGTGAAAAAAAATAATAACAATAATAGACATCATGTCCAATAGTTAACATCAATCTAGCGGGTATCCCTTTCTCTTTAAATTTACAAAATTATGAATATATACAAATATTCATGAAATGTACAAAAAATTCAGTTTGTTTGGTGCCTTCATTATAAGTAAAAGCTGAAAGCTTTCGATCCTATCTTGAAGTGGTCATGCCTAAAGAAACTAACCTTACCTGACCAAAAACCAATCTACTCTTTGCCACTTCTAAAAATTGCTATAACTCATTGAAATTTGAAATATTTAGCCTTTTCTAAGTTATGCATAATCCTATCCCACTAAGGAGTTAAAGAAAATTGATTATGCAATATTAGATGTAACAAGTTTGAACCATTGGCTCTGGGGATCTTGGAGATTTGTGGAATTATCCCCATCATCCATAGAAACAATGCAATTGTTGGTGAGAACTTTTCGAGAATAATAAGGATCCCAATCCAAACAGAATTGTGTCCCATTTTCATCTTTGCTGGCTCGCTGGAACTAGGAATTTGAAGCCAATGTCCATTTGCTCTTATTGCTCTTGCAATCAATAGTAAGAGCCATTGGTAATCCATCCCCAATTGCCTTCAAACATGATCTAGTTCCTTGCAATATTATAGGAGTCCCCTCTCCTTGATGGTCCCATTTGCTCATTTCCCAGCATTCACTTACATAGATATCATTGTTTTTGTTAGCTCTGGCACATTTCCCACTTAATAGATGGTACAATATCTTGTAACTCCTGCCATCTGACTTTGGATGTACATAAAGTTAAGAAAAGTTTAATTATTCACTAGAAATTACTAATTCTATAGTTAACTTACTACTCCCTCCACTCTATTTTACTTGTGGTGCTTACTATGTGCTTTAGTGTACTTCAAAATGTGTGCCATGATTTGAAAAGTCTAAGAAATTAAAATTTATTTACTTGCCAACAATTATCAAAGTAATGATTTAGAGTTATAAAGTAAACATTAAAAGAGGTGGCAATTATGTGAATATACTAGCAACTACTCGATCATTGTCAAACTCGAACATAAACTATGTGCAATGTGAGCCATGACTAATAAAGTGAGATGAAAATAGTAGTTTCTGCTGTTAAAGTAAAGTTCAATGCATTCCAAAAGTAAATTGACAATATGAAATGCTAGTCCTTCCAAGTTTGACCAAAAAATTTCAGTAAGTCATAGAATATATACAAATCAGTACATGTCCAAAATTAGTCAATAGGGTGATTGTACTAACACCTAGTTTTAGTTTTCATGTCCTAATAAGATTGGCCACAAAATATTAAAAAGGTCCTTGTTTTACTCTTATAATAGTCAAATTGTATGTTAAATTCTCAACCATGCCACATACCTTGAAGTTTCTGCTGTAAAAACTGCAGCTTGGAGTGAAACTCCGGACTCCTAAGATGTCTCCAACTAGAATTAAACGCCCCATATGTTTCATCATAGCCCTGGTGTCCATCTCTAGGGTAATAGCTTCCTTGCAAAGCCCAGAGTGCCCAATCAAGATCATGGTCAGCCAAATAAGCCATAAAACATGGCAAAAATTTGTTATCCAATGGATTTTCCCCCATCTGATCAACCCCAAATTCAGTAACAAAAAGTGGAGCAAGGTTCTTTCCCTTGATCAAGAAACCTACTTTTTCTTCTAATTCTAGGGTAATGTTTGCACAAACATCATTTAAATTTTTGTTTTCCCACCAGGGTCCTTGTTCCTCGAAAAATGAGTACCTGAGTGCCTCATAGACGATTTTGTTACCAATATTCAAATTCAAGCTCCTATTTCGAAGACCCTAGTAATCAAGATCATAATTCAATCTTGATATAAGTACTAAGACATTAGGGTTTCCGCTATGGATTGGTTGTGCACCCTTCTCGACGTATTGATACCAAACTCTCTCACTCTGGAGTGGACCTCGAAGCTCATTTCTTAAGCTCATTGCAATCACCTGCATATTATGATGGCAAATTTTTTGTTAATTATTTGGTTTTTCTTATTTCAAATCTATATAGGACAATTATATCCGTAATTTGTTTCCTCGATAATCAGCTCCAAATTATTCTTAAGATGCGAATTAATTATTCTTGACACACAAGAAAATGTTATTCAACTCAGTTTGACAACATCTCTAGAAAAAAATAAAAAAGATTATTTTTTTGTTTTTAATTTACAAATACATATCCATTTAATTATATTTTTTCATTCAAATGAAAAGCACTTACTTTGTTGTTCTTTTTTCAAGATACATATTAGGAAATAATTCTTTGGTTGTCTTTTCAAGATAACTATTGCAGCGAAAAAAAGGATGTTGACATTTACTTCAATATTGTCCTGTACAAGTTTAATGCCTTTACACATAAATTTTCTTTCTTTTTTCTTAAGTAGCTATAAATTAAAAGGAGTTAGTGTTTTAATAAAAAATTAATAGGCGAGCATTACATGTGCTTCATAGTGTGTGTTTGCTTATTTATTGAAAAATTGAAATTAAATTGGATAAATAATTAGAAAAAAAGAAAGACAAAAATGTGTCCATAATTAATTAGTATGTTGTTAATAGAAATCTAAAATTAAGTGAAATCTATTATATACTATGTGTGAAATTACTACTATTTTATTACACAACAAAAGGGCCAAAACAAAAATAAACTAGGAAAAACAAACACAAAAACATACCGTCTGTGTATCCTTGTACCTGATAGATACTAAAGACAAGCCTTGCAACCATTCATTTGGATCAAAATACTTGTCTCCAAAGAACCCGTTGCCATCATCATCATTGCAATACCACATGGGTTTGCTAACTTGATTATCAAGTAACACCATTACACTACTCGAACCAAGTTCCTCGATGATAGCCTTTTGGGCATCTACATCAGTGGCATTCAGAAGATTAGAATTATTTTCTTTGATCCCAGCAATGGCATTCATTAATTCAAATTCTTCAAACTTTGTGCTACGGTGAGATTTGCGTAGCGTGTAAACATATAGGTTGCATATGTGAGATGAATACAGTTAAACCCCATCAAGGATACATGCAATGCTAATTCATGCAAGGATCGTTTGTGGAGCCCCTCTGGCACCATTGCTTCCATGTGGCCTAGCCAATTGGCACAGGCAAGCTTTTCTCGTTCACTGATGGAGGCATCGAAGATCCATCTTGAGCTTGTTGATAGCGGCAATGAATGTGATGAAGCTACATAGGAAATTAGCAAAATTGCAGCAAGGGTTCTATGCACGATTTGCTTGATTTTCTTGTTAATTAGTTTATACAATTTTGCTAATCTATACAATCGTGGAGCATTTGAGGATTCACAGTATGATTCATAGGAGTGAAAAACTTTGCTGCAATACATTCAGTCACAAATTAGCTAGAGAAATGGTGTTTGCTTTCCTTGATTGAAGTTGTGTTAGTGGATAAAGATTAGTTTCCAAAGATGGAGAATTATAAGATTGGAAAAATATATGGTAGGACAAAATATGAGGGAGTAAGTTGTGCATAAATTCCATCAACCTCATATACAGACATATATCTACAATATATAAAAGGGGGAAAGGGGTTTTGCTACAGTTCTCCTTTGGCCCGGTTTTGATGGTAATTGTTTCGTTAACTGATGGCCCTTCTAGTTTTTTCTCCCATTCTATCCATTCTCATTGTTGTTCCCTGTGCTTGTGTTGTGCTACTCTATTTTATGTGAATTGTGCTTGCCTTCCTTTTGTCATTGGGCCTTTTTCGACAGTCCACTTTTTCCCTTGCATCTTCTGCTTGTACATAGCCTACAATAGGTTGTTCGTTATAATTTTTCCCTCCTTCTATCCCTTCTGTTATTAGAAATAGAATAGCATTATAATGGCCAACAAAGATATTGCATTTTAATGGTCCTGCAAGATGTCTGGCTCAATTGTCCTTAGTGTTCAGCCTTCACTGTGTTCGTGTTCTTGTTGTTGTGCTCAATGCATGTAACCTAAATACATAAAAGGGGAATATATTTACCTTTCTATCCTTATGTAACCTTAACTTTGCTATCCTTATCCTTATAGTTTATCCTTATAATATAACTTTAATGTGGCTTTTTAGATGTTTGCCCTTATGGTATATTTATGCATGCGTGTATTCCACGTACTTTTGCGTCGAGTGTTTGCCTTTCTGCAAGAGTTTCAGTTGGTGACTTCTTCCACAAGGTTTGATGTTGCTCATTAACTACTGATAGTAGTTGTCTATCAGCTGGTCATTTTTGGCCGCTTATTTGTCCCTTTTTTAAGTCACTGTATGTTTTTCTCTTTTGCTACCAATTATCGAGGCAGTTTCTTCTCCTAGAGTTATCATCATACCCTTTGAATTTTTCTTCCTCATGCTTTTAGTCTCCCTTTTATGCATGTTTACTTCTATATGCTCTTGCCTGTAGCACTCGTGCTTATACTTCCTTTTTTTTTCCCTTTCTGAGAGCCATCAAATTGATAGCCATTTTTGTGTTCCTCGCTATCCATGTTCTTTTTGTTTTTCCACCTGATGTGAGCTCCATCCCGGGACTCTTTTTTTGTTCTTCGGTGTATTAGTTTAGAGTTTGACTACATCTATGTCTTGATGATGCTATCTATAGTTCCAACAATGACTATCCTATCTATTGCTTTTTTGTCTAGCTATTTCTTCTTCATTTGTGCATATCATCTGCTTTTCTGCTCATGATTCTTTGTATTCTTTTTCTCAATTGGTCGAACGTCCAGGTTTTGCTAATCGCTCAAAGTTCCCAAGAGGAACCAGTTGTTTTCGATACTAACTGGTATGCATATAATTCTTATCTTATGTGTTTACTTTTTGCCCAGCTCCCTTGTGAAAAATCATGCCATCATCCTTTTGTTTATTATTTTGTTGCTATGCATGTAATTCTTACCTAATGTGTATAATTCTTGCCCAACTTGCTTGTGAAAATCATACGATCATTCTTTTGTTTCCTATTTTGAATTACCCATTTGCAACAACTATTGTTTTTACTGTCTGTTATCGCTTTACTATAGCTATTTTCTGATCATGCCGCGAAAAAAAAAGTATGCTTTGTATGAAGAAATGTGTTTACACAAGAATCGTCATCGTAGGGAAGATAGGGCATCTATGGTTGACTGAATGGTTCACACTAAAAATTCACGAAAACCAAAAACTAAGAATACTCTACCCTTCACTCCAGTTTCAGTACCTTCTCAGAATCAGTTGCCTGTGCCTCTCAAAACATAACTTTATCGCTTCCTCTACTGTCCGAAAATGTCACCAACACATCTGACTTAGCTTCAACAAGGCATGCCGTTTATCCACTGATATTTGTATAACTCATTTAACAAACCATTCAATGGACCTCTTTTCTTCAAAAAATATCGACACCTTATCTAAGAATGTTTATTTATAGATAATGCATCCTGTCCATCTTTTGACAGCCATTTTCGCTATGATTAACATTTTAGGAATGCACCCAGTACTAGAGGTAGTTATCGCTCTACCAGTGTTATAATTTTGTCTATCATTCAATATCAATTTTATGGAAGTTTGTTTGAATTCCTTCATGCATGTTTTCCTCTTTATCCAATTGAACAACAAACAGTCTTTCTCAACCCTCAGACAACCACCAATACGCGAAAACAAAATGTTGGTACATATTAATACTCTATCTATTACCTAAGACAATCAATAAATGTATCTATATCCAGGACAGGTCATCAGTTAGGCAAAAAAAAAGAAATCAATGGATTGATAGGATTCCTACTGAACCGTCTATTTTACCTATTGTTGAAGATTGTGTTTTCTGTGGTACTAAACGTTTTTATCTTGAGCCACCTGGTTTCTGGGACGCCCCCATCTCTTCCTAGGGCGAACTCTAGGGTATCAGCGGGACATCTGCCCAACTCTCATCAGGACTCACGCACTCGTTCAAGTTTAATATAGAGCCACGAAACAACCATCGACTTAAATAAGAAATACTTCGAATATACAAGCCATAACTTCAAAACTAAAAGTTACGATTACTATCCACCAACCAACAATAACAAAATTACACTTAAAAAGCCATCAAAAGTTTATACAAAAGGTATACTAGCATCCACCAAGTCGCTAGGCTAGAATCATCAATCCACCTCCAAAGCCTGTTAAGGAAAACAAACTTAAAGGGATGAGAGAACGCTCAGTGAGGCCAAGAAAATAAACAGGCAAGCAAATAACACCAATCAATCAAATAACATGGTTTAAACAACTTTTAAACATAACATTTCATTTAAGTGCACAATTTGAAAATAACACACATGGAAGGATACGGGAGCTTTGAGGAGCTTTTTCCACTTCTCGACCCATTCAAGTCATTTGGGGTTGACTTTCCGTCAACTCAATTAGTAATAGGACCGTAGCGCTCCACTTACTATCTCCTACCAACATAACACCCATTCGGATCCATAACCAAACATTCATGTAAAGGCGATACTATTCGAGTATGCCTAACGAGATCTTAAAAAATCAAACTATATCATTTCCCAAGGTTCACCAAGCTTTTCGACCAAACCCTTGTCAGATCGAATCACAAGATTAGCCAATGGGTTGGGGCGTCCCCACAAGTATGATTGGTCGATGAGACAACGCTCCAATCGACTTAAAATCGTTCATAGCACTGAGTCGGGATGAGCGATACCTCCCACCCAAATAGGGCATGATACATCTAACTGCTCAGTGCTCACGAGTTAAAACATTTCAAGTGCAAGTCATGTATTCATTTAACAAATATTATTCAATCACAGGAAAGAGAGGACGAGGGCGATAAAGTACACCCTCGTCTCGGCAAGTTCATGTATCATGTAGCACTTGTACAAATATCAATTCAATCACATTAGCATTGAACATGCACTTGACGCTCACCGAAAGTCAAGGCAAACAAGAGCAAAGCGAGAAGTCAGACGAGCTCTTCAGCGTCCTCGTGATCACCTGAGACATGCACATTCACGATTACCTAGGTACTCGACCAAGACTAATAATAAAAATATTTTCTCGCTACCCACTCTCAAGGTCATAAGTTCGAGTCAAGTTAAAAGAGCTTTTCTCGCTAAATCATTGAAATAATACTCAAAGAGAGTTCAAAGGTCGTTTTTTATTCAAGTCGTGGTACGTAATCCCAATTCCAAAAGAAAGTACCATTTCCACTTTCGACATGAAAATCGAGGAAAAGGGTAGATAGTTTTCATCTCCCAAAACTTCTAATCTCATGTCCTAAAGTTAAAATATAAAGAACGTTCACATTTTCCAAACTAATGGAGTCAAAATCCATCCAAAACTCCACTCATTTTCATAGCAAATGTCAAAGTTAAAGGTTCCAAGTTTCGAGTATAAAACTAGTGAAAATTCTCCAAGATTTACTCTAATCCAAACGCTCCCTTTTAACAGTTCAAACTCACGGAAATCGAGGGCATAAAACTAGGAGTTGAAGTTCATTTTTCAAATATGAAAAGATGTGCCATCAACCAAGGAAGTTGAACAACCAAGAAAATGCATTAAGAGAGATTTAATCCTTTGAAACCAAAATTCAAAACGAAAGTTTAAAGTTCTAAAGGAACTTTGTGTCCAACCATGAAATTAGTTCTAAAACAGACCAACAATCTCAAAGGAAAGTTAAGAGTGCTTAAGAGGGTACTTTGTTTAAAATCAGAAAATTTCCAGTTTGGTGCGACACTAATTGGAAAAATCGTATCTCGAGTTCTGGAAGTCCAAAAATTAGAAATTTTATACCGTTGGAAACTAGACTCGAAGCACTAAAACTCTCTAGAAGACACTTTTCTTAGACTCCAATCCGAAATCATTCAAATTTTAGTTCATAGTCACTGTTCTAAACAGGACAGAGCAAAATAGGTTTGCAATTTCAGTAAAGTTTGGAAATTCGGTAAAATTCATAGAAGTGGAACCAACCATTGAAATTTATACCACCAATAGAGTTCTAAATCTAGTTTCAATTGAAACAAATGGAACCCAATTCAGACCTTTCTACATCAAGATACAATAGTTTTAAGAAAACTGAATTTTGGAACCTGTTTACGAAATTTCCACTTTTGAAGGCTTGACAGAGTTTCAAAATCTGATCATAACTAAAGCTACACAACTTGAAATTTAGTGTGGTTTTTTCTGCATTGAAAACTAGATTCAAAAGGGTACAATTCACTAGAAGGAACTGTCTTAAAATTCGTTTTGCAAGATAGGCGAAATTGAGCTACAATCTGCAGCTAGGCTGGTTTCTCGGATAGGAGCAGTGAGGAAATTCAGTGGTCTTTGCCGGTTCACTACGGCTCATAGGAAACGAATTTGGAGGTGAATTTTATATCGATGGAAAGCTATCGGAGTCTAGTTTCGGATGCCATAAATAGCACTCAATTTCAACTCCCAGACAAAAAGTTATGACCCAAAACGTGAACACTGGTCGGTGCTCCTGGTCTGAAAATTTTCCAGATTTCATCCTCACATAAACCCTACTTTAACTCAACCAATTGAAAAGATTTTTGGGAGATATTTATCACACATGAACACCATCATATAACAAACATTATAGCACCAAAATAACATCAAAATTAGAAATTAACATGAGAGTTTCAACAAGCCAAAATTTCGGACAGCAAGCATCCTTCATCCTCTAGTTTTCTTTTCCAACTTTTCACTAAAACTAAGCCATATCTTCCCAAAATAAACATCAAACAAGCAAGGAAACACACAATAATCCTCAAGGCCGTTACCTATAAAGTCACCTCAAGTCCTCTACCTAATGTCAAGGTTCTTGTGAATCCATCAATAACCCAACAACTAACTAACTATAACTAACTACTACTAATAATGGAGAGGAAAAAGATGAGAACTTGGAGGGCTACCTTTGCTTCCAAGAATGAAGAACAACCACTAGTATAAGCTCTTGAATCACCAAAGTTTCTTCCTGATCAAGTCACCTTCCAAGCTTGTATGAAGAACCAAAGAAAGAAACAAATTTGGAGAGTTTTCTTGGAGGAAACTGGAAGACAAGAGAGCTAAAATTTTTGAGGGGATATGAGGGAGGGGAGTCGGCCAAGGGAGAGAGAAGGAAGAAGGGTTTTGGGTGGTAGTTGGATGATTTGATGGTGTGACAAGAAGAATGACATAAAGGTGTTCTTGGCCCCAAAAGTCAACAATCGATTAGTGAGCAATTAGTGCTCCTAATTGAGCTTAATTTAACTTACTTACCTCTAATCTCTCAGTTAACTTTTCTTAGTTTACTATTAATCATCTTTAATTCTCCAAGATTAATGTACTTTCGGATCGAATTTGCCTCAAAAAACGTGCATTCGCTATTTCTCGCTAAACGAGCAGCAGAAAAATTAAATTCGCTAACGAAATATTTTAAAAATATATATGAGACATTGATCCATGCAAATGGATTTAAAATGAATGAAATAAATTATTTGGATTAAACGGATAAATAAATAATTAAATAAGTCAGGAAAATAAAATAAAGGTAAGAAAAAAAATAAAAATTCGGGTCCTCACAATTTATGTTGTGCTTCTAATGAGATTAGATTGGTCGAGATGGAAATGCCTCCTCAATTAGCCAAACTGTACACTGCTAATACTCCCGAAGCAATCGAATTTTGCCAATGTATTAGAAGCTATAATAACATGTTCGCATTCATATCTCTCGGAGTTCGTTGCGATAAAGAACTAAATAAGAGAGACAGAAGAATCTATGCATTTAGAGTGCAGGGCCAAATGTATCACTTTCTCAACCCACTGGTTCCTTTCGATGGTCAAAAACCATCAAATGTGTAGCTATACTATTTCGATACTGAGCATGAAATTACTAATTAGATGGCCATCTCTAATAAATTTCGAGAATGTATTCTTCAACAACTACAGCAGATTCTGGATCATAATCCGTATACTGCATTCTTTTGCAGTTTAAGAGATTTCGAATATATTTATAACCATAAAGTCATCTTAAACTCGCACCCTTCTCTAGACTAACGTGTTTATAATACTCCAATAGTCTCTCAAGTGGTTTCCATATGGACAGAAAATGACCTCAATATAGGAGATTCTTCGCAGCATATACAAGTATATCCAAGGAGTGGTGAACCACAAATCATTAAACATTATTTTGGATGTTATGACACGTTACAGTATCCACTAATTTTTACAAGAGGTGAGACTGGTGGCATGAAGGTATACAAAGAATCCTGAAGAATCAACAATCAGTGTCACATTCCATGTCCTGGCCATGATATGCATATAGGACACTGTTCTACTGCAGAGGAAATAGTTTCAGCTAAAAATGTAGGTAATTTATAAAATATGATATATGTTATCTATAGTACTTGCTACTATCTTTTTCTGATTCATATAGTCTATGATATCTTCTGATAAGTTTATTGTCTTACACCAGTTTTGCAGAAAAAGAAAAGAAAAAAGGACCACAGTCTCTTGTCATGAATACTACTGCTACAAATTTCAAATGCGTGAAATTGACAAGTATTTATTGTTACAATGTGGGAGACTGTTCCAGCAATTCTGCATCGATACATATGTAAAGATGGAATCAACAAGGTTGGATTTTCATCGAAAAGGACAGCGATAAATCTGAACTGATGTTTACCAAGGAATTTTAGATAGTATTGCAAATGGATAAACATCTGCATCAAATATTGGTCGGTGAATATATTTGTCTGCTTCTTTTATTAGAGGTCCTAGAGATATGAAACGAAGATACATGGATGCCGTGACCTTGGTTCAGCTATATGGCAAACTTGACATATTCCTAACAGTCACCTGTAATCCAACTTAGCCTGAGATCAAGAAACATCTATCTGATCATGAAGAAGTACACAATAGGCCTGATCTAACAACAAGAGTATTCTGCGTAAAACTAGAGATACTTAGAAATGATATTATAAAAAAAAGTCTCTTTGGCAAAGTCGCGGCATACACATATGTTATATAATTTCAAAAAAGAGGTCTCCCACATGCACATTTTTTTATAATCCTTGCAAATGGATGGAAATTGGACTCACCTGAAGTTTATGATACAATTGTATCTGCAGAATTACCAGATCCAGTTTCTTTTCCATATCTCCATTCTCTTGTAATTGCTCATATGTTACATGGACCGTATGGAACAGCTAATAGAAATAGCCCATGTATGAAGCAAAATGGAAAATGCAGATTTGGCTATCCAAAGGAGTTCACTGAATTCATAAGACATAATAAGAATTCATATCCTCTCTACATGCGCCGTCATGATGGAAGCATTGCTACAACCCGTCATTTCCAGTTTGACAATCGTTGGGTCATTCCCTACAATCCATACTTGCTTGCCAAGTATGACTGCCACATCAATGTTGAAGTTTGCTCCACAATTGAAGCTGTTAAATATATTTACAAATACATCTACAAGGGACACTCAAACATCTTGTATCAGCTTAATGCAGCAGAGAATAATGGAGCAATTGACGAAATAAAAAATTTCCAATCTGGACGTTGGATATGTGCACCAGAAGCAGCATGGTGAATATTTGCTTTCAATCTTAGTGATTTGAACCCATCTATCATGGCATTACAAGTACATCTAGAAGGAGAGCAATCAATGGTTTTCAATGAGGACGATATTCTTCAAAGAGTTGCAATGGATGAACGGATGTCACGAACTATGCTCACAAAATTTTTCCGAATGAATAGCATAGATGGACAGGCATAAAACCTCAAATGTCTATAAAGATTTTCCTCAATATTTTGTATGGAATGCAAATCACATAATATGGGGACCAAGACAAAGAAGAAGCACAATCGGAAGACTAACTGTAGTGCATCCAACTCAAGGTGAAAAATACTACTTGCGGATCCTACTAATGCATGTCAAAGGCCCTGTATCTTATGAAAGCCTAAAACATATTGGCTTGATAACAGGTTCAACTTTTAGAGAAGCCACAGAAATTCTAGGCTTATTAAAAACAGATGATAATGTAGAATAATGATTACTTGAAGCTGTATCATTCCAGATGCCTTATACTCTCGATCACTTTTTTGCTGTCATTTTGGTCAATGTAGCACCACCTAATCCAATGCTCTTATGGCAAAAATTTGAACCATACCTATCTGAAGATATTTCTAAGGACAGATCTTTATCAGCTAAGCAGGCAAGGCTAAAAGTTCTCCTGTGACGACCCCACCTCTCTCTAGGGCGAACCCAAGGATTTGGCGGACCGCCTGCCCAACTCTCGCCGGGACTCACTCACTAGCATTCTCGAAAATGGTAAGGTTCTCAAATCAACCATAATTCAAGTTTACTTACAAGTCAAAAGTGAAACGTAGTTTTACATTGTCAAATATCCCAAATGTATTAAATCCATAAAAGTACAAGTATAAGGAACTTATACACATTAGATCACGCTTAGTTGCTCTAGACCTCCACTTCCTGTAAGGAAACCAAAAACTAAAGGAATGAGTTAAAAGCCCAGTGAAGTTCCTAAATAAGCAATCAGGTAGGGAAACCATAGAAACATTACATTTAACAATTTGCATACTTTGCACAGTAATATCCAGTCATTCAAGAAATAAACATTCAATCAATGGAAGGATACGTGCTCATTTGGAGCCATTCATTCAAGTCATTCATTCATTCATTCGCCAACCATTTTTCTTATCCCTCCGACATTAGAAAACATTTGCAAGTGAAAGCTCCTTCAGTGTTCTTGTCATTCATTCATTGATATCATTGCATTAAATTCACTGGCCAGTTCTCCACCAGATTTCGTGGTAATACTCGAGTATACCAAACATTGTTTCAGGGTCACTAGCCGCCCGACTAAGTCCGCTTTGACTCAAGTCGACTGGTAACAAAGGGCAAGGGCCCAGTTCAACCAAAAGACTTACATTCATGCACAAGTAGCATTCAATCATTGAAAATTCACTTTTGCATGGGTCGAGTGCGATAAAGCACACACTCGCCCATTGAAAATTCATTTAGCAATTATTAGAAAGTATTTAACATTTAGACAACATTTACCACATTCCACATAGTCATTTAAAGCACACACATGAAAGGAACACTCACCTTTTAAAGTAGACCAAAGCTAAACATTCAACTCTGGGTCGTGCTCGTTCCCACCGTTAAACCCTAAAAGTAACCAAGACAAGATGTCATGGTCTGATCATTCAAAACTTAGGTTAATAAGATGTTTACTTTAACCGTAGTCATGAGCCATACACCTATCTAAAATCGGCCCCTCAAAACACAAAACTTAAAAACAAACTTGAAAACCAATCGAAGAATGTCCAAGTGCATTCTAGGGCTATGAAGTACACTTGTTTAAGACTACAAAATCACCCAAAATCACACCAATTAAAGTTTAAGACCTAGAAAAGTTTCTCAAAATTTTTCAAGTTCCATTCAATTCATTTGACAAAATTTTCTAGCTTTGGCGACATCTTTGAAAAAGTATAACTTGAGTTCTGTAGATCGCAAAATCACAAAATTTACACCATTAGAAAATAGACTCAAAGTACTAATAGACTTTAGAAGACATATTCATGAAATTCAACTCATAGGTTAGTCAAATTTTCAGTTCAAAATCACTGCTGTCTCATGTGCAAAACAGAACAGTCATGGTTTTTCAAGAAACTTTGTAAATTTTTTGGTATTTATAGGAGTTGAACCAACCCCTGATTTTTACACAGTTAAAAGAGCTATGAGTGTAGTTTCAAATGCAACAAACGAAACTCAATTTGAATTTTTTTACACCAAGATATAATAGATTTACCAAGACTGCTCAAAATCCCCTGCAGGAAAAATTTCAACAGCACTTCCCCTTATTTTCCCTAATTTCCAGCCATTTTCAAAGCTTCATTCTTACCACAAAACAACCTCAAATCAACCACATACATACCAAGCCACCAACTCACTAAATTAAGCATATACATATAGCATATAACTGTCACATACTCAAGTTGGAAAATTAAACCCTAGGCTGAAATTTCACATCTAAAGCCGGAAAATCCTATTTTGAAGTTAAAATTTCATACCAAAGCTACAAATCTTCATATCCAAATCAAAGCTAGAAACTCCCAATTCATGGCTGGTAAATATAAATAAAAGATGAAAAATTCCAACAACATCACAAATCCATGAAACCAGCCACAAAACTTCCATATTCAAGTCAATAAATTGCAAGAATAGAAAGAGAAGCAAGTTCCTTAACTTCATACCTTCAAACGTCCAAGGAAAAATACAAAACAAGGGCTTTCTTCCTTAAGTAGCTCCACCAAAAGCTTCCCTCCAATCTCAACTCAAGAGTAATCGGTGTGGTTTAGGGTTGGTGTTTGGATTTTTCACAAATCAAGCAAGGAAATCAAGATGGAATTTGGAAGTTTTTTCTCTCTTCTTTTCTCTCTCAATTTCAACCATAAGGAAGGAGAAATGAAGGAAATTTTTGGTCAATTGCAAGATAACGACTAAAGGAAGTCTTAGTCAAAGAAAGCTTCCTACGTTGACACTTGTCGTCTCTTGGTTCCATTCCTATCTCTTTGTCTTTCTTAGCCTCTAATTGCTAGTTTATACTCTTCTAATATACTCTTAACACTTCTAATCACATACTCCTTCTAGTACGACACTTGTTCTCATTCACCAAATATAACACACACATCTCACTAGTCGATCAAACTACCATAATACTTTACGAAACTTAACATGCATCAAAATTATAAAAAGGAAAATAGAAAAATCTTAACTTAACCTTTAAAATCACTATCAAATTAAGGCTAGCAAATAAGCAAGTAAAATAAAATTAAAGGAAATATAAATTAGTTTTTTTTTTCAAAAACAAGAGAAAATTTAAAGTAATTTTCGAGTCCTCACATCTCCAACTCATTGACTCCTATCTACAATATATGGGCAAACATCTCACTGATTTCAAGATAGCTGTACCTAATATTGATGATTTTTCCACTCAAAGAGACACATAAGAAAAAAAGGCTAAGCTAAACATCAAAGTCTCTGTTGAGGACATAGAATCAGTTCCTCTCCTTAATGTTCAACAACGATCTGCTTATATTAAAATCATGCATAGCATTGAGAATGACATACCAGGAGCATTTTTCATAGATGGATTAGGAGGAATAGGCAAAACATTCTTATATAAGGCTTTGCTAGCAACTGTAAGGTCTAAAGGCGAAATTGCATTAGCAACAGCATCATGTGGTGTTGCTGCTTCTATCCTTTCAAGAGGATGTACAGCCTACTCACGATTTAAGATCCTAATTCATGAGAACAATGATAGTGGCTGTAGTATTAACAAACAAAGTAGCACTGCAAGATTGATCAAGCAAACCAAAATAATCATCTAGGATGAAGCAACGATGGCCAAAAATATGCTATTGAGTGCTTTAGCATGCTGATAAAGGATATAATAGATTCAGATATAATATTTGGTGGCAAAGTTGTGGTATTTGGTGGCGACTTTCGTCAAACATTACTTGTTGTAGTCAAAGGCTACAAAGAAGATTATATTTCTGCTAGTTTGGTAAAATCTTATGTTTGGAACTATCTTGAAAAGCTCCACTTGGTTGAAAACATGTGTGCACATTTAGATAAATCATTCTCAGAATTTCTTTTGAGTCTTGGTAATGGAACTTTGCCTTGTTTTGGTGACTCCAAAATAGTCCTGCTGCACCATCTTACTATACCTTTTGTTGATGATCGATCCTCACTTTCTGCTCCGATAAGCAGCGTTTTTCCTAACCTCACAGCTTTTGGTCCATGCTAATTGCATACACTTAACAGAGCTATACTAACTACTAAAAATGATTTTGTGCATGAAATAAACAATCTCCTGATGACACTGTTTCCTGGAACAAAACATAAATATTTAAATTATGATAAAACTATAGACCAATCAAAACAAGCAAACATGAAGACTTTTTGCATTCATTAGAACCTCCAAGCCTGCCACCGCATGAACTGATTTTAAAAGTTAATAGTCCCATTATATTACTTAGAAACTTGAACCCAAGAGAAGGTTTATGCAACGGAACACGATTAATCTGTCTTGGTTTTACTACCAATGTTATCCATGCACTCATTATTGTTGGAAATCATACTGGAAAACAATTTTTTATCCCAAAAATCTCATTACAGTGTTCTGATGCTAATATTTATATAGTACCCATCAAGAGAACATAATTTCCAGTTAGACTCTATTTTGCAATGACTATTAATGAGGCATAAGGTTAGACATTAGACATTGTTTGCTTGTATTTAAAGGAACCAGTACTTGGTCATATGGTTAGCTCTATGTCGTTTTATCTAGAGCTAAAACAGCGGATGATGTTAGAGTTTTAGTTAAGGCTGCTCCAGATGAGCAGACTCACACAGTCTCTACAAGAAATATAGTATATGATGAAGTCCTATCAATTGCTGGTGTTGTCTGAATACTATTTCTCTTTAACTTCTATCGTTAGCATTTTACTTTGACTTTATTGAGTCGACTATTCTAATACAGAAAAATAGTTCTCTTCTCTCATATTATGTCTTTTATATCATCATTTTTTTATCTTATTCCATTGACAATAACCTCTTCTTCTTTTCCTGATACTCTTATTGTCATACTTTCCATTATAGCCATGGATAGCAGATGCATTTTAATAAAAGACTAGCAGGAGAAGCAGCGCCAATGGTATGCCAAACTCTATGTTATAGAGCTGACAAGAATCTTTGACCCAACGCTAAGATCAAAGGCATACCGACGACTCTTATTTGCAAATGATCAAGTACATATATATCAGCAATACATGCAATAAACCAATACTTGACTCTTATATAAATTATATAATATGCCCATGTTCCATCACCTATTTATATTCCTCTAACCTACAATTTATCTTTTACAGAATGAGACAGTTCAGGGCATTATCTATCAACAAGACCTACCTTATATTAGCGAAATATTCAAGCTTCAGACATCATACTATGTTGGTTGTGCATATATCAGTAAAATACAAGATCCCTGCCACCAAATGAGTACAACACCTTTTCAGCTAACATTTGATAAAAAGTCTTTCATACAACAAGGTGGAACTCTCTTACCAATGTCATTACCAATGTATTTTCCGCTTGCCTCATTCTAGGACCTAGATCAATCTCATTAAATTTACTCTACATAAATCATTAGTTTATCTGCTGATTCTATTTTTTTCATACTAACCATTGAACAGACATAATTTGTGCTGTCATTCAAGCATTACCCCAAAGAATGATTGCTGGAGCCAAACCGTCTATTATCCAAGAATTCATTATTCTCAATGAAGAGTAAGCAAAAACACATTTCCATACACTTTACTTTAGCTAATCATCAATATCCAATGATTTGAATTTCCATTTTATCTCTCTAACTTCTCAAATAGCGTCCAATTGTCCTTACACTTTGGGAACCTTGCACACACCTACCCAATTGTTGTCATTCTCAAGCATATAGTAACCACCTTTTATGATATACTTTAAAAAATAGAAACATTTCTATCTATATTACTAAGGCTACCAACCAAACACTCTAACACAGCTTTAATATCATTACAGGTATCTCTCTAAGGACTAAAGGAAGCACAAATATACTCCTTGATCCTCCATTCCCACAAATCCGCACATTGGCAGCATGGTATACACACTTCGACACTCAAATTTGTTCCTTAATTACTTACATTTCCATATAAGCATCACTTATATAATACAAATTGATAAATATACCACTATTAATACCACTGTTCGCTATAGAATTGAAGAAAACAAGAACTATATTGACAAGATCAAGTCACAAAGACTATAAGAAAAAGCAAAATAAAAGATCAAGCCGCCACCTGAAAAAGATATTCAACAGATCTCACAAATTTTTGGTGCATACATTCTGGTAAGCTAATAGACTAATTTAATTAGAGACACTGAATTTACTTTACATCCAAGTCCTCTCATTATAAACATCTATCAAACTCATTTTAAATTATATATCACTGGCCAAAAGATTTTTGGATAAAAGGAAGAATCCAAATTACAAATTCTCGCCAGCACTTCTATATTGCTAACTGTGGCGACTACGACTGTACCACCAATGCACCGATGGACTTTCAGTTTTTATGCCATAATTGTAACAAAAACCAAACCAAACCTGTGCCCAAGTAAGTCATTATCCCATTCACAGCAAAAATGAACTCTTATTCATTATATATATATATATATATATATATATATGTATATACAGGTATATGTATTTATCCATAAATGCCCATCTAGGCACATAAATATATAATTATCTATTGTCATGTATCAATATATCTTTTTCCTATTACACATCTCTGTTTACATTAATATATTATTTCCCATGTATAACACATTTCAAAAAACTCTAACAAAGGGCCAGACTATTTGTCCAAATATCTGATGATTCAGCTCATTTAGATGCATTTGTCCAAGACAACCATGCAAAGAGCATAATTGGCCTCACAGCAGCACAAATGTATGAACAAATGTCATCTGTGAGGATCACTAGTTTACACAATCCAATTTTTACACTATCTTCCAAATGTATACAATAATCCAAAAAGTTTTCTTTTTTCATTCTCTTCAATAGGGAGAAGCAATTTCAATTCAAACAATCAATGATAGACTATCTTCAGAGCCTGTCTATTGTCAAATAAGAAGCAGCTCCAATCATTCTACTCCACAAGGATCACCAAGCTTCTTTCTCTCCTCCTATGTGACTGTTTCCAAACAACCTCTTGGTGCAATTGAAGATAAGCCGCATAAAGAATCATCCATCACCCTTCTTATAGGTCCATCCACCATATCTTTCACACCTGAAAAAGAATCTCTTGAAGCTCCAAGTAACAAAACAGGTCCAACACCAACTTCAAAGCCGATAGATTCTGACGTTACCACCACAGAGGCCACATCCTTACCGAGATCTTCTACTAAGCGCAAGCTGGAAGTGCAACCTGACAAAGACACCAAACAACTAAAACAAGGTTAACAATCTAATGCTAGATAAAGAATAGTTCTTTTGAACTAAGGTTATATAATCTCTGTTAATGCCTCTAGACCATATCTTTTGGTAGAATCCGTTCCAAATTTTTTGTCTGTGTAATTGTAACTTCTATGAACACACATTGGTCTACCGCCTATTATATGATCGATTCTGTCTCCTTTTGAGATCATAACCTAGCATGGCCAGCTAAGATAAGATATTTTCACTATTTTCACTATATAGCCCATGAATTCTCAACTAACCTGATTCTCATTGTCTATATATCCATTTCTCATAATGACATTACCAATCATTTTGATTGAAATAACAAAATTTTACAACTCAAATTCCACTATCCCTTAATACTACTTGAATAAAAAAAATAAAAAACTATTCCCTAAAGTTTAAGAAACTTCCATATAGATAGTGAAATATCTTCACCCCTATTAGAGAAACAAGATTACTATAAATTCCAGCATAAAACTTCAGCCATGCAACCCTTCCTACATCACATTCTCTATAGCAAAAATAGTTGTTCAAAATACTTCCCACACCCCAAACTCAATATTCCTCTTACCCAAAACACCTTTAAAAATCCTATCCGTGGAACCAAACTATTTGATTTACTGGAAAATCAATTCATACTATGACAACAACACAAATAAACTAACCACCTACTCATTCGTAAACCAAAACAATAATCCAATTGTCGTGATTATAGCAACCTCAGAATCTGACCACCGGCCAATGTATCAAATTTTCCATTGGCTCCAAAATAGTGTTCTATGGACAGTTCATAGACCAAATATACAATTTTGGACAATAGATAAAGACGTCACAACATGGCTGTCATCAGTGATAAGGCCATATCCACCATCAGATCTACACTTAGGTAACAAATAC
This sequence comes from Coffea humblotiana, assembly GCA_023065735.1. Taxonomy (NCBI): domain Eukaryota; kingdom Viridiplantae; phylum Streptophyta; class Magnoliopsida; order Gentianales; family Rubiaceae; genus Coffea; species Coffea humblotiana. Next base: position 17,919,644 of record CM041212.1, on the reverse strand, counting down.
AAAATTTTCATCTATACTCTACTATATAAAATATACACACCTAATATTGTCTTTTTCCAGATTGTCTGATCAAGTCTTTCCTCATTTATTATACAAAATCAGACAACCACAAATTCGTAAGTAACAAAGACTTCTAAACCACCATACTCAAGCAAACCTTACAAATTTCTACAAAAATACACTAAATTAACCTCTCATCCCATATACAGGACATACCCAATGGCTTTATCCCTTTCCTTGCAAACCATTTCAGATGAATAGCAATACTAAAAATAGGAAAGAAGATTTGGTTTATCACTCTTGATGAAACCCTAAAAAATTCCAACTGGCAGCTTCATTGAAGACCATGATATTTGTGACCATTCACTAATCCAATTCTACCACATTGGAGCAATGGTATTTAGAGTGACCATTTTCACTCCAAACAGATGCACAACCTTTTACCAATGGAACACTTTGCCACTCAATGGTGATATTAAAAGAGAACATGGTAATTACAAAGAACTCATACCAACACCTGTCACCAAATTATACTATATAATTATACAAAAAATAACAATTAACTCAATCTTTCTTCCATTGCAGGATATTTTTCTGGCAGAGAACAACTGCTAGCAAAAATTTCTATCTGCCTCATAATTACACCTCAAACTCTAAACTATTTAGTATGCCAAAATAATTTTCTCAATAAAAATACACTTATTATATCCCCTCTTGAACATTACAGGAGATACATCCAGAGGACCTGCACCACTTCCATCCAGACAAAGATGGCATTCTCATACTCTCCATTGCTATCCCGCACCAGGCAAATAAAGAGTGAAGATGACTACCTCACAAAAGGTTGAAAAAAATTAATCAAAAGCCATGCTATCGAACCAGGATACATATTTATCATTAGTTATTTACAAAGAAATGAATATTATGTACAAATATTCAACGATGAATACATTGAAATATATCTAATCTAACACATAATACTCGAATATTCTAACTCCACTAATACTAATATTTTCTCTCATCTATACACATATAGACAAAATAACCATTAAATGTCTAGTTAAATCAACAAAAACCAACAAACAAACTGACCATTACTCCAACTATCATAACATTTTTCTCTATTACCACCCTCTAAGATATGCAACAAATTAACAAACAACAAACAAAAAACAAGAACACATTCCACCTAATAGAAACAAGCAAAGAAGCAATATATATATATATATATATATATATATATATATCCAAAAACATCATCATTGATATTCACATGACCAACGACAAACAACTATATAAAACAAAATCGTCACACCACTAATTCAAGTATTTCATTTCTAATAAAAAATACCAATCACACGTACCTATGCATTATTGCCCATGTCTAACATCCATCCCCATGCCATATCTAAAACACTCACAAATAGCCAACAGATACCAATAAAAAAATCAAACAAAGAAAATATCAAATCAAAGAAATTCCCAAAGACAACAAATACATCTATCCATCAGAAACTCACCTTATCACTGTTAAAGTGGCTTTGTCCCACATCGGCTTTTGTATAGGGGAACCCTTTCCCTTAATTGCCTATAAATATAGTGGGCCTGTGATGGGGTTAAGTACACCAAAACCAAGAGAGCATTAGTGGGTTATTTGGGCCTTTGGGTCATTAAACCTTTTGTTTAATTAAATATTTTGGGCTCTCTTGTGTTTTTTAGTATTAGGTGTTTTGGGCGTAGGAATACTTTCCTAAGGTATTTTTGTACTCTCTTCTTCATAGTAAAATATTGCTCCTCCTCCGCCCGTGGACGTAGGTCAATTTGACCGAACCACGTAAATTCCTGTGTTCCTATTTTATTTATTTCTGCTTTGTTATTTGTCTTTTGGAGTGTTACCAAAATCCTTTCGTCAATTTCTTGGGGTCAGACCTAACAAATTGGTATCAGAGCTTCTTTGGAGGCTTTGGATTTTGTGGCAACAATGATAATAACAAAGACTGTCATGGAGAAATTCGACAGATATGTCAACTTCGGGATGTGGCAGCTCAAGATGGAGGCCATTTTTGTTCAAAACGGAGTTGATCTAGCAATACACGGAATCAAGAAAAAGCCAGAGGGTGTGACAGATGCAAATTTTGCTAAGATGGATAAGAAGGCAAGATCCAATATTATCTTAAATCTCTCTGACGAGCTTTTGCAGGAAGTAGCCACTGAGACTTCGGCAAAGGCCATGTGGGACAAGTTTAAAGCCTTGTATATGAAGAAAAAAATTGAAAATCGGCTTTATTTAAAACAAAATCTATATATGCTTCGCATGACTGAAGGTATATCTATACTCTCACATCTTGATAAATTTGATTCCATTATTATGAATTTGGAGAATATAGATTCGAAAATTGATGATGAGGATCAGACCCTGTTACTTTTGTGTTCTCTTCTCCAATCTTTTAAATATTTTCGCGACACTATGATTTATGAAAAAGAAACAATTTCGGATCTAAAAATTAAATCTGCATTAAAATCTAAGGAACAGATAGACAGGGATATTACTGGGGAATTCAGTGAAAGTCAGGCAGAAGGTCTGGTTGTTAGGGGCAGAACTGAGAGAAGAGAATTTGACAAAAGTAGATCTAAATCTAGATCTAAATCCAAACATAGAAATGTGGAGTGCAATTATTGTCATAAAATGGGGCAGATTGTTTCAAATTGAAAAATAGATTGAAACAAAAGGGGAAACCTGGTGAGAAAAATATTGAGACTGCTGAAACTGGTGTTGCATCTGATGAGAATGAAGGAAATATTTTCTTTGTGACTGATGACAGGACAAGGTCTAAAAATGAATAGATTTTAGATTCAGGGTGTTCTTATCACATGTGTCCTAATAGAGATTTATTTTCCACTTATGAATCTTATAATGGTGGAATTGTTTTGATGGGCAATAATGCCGCTTGTAATGTTGTTGGTAAGGGTACAATCCGAATTAAAATGTATGATGGTATTGTGAGGACGCTCACTAATGTTAGACATGTTTCTGATTTGAAAAAGAATCTCATCTCTTTGGGCACCCTAGAGGCTCTTGGGTGCAAATACACAGTTGAAAATGGCGTTATGAAGGTTTCTAAAGGTGCTCTCGTTGTAATGAAATCTTGCAGGATTGGTAGTTTATATGTTTTGCAGGGATCTACTGTCACAGGCTCGGTTGCAGTTTTGTCATCATCATCTTTGTCTGATTCTGATATCACCAAATTGTGGTATATGCGTTTGGGATATATGAGCGAGAAAGGCTTGGGCATACTAAGCAAAAGGGGACTTCTTTGCGGTCAGAGTACTGGGTCACTGGAATTCTGTGAACGTTGTATCTTTGGGAAGTAAAAAAGAGTTAGCTTCAGTTCTCCAACAATCCATAAGACAAAAGGTACTCTTGATTATATTCATTCAGATTTATGGAGTCCATCTCGTGTTCCGTCTAAGGGTGGTGCCAGATATTTGTTGACTTTCATTGATGATTATTCAAGGAAAATTTGGGTTTATTTTTTTAAACATAAGAATGATGTTTACCTCACTTTCAAACAATGGAAAGTTTTGATTGAGAAATAGATAGGTAAACAGATCAAGCGGTTTAGAACAGATAATGTCATGAAATTTTGTGAAAGAGAATTTGATGAATTTGGCAAGAATGAAGGAATTGTTCGGCATCACACTGTCAGGATGACTCCTCAGCAAAATGGTGTTACCGAACGTATTAACAGAACACTTTTGGAGAGAACGAGGTACATGATCTCTAATGCAGGGTTGACAAAGGACTTTTGGGTTGAAGCGATTTCTATGGCCTGTTATATTGTCAACCATGCTTCTTCTGCTACTCTTAATTTTAAAACTCCTGAGGAAACTTGGTCAGGTACTCCTGCTAATTATTTTGATTTTAAAATTTTTTGGTGTCCAGCATACATGCATGTAAATGATGAAAAATTAGAATCTCGAGCTAAAAAATGTATTTTCCTTTGGCATGCTTTTGGGGTGAAAAGATACAGATTATGGTGTCCTGATCCTAAATCTCCAAAATTTATAATCAGTAGAGATGTTACTTTTGATGAATTCTCTATGTTATCTTCCAAAAAGGAGTCTTCTAATTCTTATCAAACAGATGATAGTATACAGAAGCAGGTGGAGCTTGAGATTGGTAGTTCTGGTTCTTCTATTCAACAAGCGCCAATAGATGCATCTGAATCTACTGATGAAAATAATTCAGAAGAGAAAGAATATTCCATTGCCAGAGATAGGCCAAGGAGGGTTATTCGACCACCACAAAGTTATGTAAATTTGGTTGCATATGCTTTGTCTGTAGTAGAAAAAACTGATGTAATTGGTGAGCCTACTACCTATTCAGAGGTAATTTCTTGTGATGATTCTGCTAAGTGGTTGATTGCAATGAATGAAGAAATTGAGTCTCTCCTTCAAAATAGAACTTGGGTTCTTGTGAAGCTGTTTCCAGATAAGAAAATTGTTGGATGCAAATGGGTCTTCAAGAAGAAAGAAAGTATTCCAGGGGTTGAAAATGCAAGGTACAAAGCACGTTTTGTTGCAAAGAGCTATAGTCAGGTACAGAGTGTTGATTTTAATGAAGTATTTTCACCTGTTGTTAAGTATAGCTCTATTCGTGTTTTACTTGCTTTAGTTGCCATGTATGATTTGGAGTTGGAGCAACTTGATGTTAAGACAACTTTCTTGCATGGTGAACTTGAAGAAAAAATTTATATGAAGCAATTTCAGGGATTTGAAATTGAACGAAAGGAAGAACATGTTTGTTTGTTAAAAAAATTCTTATATGGATTGAAACAGTCTCCAAGACAGTGGTATAAGAGGTTTGACACTTTTATGTTGAATCATGGTTATTCAAGAAGCATGTATGATAGTTGCGTTTATTTTCGGAAGTTAAATGATGGTTCTTTCATTTATTTGCTACTTTATATTGATGACATACTCATTGCTGCTAAGCATTTGTCAGAAATTCACACTTTGAAACTGTACTTAAGTAGTGAATTTGAAATGAAAAATTTGGGAGCAACTAAGAAAATTCTTAGGATGGAGATCAAAAGAGACCGAGGAGCTGGAAAATTATTCTTGACTTAAGAAAATTATCTTGAGAAGGTCTTGGAGAAGTTTGGCATGAAAGATGCTAAACCTGTGACTACTCCTCTTACTAGTCATTTTCGACTATCTGTTGCTCAGTCACCACAGTCAGTTGAAGAGGAAGAGTATATGACACGGGTTCCTTATTCCAGTGCAGTCGGCAGCATTATGTATGCAATGGTTTGTATTCGTCCAGATATAGCACAAGCAGTCAGTGTGGTTAGCAGATATATGTCTTGTCCTGGAAAAGCACATTGGCAGGCTGTGAAATGGATTTTCAGATACTTGCGAGGGATTTCAAATTGTTGTTTGGAGTTTGGGAGAAATAATGACACTTTGGTTGGTTTTGTAAATTCGGACTATGCCGGGGATCTTGACAGGAGAAGATCACTCTCAGATTACGTATTCTGCATTGGCGATTGTGCAGTTAGTTGGAAAGTTATTTTACATCCTGTTGTAGCTTTATCTACTACGGAGGCAAAATATATGGCCATGACCGAAACAATCAAAGAAGTCTTATGGTTGAAGAGTTTGTTTGGTGAACTTAGTCTACATCAAGATGTTACTACTATTTGCTGTGATAGTCAAAGTGCCATTCATTTGACTAAAGACCAGATGTATCATGAGAGAACGAAACACATTGATTTGAAATTTCATTTCATTCGAGATACTATTGCTGAGGGAAAAGTCCTTGTTCAGAAAATCAGTACCAAAGAGAATCCTGCTGACATGTTCACGAAACCTCTTCCAGTTTACAAGTTCAAGCAATGCTTGAATTGGGTTGGTATTCGTTGTTGGTAATTTAGGCCCATTGGGCCTTATGTGGAGAAGGTGGAGCAGTTTTTGCTATTATCGATGTTGGGGACACGCCAAGGTAGAGATTTGTTAAAGTGACTTTGTCCCACATCGCCTTTTGTACAGGGGAACCCTTTCCCTTAGTTGCCTATAAATATAGTGGGCCTGTGATGGGGTTAAGTACACCAAAACCAAGAGAGCATTAGTGGGCTATTTGGCTTTTGGGTCATTAAACCTTTTGTTTAATTAAATATTTTGGGCACTCTTGTGTTTTTTAGTATTAGGTGTTTTGGGCGTAGGAATACTTTTCTAAGGCATTTTTGTACTCTCTTTTTCATAATAAAATATTGCTCCTCCTCCGCCCGTGGACGTAGATCAATTTGACCGAACCACGTAAATTTCTGTGTTCCTATTTTATTTATTTCTGCTTTGTTATTTGTCTTTTGGGAGTTGCCAAAATCTTTTCGTCAATTTCTTGAGACCAGACCTAACAATCACACAAAAATATTTAAAAAAAATACCCCCAAAAATAAACAATCACCAGTATAAAACTAACTTCACCCTTTTGCATTGTTCATTCATCAAACCTTTCCAACGCGGCCATGAACGCCAATCTATCAGGTATCTTTCTATCTAACTTTCTATGCCTTCAATAACAATATATACACAGCACTACACCAAACATAAAAACTTCTATTACACTTATTCAAAACCCAATCATCCACAGATACTGCTTCCTTTACAAGACAACAAATCGAAGACCCATCTCCAAAATTATGCTTCATAATACGCCACAACAACAACTCCAATCCGGTACTGATTCTACCCATATTTATAACTTTCTATCAAAAATACTTCACACAACTCCATCGCTCTAACTTATTTGCAGAAAATTCCTACATCATTCTTCAATGCTATTCGAGAACAAATTCAAACTACAATATTTCTGAAGCATGGGCTCAGGCAATGGCAAATCCAACTAGAATGACAACATTTCGCACTTGGCTGAACACATATATAATCGACAACGCCATACAAGACTATTATCTAATTTTATTTTTATACAATACACAAAACATTTTCGACACAATAATATTTAATGAGCACCAATTCCAAAACTATTTGCCATGGACAACTCCTTTCTCAGCAACAAATACAAACCCATCTACTATGAATCCAGGTAAAGCTACCTTTCATTACAAAACTATAAACCATTTTCATAATTAAATCTTTGCTAACAATTTTACCCATCCATCCATTTCAGACCCAACTCAACGTCCAGCAATAAACAGAACCTATTTCTGATCATTGAGCCCAGACTTTCACCAAACGCTAACAAAAAACATAGCTTTCTACCATCTATACTCCATCATTGACAGACATCAATTGGTAACTTTGCCATCCTTTACTACATTCATAGCACACCACATTTCATGACAAAAACACATTATGTACACTAACAATATTTCCAAAAACTTATGCAGAAAATCCCCAAATCCCTCAGGCAAGGAATAAATGCAAAATGAACACCACTTCTCAAGCTCACTACAGGCTACAAAACCATTTCAACAAACATAGAAGGCAAATACATAACAACCAACTGGAACGTCTTTATTGATGAGCACGATATGAAACCAGGCCACACTATCATATTTCTTGCCACTATAAAAGCTGAATATACAGCCCTCATTTTCAAAAACACTATTGTAGAAAGAATATATCCTTGGTATCATTGCCACTATGCTTGAATAACTACAAAATTCACATATCTCTTCGACTATATGACCAACATATTTTTTTGCCTATGCCATACAAAATACTGCCAATCACAACATTAAATCCATCAGCCAAGACACAGGCCAGCGTAGGGCCCAAAAACTAGTATATATATGTATGTATGTATATGTATATGTATATACACACACATATACACACACACACACATACATATATATACATATTGAGTTGGCTACTTTAATGTTTGTGTTTTTTATTTTTTTATTCTTTTCCTTTTCTTTGTAATAGTTGATTCCCTTCCATTTTCACTTTCTTATTTATAGAAACTTTTAATCGATTCATGAGTTTATGCCTTATATACATTCATATTAATTATTCTTACTAAATCTTTTTAGCAATCAACTTATATTTTTCTTTTTCTTATGTATGTTTCTTTCCAATCATGTTTCATATTTTGATAATTTTGCTTGATTATATGTTAAAAATTACTATACTAAAATTTGGATAATTTTTATTTTTTTCAATGATTCATTACTTCTTTATTTATAGCAAATTTCTTTCAACATATTGTTTTTCTATTTTTTAAATAAAATTTGGACATTTCATTATTGAATGCCTTATGACACTTATTCCTTTCTTGGGGAAAATATTGCTCTTGCTCCAGTATATGCACAGGTTTAATAGACTGTATACTGGTTCCAAAATTAATTTAGATTGAATTTTTGTTACTTTTTGCTTACCGTTAATTTTTTAATATTTTTTCTAGCAAGAAAGGATGAAATTTAAGAAGTAGGGAGGGGAAAAGGGATTAAAACGTAGAACCTCTAAGTTTTAGAGTCTCAATTTTAGCCACTAGAGCAAAAAACCTCCTTGGTGGCCATTAATTTGGTTAATTACCTTAACTTTATATTAAATGTTTATAAAATTTTGTTTAGTGCTCCAACCTAATTCTCATTTTATTTACTATTTTTATTACACATATTTTATAAAATTTGGCTCATTTTAAGTTTGACATATAGTATATCAATTCTTCCATTTTCAAACTACTTTTGAATAGTTAATCAAAACAGTAGTTTATCTATATAAATAAATAGTAAATTTTAAAAAATTTGTATTGCAATATTTAATTGGGTTGCTGAATGTAAAATGATCCATGCAAATGCACGGGAAAGAAACTAGTGGTATATCTAAAGTACATGACGGTATCATAATTGATTTGATTTTTTTAAAAATATTTGTGCTTGGGACAATGACGCAACTGATGAGGTTCTAGTCTAGGCGCATCCACTGTTGGTTGAAAGCTATTTCCAAGTCCTCTCTTGGGCCTAGATTCGGCCTAAGCCATCGAGAATTTTTGGAAGGGGTCCCTTCTGGGAAAAGCCCTAAAAAACACACAAAAAAAAAAGAATTGTTTTCATTTTCCTTTCAATTCTAGAGAATCTATTAATTCAGAAATTTTCCTTTATCCAATCACATTAAAACCTGGTCTCTCCCTTGGTGAGTCATTATGTTCCTCTCATGAACCAATACATCTCTCTATGGTGCCTCTTAGTTCATCGTTATTGAGTTCTTTCTATCTTTACCAGGTTAAACTAATTTAATAATAGATTAATATTTTATATGTTGATAATATATTTATATATATATATATATATCGATGCATGATAACTAACTTTAGTTTGAATTTAAAATAAAAATTTTGCACGCGTGAAATGAATTCAAATCCAATAATATATAAACTATCAGTGTATAAAAAATTTAATCCTTTACTATTTTCACATTAAAATATTCAATACTATATTTACACTTTTTTTTATATTTATACTCCACCGCAATATGTCACTAAAATGCCCCCTATTAATTTCCTCAATTTCTTATATACTTTTCTGATCTAGGAAGGACATTGATGGCGCACTTTGCCTCTCCATTTCTCTTTTCACACCCTACACCCAAACCCCAACCCCTAGATTTACTGGAAAACAATATTGATAAACTTATGCTATTAGCGTCTTCTACTCTTATTCATTATGCTTTATTCCTCTCCTCCTTTCCCTCCTACTTCACTCCAAAAACTTACTCTATCAACTAAACAACGACACAAAATCCTAAATTAATTTAGGACTGATTCAAATAGGTTTTGCTAGAGAATAATCCAATTTGGTCCACATAGCTTGCATCACCGTTGAAATGGTGACGAGTTAGGAAAGTTAGTTATTTTACAGATGGGGCCTCACAAGTTTCAATTCAAACCTGTTTGTGCCTAGGTGTAAACAAATAGGAGTATAGTATAAATAAATTTAGGTAGGGTGTCAACAAGTTGGAATATGGTATGAAAATTTAAAATAATAATTTTACCCTCAAATGGACTAAAATGGAACATTTGATGCCCCTGATCGGGGTATTTTAGAGAGAGTATTGAACTTTGAAATTGTAATGTATAATGATATCCATGCATTATAAAAAGTAGGATAATTGTTTAAATTTTCTACTGTACGTTTAGTGTGTAATGGTTAAATTTCAAAATTTCTATCATATACCTTTAATTGTAAAGGTAAATTATCTAATCTATTAGAACAAAACAAAAATAATAAAAAAGAAACTAATCCCACGCCATTATCTAAACAACTAGATACTAAGCACAATACCACTCAGTTCATTGCCTTTCATTATCTAAACTTTTTGGACCTTCTATCAGTTTTCCACAATTCCATTATCCATAAAAAAAACTAAAACTAATTCTACATAAATATTGCTTGAATTTCTATTTATTGCAAAAAATAAAATTAAGTTTTGTAAACAAATTTCTTTAGAAACATTTTTTAATGTGCATCAATCCCTTGGTTCATGTTAGGAATTAAAGGTGGGCCTTAATGGGCTCGTTTAAAACGCATGCACATTCAGCTTCACGTTTGCACCGTAATAAGTATTAAAATAGCGGGCTGAGTATGAGAACGCTTGGCCTCATTCTCTCAAGGTTAGTATGCAATATTCAACAATAAGTTTGACTTTTGACTGATATTATATGATACAATTACTTGTTATTTGAATATTATTATTGTCCCCTTCTACTTGCAAAACCTAATTATTTTTTTTATTTGTGCTCCTGTTTAAAAATTATCTTGGCTCTACCACTACCCACAACGATGATCTTTGTAGCTAATACAATGTATACTTCCCGGTTTCTACAAAGATTAATATGAAATGCAGAGAAGAACCTTTTACTGATTAGCATATATGTTGGAGATCTACAATAGTTATGAGAAAGAAATAACGTGGAAAATAAAAAGATTAAGTTAAACTATTGATTTCCATTCGACGCTATGAATCAAAGCCAACACTTTAGATGGATTTGAATGAGAAAAATTTAATCATGAGTATTAAATGATTATCTAGCTTGACTCGTAAAAATGGCGGTTTTACGTGGATAATCCATGTAATCCAACTACATCCATTTGACAGGGAAAAAAAATTCTAACGCGAAACAAATAAGATGTGCTTTAAACAAGGAATATTCGAAGTGATACATTTCACTTCTGTTGCTCGGCAACTACTTCAAGTTTTTCTGAATTGAAGAACGAATGTTACTTTAAATTGTAAGAGGAGCATATCACTACAAATTTGGGTTCATTGGTATAGGTTTCAACAAACCATTGTAAGGAAGGCATCTTATCTATACTGGCAAAGACCAAAGGAAAACTAAACCTGTAAAATCAACCATAAAGATCAACTTTACCAAGGCATATAACAATATGAAAATTTCATATTAATTTAAGAACTTTAGACAAACTCGAATGTCATTATTTGTCAGCTCTTATTAAACCACAAACAAAGCTGTATCTATCCTACGGCAGAATCCTCACAAGCCTAAAAACATTGTAGGCATTAATGCTGAATTCATACCCCTATGAGGAATGATGCAAATTCCCGTGAGCGCTATATTCTTGTCCAATATTCTTGAGGAACCAGAAGGGGGAAGCTGGAAGCCTCCTGATTTGTGACACACAGGATTACAAACATGAATATCAGAACCATCCATGATGCAAAGGATGCTGTTGATAGGACCAGTTACTTGAATCCGTGGATCAGTCAGATTCGGTACCTCCAGATCGTGGGGCTATCCCCAATGAAGGAATTGAATTCGGGGCACACCAGGATTCGTTAACACTTCTGAATTGCATCAATGATTTCAGAGAAAATCGTAGCAGAATCTTTGTCAATACATCTGTAGGTATATAATTGAAGTGTTGATCATCTCCAGGTTGTGAATTCGTTGCCTTTTATCTGGCCTAATAAAATCCATGTTGTGACTTTTTAACTCGTTGCCTTGAATCAAGAAGCAGAATTGGAACGAACTGCGATTATATGTGTAGGGGCCAGGCTACATGCTTCAGTTTATAATTGGTTTCAATGCGGATTAAGAATCAGTGTTTAACCTGGATTCTATATACATTTATGTACTTACTGTTACAAGACAAGACTCCAAGTTTAAAAATCAGAAACTTCATGAATAAATCTCAATGGTTAATGGTTCATGATCTTGAACACTACAATTCTGAGAAATGAGACGTAGTACCTTTTAAGTATTATTTAACCGTGGAAAAGGGACAATGAATAAGAATGATAATATATATTAAGTTAGAAACTACAAACAAAATTAAAAAAAATGAAAAGTACCTTGATGAAATGGATAATTGTCGCAACTTTCAAGAAGAATAACTTGCCAATTTCATATTAGTATTACAAGGTTGAAACCTTCTGACTTTTCAAAACCCTCCAAAATATGAATCTTCACTACATCACCCGAAGCAAGCCATGGTATCCAACTTGGCTACTCAAGTTGTTGGCTCAAATTTGGCCAGACGGATTCTGCGGTGTTTTGAGGCTTATAACATTGCATAACCGTTCATGCCATGTTTGATCCAAATTGAGTTGCCAAATGTATAATTGGAGACAATTAGGTGTTTATGGTGAGGAAGAGTGAATAAACTATACTAATAAGAATTTCCACGAATAAATCTCCAAATGTAATAGAAGAAGCATGATAGTGGTATCGTTGATTAGAGTTACATGTAGTTTATAAGCTTTTTAAACATGGTTGTAGTTTAATCACGCAAATCGTGTCATAGAGATAATAGATAGTGGTAAACCAAGAAAAGATGTCTTGTCCTGACTGAATATATCTTGCAAAGGTTATGTAATGAATAAATTTATGCAGATGTTAAACTTTCAAAAAAAAAATTAAAATTGTGCAGCTCAATTCAAAATCGCTAGCGATTAACAAAGAATGTCCACTTGTACATGGGGGCTATCTTGTCAACTAGGACACACAGCGGTACATGCAGATTTTTCATTCTTAGGAAGATTTGGAAATGCGAAACACAATTCCTTGATATTCCCTCCAGAATTAGCCCTATTCTTCCTTCATCTGGGATATGGCTCAGTAATTGATGCCTCGTTTACAGAGCTTGGAGCTGAAATTCTTTCGGTATTAGATTGATCAACTATCAGCTCCTTCACCCTGCCCTCCGATCCATGGCGCCGGAAAACTGCCGGACAATGTGGAGTAGGTAGGGTAACAGAACTATTATTGAGCATTTGGACCACGGATGCCATTGTAGGTCTTTTGCTGACTTCCTCTTCAACACATACTAAACCTACTTGGACACATTGAATGACTTCATTTTTGATATAAGAATCTCCAATACTTGAATCCAAAAGAGCTAAAGGATTGCCGCTTCTCCAATGCTTCCAAGCCTTTTTAAAATAATCCCACGTATAAGGAGTTCAGACTTAAAAACTGCAATTTTGCTCAAGCATATCTAGTTTCACAAGTGATATACAACTTTACATAGTAGTTTGTCCATGAATAATGTTACCTTTCCAATAGGCATTAGTCAATACTCTAAATTTAGTTCCCATCCTTTTCTATGGACTGTCATTTTTAGTCTAGTGTACCTTATTAAAGAAATAAATGGTCTTTATTTGAAGGGTTAATTAGAATTAATCCCCCTAAGATACAAACCAATTCTTACATTACCTCCTAATGTATTTTTTGTGTCACTTAACCTTTGAGAAACAAAATTACTCCTCTAATATTTTTAGGTTTAATTTTTTTTCTTTTTACTTCTTTCTTTTCTCAATTAATCTTAACCTATAATTCAATTTGGATCAATCTAATTCATAGTGGGAACATATCAACGGACAGAAGTATATTTATTAAAGAATCTATTAATATTTGATTAATTTTATAAAATTAGTAAAGAAAATAATCTAATAAAAAAATCCATCAGAGAAAAAAAAGAATAAAATAATGTCCAAATAATTGACATGTGAATGTGATTGTCAATTTGTCTAATTATGAGGATATAGATTAAAAATTTTTCCGTTTGATTTCTTAGATTGAAAATGGATGAAATTAATTAGAATGTAATTGATTGGTAATTGAATAATTATATACACACACATTTATATAAAGTCATAATAAAACATATATTCAATTACGATGCTGTATTTTGGCAAATACAATTTTTTTTTATGGAGGAATCCTTGACTTTGGCTCAAAAATAAGAATTTGAAAAAAAAAATGAAGTTGACAGAAAAAACAAAAGAGAAGAAAATAATCAACATAATAAGAGTGTAGTTTTGTTTGGTAGGGAGGTTAAGTGACACAAAGGTTAGGAGATAAACTAAGAATTAGGCATACGTTAGAGGGATATATCGTTGAGTGCAACATACCAATGACACAACGAGTAGCAAATATGATAAGTCCCAATGGAGATCTAAAGATCTACATGGAACACAAACAGATTTATGTATTTACTTAGGGCCGGTAGCTCATGAGCTACGGTTCCAATTTGGTTTCACGCAAGCAGAAAAGCAATTGCAACTTTAGGTAATCTTTAGAGTAACAAACAAACAAAGAAATAGAAATTTAGGCCTGCCAAGGTCAAATCCTCCACTCCAATTGTTCAAAACCACAGAAAACAAGTAAAAACTCAGCAGAGATTTTGTAATCTGTACTTACATAGCTTAGAAGGCCTTCAGAATCTTCAGATACGTAAAAGCTACTGTTCTTCTTGCCTGTGATAATTTCCAAAATTACAACCCCAAAGCTGAATACATCTGACTTTACGGAGAACTGGCCACACCTTGTGTACTCGGGAGCCATGTAACCACTACAAGCAACAAAGATGGTTATAATTAGTATTAGGACAATCCTAATGAGGCAATGAAATGTGTTTTCCATGCAAGATACAAAGATAGTATGGGAGCAAAACTTACAATGTCCCAGCAATTCTATTTGTGTTTCCTACAGATTGATCAACTCCACAAATCTTTGCCATGCCAAAATCTGCTATCTTTGGACTCATATTTCCATCCAACAATATATTGCTTGCTTTGAGATCGCGATGAACAATTCTAAGACGAGAATCCTCGTGCAGATAGAGGAGTCCTCTTGCTATACCTCCAATGATCTTGTAACGTCTTGACCAGTTCAGTGATCGTTTCTTTTCTGAATCTTTACTATCTTAAACACAATATTCTTTGTTAGAACTGAAAAATACTAAATCAATGGTTCTCACAATCAAACACCTGTCAAGAGCCAATTTGTTACCTGTCATTTGCTAAGATGGTGGACTTAAGTAACATAGAAGAAGGTCAAACAAAAAACCAAACACTAGAACAAGCAGTTCTAGACTAAAACTCACCAAAGAGGAAGTAGTCAAGGCTTCTATTGGGAACAAATTCATTTATGAGTATCTTTTCTTCTCCTTCCAAGCAAAATCCCAATAGTCGAACTAGATTTCTGTGTTGAAGCTTTGCGACTACTACAATTTCATTTTTAAATTCTTCTGCACCTTGCCCTGAGCTTCTTGACAGCCTCTTTACTGCTACCTCTTGTCCGTTAGCAAGTACACCCTGAAGATAGATGCATAGTAAGATGTGATTGAAAATTTGAAAGTTTAGATATTAAAATTCAGAATCACTTATATTTCATATAGGGACCTTGTATACACGACCAAATCCACCTTCACCAATTTTGTTATCCACAGAGAAGTTATTTGTGGGCAATTTGAATTTCAATTAAGCTATACTGTAAGGATTCAGCTGTTAAGATTTCAGCAACTCCATCTACACCAGGGATAAGCAACTTCACTCAATTTATTAGTTCAAAAATCTCTGAGGTTTCCTGTAATTGCAATCAATAAACATTACCAGTTGCCCCCTGCTGTGCCATAGCAGCATATCTCTTCCCTGATCTTCTTTTCAGGAAGACTAAAGCCATGATAAATAGCACAAAAGCAACCCCGATTAGTGGGACAGCAATTGAAAAAGCTGCTCGTAGGGGTCTTCGGCCTTTGCCTGGATCAAAGGAAGTTTAGTTTACTTCAAAAGTCAGCTCATAGGAGATCAAGTTTGCTGAACTTTGGGTTAGTGTACCTCCGAGACAGCCCATTACATAGACGGATAGCTATGCAAGAACACATTATTCAAAAAAAAAATATTCTTTCAATATCCTTTAAAAGTTTTTCACCACCTTTCCCTCTCACATACTCCATGTTGACGGTAAAAAAAAAAAAAATTGACAATCAATTTTCAATCCTAGCATACTAATTGTTCTAGCTATGGATTAATAGAATTAAACTCCCCTGTGGCTTCAGTAATTTACAAACTTAGCTCTGTGTTTGGACCAAATTACAACTACGCTTGTAAATGAGGCTGTCGAGACCCAACCGTTGGATATAATCAAATGACAACAATGGCCTACTTTAAAAAGACTTGGAAAATAAAAACCAAAACAAATGGGATAGCATTTTTAGGCAAAATAATTGCTTGCAAAAAATGCCGAAGATAATTAATTGCTAAATTTAGAAAAGCTGGGTGCCAAATTAGCAAATAGGTGCTACCCCCAGAAGAACAAGAAAGTACGTATCAGAATAGAACGAGATAAAAGACAAAGAAGTGGAGAAGAAACATTAAAGATAAAGTAAAAAAAGATGCACCAATACTAAGAAGAAAGAAATGCAAGATAACCTAAACCAACGGTGTGGCAAGGTTAAATAAAATGACGAAAAAAATGAAGAAGAAGAATAAAGCACCCTCTTCGTCTCAAACCTTATTTATTCCATGTCAGATCTATTACAACTGCCACCGCAATCACCATAACCACCTCCTCATTTTAACGTACCTACTCCTATTCAATTTCCTCGAGACTGTTATCACCAATTCATTTTCTCCTTTCTACTTTTTCCTTCGCTTCATAAGCATGCAGACACACATACATACACGCACCACGCGTACATACATACATATATGGTGTTACAGTTGTGGAATTTGAACGTATGTAATGGTACTGCTGGTAGAGGAGATTTGGGCTTTTTTGTTTCCTTAGAAGGAAAGGTAATGCAGCCTCTGTTTGGGCATTACCGTTGCCCATTAACTGGGAATCTAGGACAATGACATACGTTGGTGGGCATTTTGGAACATTTAGCTTGTCTTTTTGTTGACCAGTCAAAGTATAAGGTGTCAGTCGAGACTCGAGTTTTTTTTTTTTTTTCTCAGACTCGAGGTTAACTAATGCAGAGGAGCTCATATCCCTTTTGGTCGTAGCATTATAAGGGACCCGGTACCTCTATGGTTACAAGCACTGCTTTTAAATTTGGACCAGACCGACCGATCAAATAAAAAATTGATCAGTTATTCAGTTCGAGTCATCTTTAAAAATTGCTTGTCAAAAATTGGATTTGACTGAAAAATTAGTAAAACCAGTAAAACCCTGCAATGTTTGGATTAGCTGTTTTTGGAGATGTTTTTGAAAAATTTTGTTATAACAGAGTTTTTAGATTATATTTTGAGATATTTTTAGAAAATATTTTGGAATATTTAAGAGTAGAAAAGTTTCTAGAATATATTTTGAGATATTTTTTAAAATTTTAAAAAAAATTAAACTAATTTTTAAATTACCTTTTAGAGTACTTTTTTAAAAAATTTTATTGTATTTGAAAAACTAGTTTCTGAAAAACACCTGTTGCTGATTTCTTTTTCTTTTTCCCAAAATTTTCTTCATCTTTAAAGCCTTAATTTGATCCCTCCAACAATTTGGTAATATGTATTGGAAATCACAAGCAAAAAGTTCTAAGAGAAAATAGATCTATGAATATATCTTCATTATCAACTTCTAAAGATCTAGATCTAAATGAAAAGAAGAAAGAAAGACATTAACGAAAGAATGAAAATAAGGAAGAGAGAAGGAATCTTGCCTTTTTGAAGAAAAGAAACAAAAAAGGAAATCACAAAATGAAAGGAGAAAAAAAAAGAATGCAGAGAATGAAACCCCCTGCTAATTTGGTGATGATGCATGCTAGTGATTCGATGATGTCGTGTTTTTTCTTTTTCCTTTTTAATTTGGTGAATTTCTGTTTTCTAATAACATTGGTTGTAGTTGACTGGAAAAAGAGAAAAATAAAAAAGGGGGAAAGCACTGGTTGAAGGTTGAAGGGAAGGAGAAGAAGACAGAAGCGGAAGTGGGGACAAAGTATAGGGGATAGGTGTTTGGACCGAATGAAGAGCAGGAAGACAAAAGATAAAGGCCAGGTGGCAACTGCCTTCCAAGTATAAATTTTTTTTTAATTTTGTGTTTTGACCCTTTATGTTTTGAACAATTACAATGATGCTTGCAAATTTCTTTTATAATTCTTGTGTGCAACTTTAGCTTTTGCACTTTGTACAAATAAGTCTCAATTTTGTTTAAGACTTATCATGCATGTGCATTTGAACTTTATAAACGTTAACAAGTTAATTTAAAATAGGGCAAATTATATTTTATCTCCCTGTGATTTAGTGCTTTTTTTTACATAACCCCCTATAGTTTCAAAAACTATACATAATTCTCTCATGGTTTGGATTAAAGTGTCAAAGTAACGGAAATAGTCATTTGTAACGGAACTTTTGAAAATGTCAAAAGTACCCTTATAAATATATGACACACTAACCCCATATGATTTTTATGTTTTACCATATAACCCCTTATGGTTTAATATTTTACCATATAACCCCTTTATAGTTTTCAAAAAATATATATAATCCCCCTTGATTAATAAATAATTTTCAACTTTATATAAAGGTATTTTTGACATTTTAAATGATTCCGTTACGAATAATCACTTCCGTCACTTTGACACTTTAATCCAAACCATAGGGGATTATGTATAGTTTTTGAAACCATAGGGGAGTTATGTAAAAAAAACACTAAACCACAGGGGGGTAAATTGGGGTTTGCCCTTTAAAATATGATTGTTGAATTTTTATTTAAAATTCGTATTAAGTATTTGATAGTGATTTGTCATTTTGTTCAATTTGTAACTCAAATGTGTTTTAAGAATTTGATGTGATGCAAGGACTATGATGTAATACTGAACATAATTAATATATTAATAATAATTTCTATATATTTTTATTTTAAAAATTTAATATATATTTATGACATCATTTAGTTTTTAATACCGATCCGACTCGATTGACCCCTGAGCTCAAATGAGTCGCTTGCCGGTTTGAGTTTTGAAAACATAGGTTATAAGTGCCACCATAGAGGGCCTTTTTGTAGCTTAGATGAGGCCAAGCTAACTTGTCCTGATCTGGGCAATAAGAAGCTTGGCGTGATTAACCTGCAATCCTACCAGTCTCTTACCCCATTATCAATAGTTAGGATTACTTAGTACTATGATCAAACTTTAAAGTCTGATTGGTAATTTGGTCAAATTTCATGGAAACACATGCACAATAGGTCTGACTTATAATTTGGCCAAATCTCAAGAGAGATGAATGCAATTAAGTTTTACGTATCACTTCCTCGCTTACTCTCAGTACCATCTTGTATTATATTGTCATATATCCTTAAGAAACAACCTATTTTAACTCTTTTTTTTCTTCTTTAGAATTCCAAGAACCACTAACTATGTAAAAAAAATGATAATTGACTAAAATGCCAAATCTTAATTAAAAAATCAAATTTTTACGAGTTTTTTAGTAGATATGTATTTTTCATTTCTTTATCATATATTGGTTTTATTTGTTGTATTTTGATCTTTTTTTTAACCCTATTAGTCATAGTTGAACTCAAGGACAAAAACAGGGTTAAAAAAGGATGTTCATGCAGACATACTATAGAAGGTTAGGACAAGAAGCGGCACAAGGAATAGAGAAAGCAGATCTATTGTGAGAGAAATGTAATTAATTGTTTGATTAATGTGAATTGTAATAATACCTTTTACCATAAATGATTTAATGTTTCACCTTATAATCTCCTTATGCTTTTGAAATTATCATCTTAACCCGAGCCATTCTAGATAACTGATTTTTTTTTTTGTTAAATCAAATTTAAAGAGGGTAAATATGGTATTGGTTGATTTCGTTGCTAATATATATTTTGTACTTTTTTTCTTGGCTAATTTTCAATTTGGACCCTTAAATTATGGACTCTCTACAACTTTAATCCTTAAATTTTAATTTTGGATACTTTACTCCCTAAAGTATGAAATTTATCTTGCTTTAGCACTGATAATTATTTTGTATCTTGACAACTAGTTTTGTCACAAAACAAAGAAAAACTCAATGGCTCCTCTCACAAAAGCACAAGGTAAAATTGCAAGTTTAGAACCACAAGGGGTTGCATGGCAAAATATTAAACCACAAAAGGATTAAAATTAATTTACCTATTTTAATATTTTCAAACTAGTGGAAAAAATGTATTCCACTATAATCGAAAATCTTTTACATGCATACCATAAATCCTTGATCTTCTTCAATGTCCTTGTCTAAATTTGGAGAAACAAAAATGAGTTCTTCTTGGCATTACGCCATAATAATTTCATTTTCAAATTAATTTTGCAAATCAACACCATACATAATATGCCTCATAAACTAGTTAGTTATACACAAAAGTTAAATTTGAATTAACAAATTTTTTATGTTCGATTAATCATTACAAAATTTTCCATGATCTTAAACTCTTTTGTACTGGTTTAATTGTTTCTTGCAAATTGAACGCAAAAACGTTGTCAAATGGACTTTATCTTTAATTATGCTGATCAACCAATCAAAATAAAATAATAACATAATAATATGAGTTTTCAAAACCGTATATTAGATAAATGGATGAATAACTAAAGGGAAACGAAATGGAGAGGAGCCCAATCAAGCCATCATACCTAAAGGATTCCACGATGGCCACCATACTATTAAATCAATATATACTCTATAGTCAATTAATGTCCTAATGCTTGCAAAAAGGTTAAATATGTATATAATTACTGTCCTAAGAATTATAAGTCCACTTAAAATTCTACCATATACGACATATCACGAGTGTCATGATCACTATGATATGCTTATGCTGAAATCTTTCTATTTTGCACTACATGCCGACGTTTCAATTCAACTAAACTACTAGTTACGTGATACTCTCCTTTAGGTATATATTTTCGTTCGGCACTAAATTTACACCTTGAACAACTTCTAATATTACTAATCTCAATTATAAATGCATTAAAGGTGTGGATCTAAAATAAAGTTATGTGAATACAGCTCTTTCATTTTCATTTTCGATCCAGAATTCAATACAAACAAAAAAATTGTAAGAATTAACTCTGTTTTTAATCCACCAGGAAAAAAAAAAAGGCCAGAGCAAGGTTCCAGAACATACCTTTAGAGGGACAAGGAGCAGGGCCAACAATAAAATTTAAGTTTGGCATAGGCGGTTCACATTCAGGTGGATTTTCTTAACTTTTTCCATGGATCTTCATGAACTAAATCTAATAACTTCACCACAAGAGTTGGAGAGTCTAGTTTTCGTAAAAACTTGATTCATTAGCGAGAGTGAGTTTCAAGTGCATTAGAAAATGACATTCTCACAAGACAAGAGTTAAAAGTGATATTTTACCTGATTCACCGGGGTTTAGAGCAAATAGTGGATTCTATTCCCTATAACTTGTGTTTAGTTGATTCTTCCATTCTTGTGATTTTCCTTAGTTTACTTATTTTTCTTACCTTCAATTTACATTTTCTATATTTGAGGCTATTTAGATAATAGAGCAAGTGAAAAAGTCTTAGTAATTGTAAATTTGCCCCTCATGAGATCAAAATAGTAATACCTCCTATACTCATTAAACAAACTATATACTTGCAGAATTCGAGGTAATTAGATTATTAAATTTGGTGTAAGGCAAGACCTCGTCAATTGGATAAATGAATGGAAAACTAAAGGAAACGTAATGGAGAGAAGCCCAACCCAGTTTCGCAAATCAAGCTATCATACCTAGGGGATTCTACGATAGCGACCGCGCTATAATTTCAATATATATTCTATAGTTAATTACAATTCTAATGTTTGCAAAAAGGCTAAATATGTAGATAATTACTGTCTTAGGAAGTATAAGTCCACTTAAAATTCTACCATAAATGACAAATCATGAGTGCTATGATCAGTATGATGTGCTTATGCTGAAATCTTTTTTGTACTACATGCCAATGTTTTAATTGAATTAAAGTATTAGTTACGTGATGATCTTCTTTAGGTATACATTTTCGTTCGGCACTAAATTTACTCCTTGTACAAATTCTAATATCATTTACACCAATTATAAATGTATTAAAGGTTTGGATTTAAAATAAAGTTATCCGAATATAGCCCTTTCATTTTCATTTTCGATCCAGAATTCAATAAAAACAAAAAAAAAATTGTAAGAATTAAGTCTGTTTTTAACACTAGGGAAAAAAAATGGCGAGAGCAAGACTCCAGAACATACCTTTAGTGGAACTAGCAGGTGGTGCAGGGGATGCACTATTGTAGAAGCGGTAGAGCTCATACCTAATATTACAGCTTGGAAAGAATACTCTTCCTCCCTCTCTGATAGTACAACACGCGGGCAGTCGTGCTATAGCCTTTGAGAGACAGCTTTCGCAGTCATCTGCAGATAGATCTGGTGTGCACTGTGTAAGGGTATACAACATCCGAAAAGCGGAAACGCCGGAAAGGTTGCTTTCTCGAACAGCAAACTTTTTGCCTGAGGCATCAGCTGCAGCCTGATGCGCGGCGTTATACAAATCTACCCTTGTAAAGGCGGACCATCCTGGACCAGTGGCATTTTGTACATTGTACTTAAACGCACAAGCTGTGGAATCAACCTCGGAGAAGATCGTCTGGTCAGAAAAACGTAACAAGCACTCGTCATACCAAACAATAGCAGCCTTTTGATTCGGGCACTCATCAAGTAGTCGTATGTGGGCACTTGCTACGCATTCTTTGCAAACATCAGCGCTGAGATCGCCTCGACAGAGAAACAGGCCATAGACCGTGTTAGAAGGGTCATTGCCAGTACTGAAATTATAGAAGCCATTGGTGTCTGTCCGAGGTGCATTTGAAGATAGGGTGTCGAGCACTAAATTCAGATTGGTTCTGTAAATGCTGCCGGTCGCACTGTTAGGGTTGTATGTAGTATTTTCACAGTAAGGCGCAAGAAAATTAACGGGGCTAGTGAGTTTGGTATGGAAGCTAATAAGCAAACAAAGCATGTAATAATGGAAGTGGAGCAACAAATTTCTGGAGATCATTTGAAAGGCAGGCATCAAAAGAGCAAAAGGCTAAAATCCACAAATTACAGTTGTAACATAGGTGCCAAAGTTCTGGTTGAGGGAAAACGAGTAGTCTATAAGATGACTTTATTTTAGCAAGTCGGTCAACTAAGTAGCTAACCAAAATTCAATACGTCAGTAATAGATTTTGACCGTTTGACAAAAAATATATAAATATATAAATATATAAATATATAAATATATAAATATATAAATATATAAATATATAAATATATAAATATATAAATATATAAATATATAAATATATATATATATATATATATATATATATATATATATATATATATATATATATATATATATATAATGGATTTTGACGGGATTGCAAATTTCAGGATGCTAACAAATGTCAAACAACGTCATCGTGGAGGATTATTTTATTTTGACTAATGCTCTATTGAGTAAAGTGGACCCAAATTGAATCTCTACCTACTAGTTCAATACTTTTAAGAAAAAGTTCTCTATGTATAGTTAAAAGGATAAATTATACACATAATCCCCTATAAATTCATTGATTGTCACATGACAACCTAATATTTTCAATATTCATATAAACTCTCTATGGTTTCATATAAAATAGAAATTTTACAAAAAAAAATATCTTATGTTACACTATTAGTTGAACTGCTATTATTGTCCTTACTTAAATATTAAATCGAACAACAATTAGATCACCTTGTATAAAGTTATAGAAGAATTATGTGGATAAATACAAAATCTATAGAGGGTTAAAGTGGATATTTATAAATTGTAGGAGCATTAAGTGGATATTATTAATTCACCACATGCATTTTTGGAGCACACATAGTTCAATCACTGTAACCATTGGTGTTTTCCGTTTATTTTTCACATTACATGAAACAATAGGGGTTTATGCGGATATTTTGAAATGTAAAGGAGATCATATATTAATATAAAAATCCAAGGGGATTACATGTAATTTACCATAAAATCCCATAAAGTCTGTCGCATTTTAATTGGATTGAAACTTTCCAATAATTTTCGTTGTCAAAAATGCCAAAAAACTGTCCAACTACTTGTGTTTGCAATACATACGTGTTCACCATTTTGTCAAACTGATTTACATTTCTTAATCTTCTTTTGATTAATTCAAAGGAACCCTCAAGGAAAGCAACGTCTACCCATTTATTAATGACCAATTCCGCGTTGATTTGTTTTAAAAAAATTCATCAAGTTTAAGGGCCACTTTTTGAACATATCTTACAAGGTTGCCTGCAGCATCAGTAAGAAAGCGACCATTATGATGGTTGTTGATCTTTGTTTTTGCAAGAAACCGATCACAATAGAGCAACTCGTGTAAATCCTCGTTTATGTTATCAGTTTTTGTGAATCAGGGTTTTTCGAGAATGAAAAGGAACTAATATTCTCTTGCTCCATATTCTAACTTAAGCGATGACCCAACCTAAAAATCCCCACTACACTACCAAGTAGTAGGCCATAATATATGCTTGCTTCCTGTGGATTGGAGGAGGAAAAGAAAGAAGGAAATCTTTGTTATTGTTTTACATTAGAATCTTTAAGAATACCCTATGGTACCTTATGATCATGTTCTAAAGCATATAATCCTGAAAATCTAATGATGAAATAAGAAGAATTCATGGCTGAAAATTCGGTTTCAATGATGAAGGTTTGACAATTTCATGATTTTGTACTTTCAAGATCGTGATCATACTAGAAAATCGGAGAACCGACTGAACATATAGATCTAGTGCCTTTTATCCAATCTCCTAAGTGCACGTAATAGAAGGACCTAACTTTTAAGAGAAAGTCAATCAAATTTTGTATCGAGTGGAAGTCAAGCTTAGAATTGAAACTCATATTCAGCTGGACATTGATTTCGAACCAGAGATGGCAAAATAAGGCTCAGCCCGATTCGATTACACTTCGGCCCACACCAACCCTCCTGAATAAGGTTATTATAAAAAGGAATAAATCAAGATTAAATGAGCAAAAAAATTCAAAACGTTGAAATAAATTTAGTGGTTATATTCTAGCTCTAGGAATTTTGTCTTAGTTGAATTTCGGAAGAGTCATAATATTTGGAAAATGTTGACTATTTGAAGTAGTCATAAAAATGTCGACATTCTTAAATGTAAAAACTTCAAAGCTGGGGGAAGGGATGAATTAGGTGGTATAGCGGAACTTACACTAAAAAAATCCATAAAAATTTAAAAAAAAAAAGCTTCAAAGTTTCCAGGTTCATAAACTTGCTAAGGTATTCACCTGTATAATTTTGGGTTGATAATTTTGTATTTTTTTAATATCAATTTCCATACTATAAATTTCATCTATGCATTTGGGATTTGATAGAATTTTATATACCTTTGAATTCTCAAGATTTCTAGGTTATTTGTGATTATTTATGCGGCAGAATAATTCACAGATGTAGTTATTCAGTTGAAAAAGTTCATATGTTAAATGTGAAGATTGTATAAATGCATCAACTATCCTTTTTCTTTTTGCGTAATCATTGATAGTTGGGATAGCCATCAATATTTACACAATTATATGAATGGTTTTTTCTTTGCTTAAAGAAAAAGAAAAAGATTGGCTAAGTTACATTAAAAGAAGAATAGAAAAAGGTAAGTGCAATAAAGAAAAGAGAAAATTAAATGACAAAATTGGGTAAAATACTTTAAACAAAAAAAAGAAGGAATAACAAATATGAAGACTGTATGAATGCAAATACATTGGTAAACCTGGGCTATCCTTCATAATTCATTGGTACAATGATATAATTGATAGGCTCAGTTTGGAAGCCAACTTTGCTATGTACAAATGATAAAAGTTCAAGACATATTGTTTGTTCGATCAGATGGGGATTAATGTTCATAAATAAAATTGCTCTTCTATTTTTAAAAAAATATGTAAAGAGCGACAAGAACTTGCATTTTCTTTCAAGCACATCTTTATACCCCTAAGGTGGAAGAAGTCAATTAGTGTGAAGAAGCAAACATTGAAACGATCCCCTAATTTCCCAACAATAGTGGACAAATTTAGATACCTTCCTGGTAAATGAATCATGCTTCAAAATCTACAACATAATGCTGATGATGAACTTGATATTTTCTTCCAGAATTGGCCTATTTCTTCCTTCATCTGGGATATGGTTCAGTAATTGATGCCTCATTGACAGAGCTTGGAGCTGAAATTCTTTGAGTGTTGGATTGATCAACTTGCAGCTCGTCTACCCTGCTCTCCGATCCATGGCTCCGGAAAACTGCAGGACGATGTGGAGTTGGTAGGGGAACAGAACCAGGATTGAGCATGCAGACCACGGAAGCCATTGTTGGTCTTTTAATGACATCTTCGTCAACACATAGTAAGCCAACTTGGATGCATTGAATGACTTCATTTCTGGCAAATGTGATACTTTAGGAGGTGAAGTATCCAAAATTAAAGTTTAAGAACTAAAGTTTGAGTGCGTCTGTGGTTTAAGAGTCTAGAGGCAATTTGTCCGTCATTTCCATAAAATGGCAAGTCAAGTAAAATAGAACAAGATCACATGGAACAACAAAAAATTACTATAAGTATGTCTAGATTGAACCCACCAAAGAGAAAGTAGTCAAGGCTTTTGTTAGGAACAAATTCATAGATGAGTGTCTTTTCTTCTCCTTCCAGGCAAAAATCCCAATAGTCGAACTAGATTTCTGTGTTGAAGCTTTGCAACTACTACAATTTCATTTTTAAATTCTTCTGCACCTTGCCCTGAGCTCCTTGACAGCCTTTTAACTGCTACTTCTTGTCCATTACCAAGTACACCCTGAGTAAACATGCATACTAGAATTTAATTGAAATATTAAATGTGTAGATATTCAAATTCACAAAAGCAAAATATTTCATGCAAAGACCTTGTATACACGACCAAATCCACCTTCGCCAATTTTGTTATCCACAGAGAAGTTATTTGTGGCAATTTGAATTTCAGTTAAGCTATACTGTGAGGTTTCGGCTGTAAAGATTTCAGCAACTCCACCTACACCAGGGATAAGCGACTTCACTCAATTTATTAGTACAAAAATCTCTGAGGTTTCCTGTAATTGCAATCAATAAACTTTACCAGTTGCCTCTGCTGTGCCATAAGCAGCATATCGCTTCCCTGATCTTCTTTTCAGGAAGACTAAAGCCATGATAAATAGCACAAAAGCAACCCCGATTAGTGGGACAGCAATTGGAAAAGCTGCTCGTAGGGGTCTTCGCCCTTTGCCTGGATTAAAGGAAGTTTAATTTACTTCAAAAGTCAGCTCATAGGAGATCAAGTTTGCTGAACTTTGGGTTAGTGTAACTCCGAGACGGCCCATTACATAGACGGATAGCTATGCAAGAACACATTATTTGAAAAAATATTCATTCAGTATCCTTTAAAAGGTTTTTAACATCTTTTCGTCTCACATATTCCATGTTGACGGTAAATAGAAAAAAATTTTGACAATCAATTTTCAATCCCAGCATACCAATTGTTCTAGTTATGGATTAATAGACTTCAGTAATTAGCTTAGCTTCCCTTTGGCTTCAGTAATTTACAAATTTAGCTCTGTGTTTGGACCAAATTACAACTACGCTTGTAAATGAGGCTGTCCAGATCCAACCGTTGGATATAATCAAATGACAATAATGCCCCATTTTAAAAAGACTTGGAAAATAAAAACCAAAACAAATGGGATAGCGTTTTTAGGCACAAGAATTGCAAGCAAAAAAGCCGAAGATAATTAATTACTAAATTTAGAAAAGTTGGGTGGCAAATTAGCAAATAGGTGTTTCCCCCAGAAGAACAAGAAAGTGAGTATCAGAATCGAACGAGATAAAAGACAAAGAAGTGGAGAAGAAACATTAAAGATAAAGTAAAGGAGGATGCACCAATACTAAGAAGAAAGAAATACAAGATAACCAAACCAACGGTGTGGAAAGGTAAAATAAAATGAGGAAAAAAAAGAAGAAGAAGAAGAAAGCACCCTTTTCGTCTCAAACCTTATTTACTCCATTTCAGATCTATTACAACTGCCACTGCAATCACCATAACCACCTCCTCATTTTAATGTACCTACTCCTATTCAATTCCCTCGAGACTGGTATCACCAAGTCATTTTCTCCTTTCTACTTTTTCCTTCGCTTCATAAGCATACCGACATACATACATACGCGCGTCACGCGTATATACATACATATATGGTATTATAGTTGTGGAATTTGAACATATGTAATGGTAATGCTGGTAGAGGAGATTTGGGCATTTTTGTTTCCTTAGAAGGAAAGGTCATGTAGTTTTTAAAAGGGAAAATTGTTCAAAACATTTTTCACATTTCGTTTAATAAATTTTTTGTTATTCACTTTTAAAATTCCCAACTTAAATTTTTTGATAATTTCTTATCCTGAATATGATCCACACATGATTATTTTTTTGGGGCAAAAAAGTGAGACCCATCTGCAATTAAATAATCAACTCGATCTATATCTTTGTCCTTAAAAATATAGGATTTTATTCAAATCATATTCATTTTTTTTCTAAAAAAGTGGGATTTGACTCAATTTGTATTTGTTTTGCCATTAAAAAAATAAAATTTGACCTTTTTGTGCATAAAAAATTATTGCATGTCAGTCATCAAGTGATTTCAAGCTAAAAGTGGTCAAAAATTTAGGTTTATACCAAATTTTACTAACTTGAATTTATAAGGAACACAAAATTAAGATTTTAAAAGTGATTGACGACAAAATTCATTTGATAAAATGTAAAAATCGTTTTAAATGATTTTCTTTTTTTGAAAACTTAATGTACGACAGAGTTTAATAGTCTAAAATTGTGCTCTAAACGACTAGAGGCCGATCAATAAGCAGATTGGTTAAAGTAAAGTTGGCTGCTTAATGGAGCTTGGATGCTGGAGCCCTATTGTAACCATGGTTATTAGGATTCGGATCGTATATAGAATCGAAAATTGCCTTAATTTGTATAGAATCGTTTGTGGGATCATAGGATCATATATAGGATCGTACGATCCTACGATCCCATTGTGATCCTACGAATTTTTAAGAATTTTGTAAATGTGGGGCTAAATTTTGAAACTAAATGGAAATATTTTGAGCATTTTTGCAATTTATCAAAGAATTAGATCCTTTAATTATAATTTTGCAACAATTTTTGTCTAAAAAAAAAGAAACAATAAAAAAGGATTCGGGAACAAATGAATGAAACAATCAGAGACAAAGTCACAAAGGACGAAGAGAGAGAAAGCTTCTTTAGTTCTTCCCAATCTCCATTCCATACTTTTTCCCTATTTAGATTCCAATAAAATTTCACAAAATTTTGCCAATTTCCCATCTCTAATTCTCTATTGTCTTTCTATCCTTGTCCAAGTTCAAAGAATTTCTGGCAAAAGAAGTCGCCCAATGAAAACAACTACGAGTACTCGTAACCCCTAATTTGATTGTTTATTTTAATTATACCTATCAGATATATATGTGTACTAAATGCTTTTACTATCAAGCGTTAAGATAGGTTGTTTCTTATTTCTAATTAGACAAGATGCTCGGACCTTTTCTTTTCATTTTAGGGTTCCATTGCTTTATTTCTTGTCAAATTATAGGTAAAAAATGTTATATGTTTATAAATCATTTATTTATCTGATATTTTTTAAGTTGTACAAAACTGTATATGAACTTCAAATTAATT
The DNA here is from genome assembly GCA_023065735.1 of Coffea humblotiana. Lineage (NCBI taxonomy): Eukaryota > Viridiplantae > Streptophyta > Magnoliopsida > Gentianales > Rubiaceae > Coffea > Coffea humblotiana. The sequence goes on along the minus strand of CM041212.1, from coordinate 17,889,646 downwards.
AATTTAGTTAATTTGAAATTTTTTTATGAAATTTTACAATCCTACGATCCGATCCTATTAAACTAAAATCGATCCTACGTAGGATCCCATTTTGCAAACCTTGATTGTAACTAGTGAAGTAAAGGTTAAAGGCAAATGTTTGCTATAAAGGAACGAGGAAAAGAAGAGGTTACTTATTAACCGGGAATCTAGGACAATGTCATACGTTGGTGGGCATTTTGGAACATTCAGCTTGTCTTTTTGTTGACCAGTCAAAAGTATAAGGTGTCAGTCGAGACACGAGGTTAACTAATGCAAAGGAGCTCATACCTCTTTCGGTCATAGCATTATCAGGGACCCGGGACCCCTATGGTTTTTTTTTTTTTCCCGAGACAGAAAATTCTAGTATATCATAATCTAGGATACACAGGGGAGGAGTGGATCTAAGGAAGTTCAGAGTTAATTCGAAAGGATTGAACTACCATCGAATCAAACGGTTACATAGTTCACTTACTCGAATTTTTTAAAACAAATTCATATTTTAATATGGTAATTGATGAAGACAAAGTATAATAATTCACCGAACTTTAAAGGCTTGATGATGATCACCAACCCAAATCCAAAGGCTGTTAGTTGGACCTCTATGATTACAAGCACTGATTTTAAAACTTGGATTGGATTGGTGGACTCCATCAGTCAAAACGAAAGCAGTTAGTTATTCGGTTTGAAAATCGCATGTTAGAAACTCGTTCAAATTTGATCAAAAAATGGAATTTGACTGAAAAACCAATAAAACCTGGTTTTATATATATTTTTTTTGCTGTATTTTTTCCCGTTGCTGATTTCTTTTTCTTTTTCCCAAAATTTTCTTCTTCTTTAGAGCCTTAATTTGATCCCTCCAACAATTTGGTAATATGTATTGGAAATCACAAGCACAAAGTTCTAAGAGAAAATAACAAAAAAGGAAGAGAGAAGATAGATCTATGAATATATCTTCATTATCAACTTCTAAAGATCTAGATCTAAATGCAAAAAAAAGAAAGAATGAAAATAGAGGAAGAGAGAAGGAATCCTGCCTATTTGAAGAAAAGAAACAAAAATGAAAATCACAAAATGAAAGGAAAAAAAAAAAAGAATGCAGAGATTGAAACCCCCCGGTAATTTGGTGATGATGCATGCTGCTGATTTGATGATGTCGTGTTTTTTGTTTTTCCTTTTTAATTTGGTGAATTTCTATTTTCGAATAACATTGATTGAAGTTGACTGGAAAGAGCCGAAAAAAAAAAAGGGAAAACGCTGGTTGAAACTTGAAAGTTGAAGAGAAGAAGGAGAAGAAAGAGGCGGAAATGTTTCCACCTGATGCATGAGGAGGAAGTAATGGGGTCAAAGTATAGGGGGTAGGTGTTTGGACCGAATGAAGATTAGGAAGGTAAAAGATAAGGCCAGGTGGCAACTGCCTTCCAAGTTCTAATTTTGTGTTTTGACCCTTTATGTTTTGAACAATTACAATTATGCTTGCAAATTTCTTTTATAATTCTCGTGTGCAACTTTAGCTTTTGTACTTTGTACAAATAATTGTCAATTTTGTTTAAGACTTATCATGCATGTGCATTTGAACTTTATAAAAGTTAGCAAATTAATTTGAAATATGATTGTTGAATTTTTATTTAAAATTCGTATTAAGTATTTGATATTGATTTGTCATTTTGTTCAATTTGTAACTCAATTGTGTTTTAAGAATTTGATGTGATGCAAGGACTATGAGGTAAAAATGAACCTAATTAATGTATTAATAGTATTTTTTATATTTTTATTTTTAAAAATTAATATATATTTATGACGTCATAATGACATCATCCGATTTTTAATACCGGTCTGATTCGATCTAACCCATTGACCCCTGAATTCAATTGAATCGATTGCCAGTCCAAGTTTCAAAAATAGGTTACAAGTGCCACCATAGAGGGCTTTTTGTAGCTCAGATGAGGCCAAGCTTACTTGTCGTGATCTAGGCAATGAGAAGCTTAGCATGATTAACCTGCAATCCTACCAGTCTCTCACCCCATTATCAATACTTAGCATTACTTAGTACTATGGTCAAACTTTAAAATCTGATTGGTAATTTGGTCAAATTTCATGGAAATACATGCACAATAGGTCTGACTTATAATTTGGCCAAATACTACACAGTACATTTACTATCACTTCCTAACTCACTCTCGGTCTCATCTTGTATTATATTGTCATATATTGTTGATGAACAAGCTATTTTAACTCCTTTTTTTTCTTCTTCAGAATTCCAAGAACCACTAACTATGTAAAAAAATGATAATAGACTAAAATGCCAAATTTGAATTAACAAAATCAAATTTTTACGAGTTTTTAGTATATATATACCTCCTATACTCATTAAACAAACTATATACTTGCAGAATTTGAGGTAATTAGATTATTAAATTTGGTTTAAGGCAAGACCTCGTCAATTGGATAAATAAAAGGAAAACTAAAAGAAACGTAAGGGAGAGAAGCCCCACCCAGTTTCGCAAATCAAGCTATCATTAAAATAAGCAAAACAAACTTATACGATGACGATTAGGTTGAATCGTGTGTACCTCTTATGTCTTTGAGTTTGGATAGAGGAGCAATTTTTGTCATCCGATCTGATGATTGTTGTTATTCTATAAACATAGTTGATCTTCTTGGGGGGAATTGAAAAATTTTTATTCCTTGCTGTGTACAAATTTGTGTTTTGGGGTTTAGTTTCGAACTTTTTGAATTAAACAACATAAACTTTAATGTAAATGAAACAGCTCATAGTTGCAATAGTCAAAACTAAACCCTTTCTGTTGTAATTTATCCAAGGCTCTCAATTATGTTTTGCAGCGTCCAATAATACTATAACCATGCCCCCTCCCCCTTTCAACGTAAAGGGTAAAGAAAAGTTCAATCGACTTATTCTTTAATTTTAGTTTGAATGGTTTGATCACTTCCTGGAATTTTTATAATTAGCCCTTATTGTCAGACATCGGATAATATCTAAAATTGAATTTGAAAGTCTAAATTTTTCATAAATGTCACATTTAACTACGGTAGTGCATATATTATCAATATATATAAAATTAACTCTTATATTTAACTTCAAGTTCAAATTCGTTTGTAAATGTGTATCCACAAATTCTGATATAAGTATAAACTTGCCCCATAACTTGGATTAGGCTACTCTTCATTGCATTTAGAGAGAATTTATTTACATTACATCCCAATAAAATTAATCTAATTTTTTTAAGATATCAATGCCATTCAAAATATGTTTCATCATTCATATTAGTTATAGATAAAATTTCATAAGAAATTAACTAAGTATTGCCATTGACTAATTACACAAAATTTACTATAATTTTGATATATTTTTCCATCATTTAAATATTTCATGTAAATTGAATACCAAAGTATCCTCAAAAGAATACCTTTTTTTAGTATATTAATCTAGAGATCGAAAAAAAAAAAAAATGACACACTCGGAAGGTTTTATTAAATTTTAATACTCCTCCGTTCCGAAAATTTTGTCACTTTTCGGGACTCCAACTTATTATCAACAGTGTCCAACTTTTGAATAATTCATCCATACTTTCCATTTTGCCCTTCGTTTGAACACAAAAAGGTGGATAATGGATGGACAAAACATGACAGCGGAATCCACACATTTATTGGTTTACATGACTTATTTTAGTTAGAATTAGAGCGTGAAGACACGGAGGTAATCATATCAAAATGGTTGGTGCGTGCATATCAATCAACTGAACAACAAAGTTGCAAATCTTGGTGGAAGACTTTCTGGGTACTTTTTAGTCAGGTGAGATAGGGGTAAACATTGGAAACTATTGATAAAGTTCACAATCATTTTTGACAAGTGACAAACATTTTGGGACAGACTAAAATGAAAAGCATAACACTTTCAATGAGACGGATCGAGTAATACACACACACATATATACATATCAGTCTGTATGTATGTATAAACACACACTAGTAGGTCTAGATACATGTTATATATATATATATATATAATTTAATGTTTAAATTCGAATTCAGATAATATAATATTTATCCAATTCCGTTAGTGCACACATTGACAGGTAGAAAAGACTAATACTATACATGTGTATATGTGTTATGTGTGTTTTGAAAGATCAACGGAAAGAAATATAACAGAGAGGTCTAACCCCACAAACCTAAGCCCAACCAGACACAGACACTCCCATTTTCTCTCATTTTTGGAAACTAGCTCTTGGCCTATATTTTTTGTAATCACATGGTTCGAAGGTGTAACTTTGGAGCACCAATTAATACGTGGACACAGTTAAAACGTTAGCACTATGAGCTCTCTTCCGCTTATACTGCGAACTCAAAAATGTGAGATGTGACGGTAAAATGGATAAGGGATAGAGAGATTATTATCTTTTTGGATCTAGAGCCCCACAAGTTAAATTTTATCCAAATTAAATTAGTTGATTAATTCTTATAATTTTGGTATATATTCATACAATTTGAGTATACATTTGAATTTGTAACTCATATAATTAAATTACTATACCAAATATAATAAGAATTATATCAGGATTATACGATTTTTCATCAAAATAATAAGAATTATATGAACCTATTTAAACCGGATAAAAGTCAACTTCTGAGTAAGACTTGAAACTAAGAGCTCAAAGCCCGGTTGTGTTGATGTTTCGATTGGATTAAAGTATTAGCAACAAGTGGTTTCGTTCTGTACATTTTTTTTTTCCATTTACGCTCACACAATTTAACGAAAACTATATATATATATATATATATATATGCTAGGCCAGTTTTTAACACAAAAAGATGCCTTAGCAAGGCTCCAGAATTTACCTTTACTGGAATTAGGCGGTGGCGGTGGCGGTGGCGGTGGCGCAGAATTAGGAGGACCAGCAGGAACGTACAAGTTTGGCATAGGCGGTGGTGCAGAGGATACAGTATTGTAGAAGCGGTTGAGCTCATACCTAACGCTACAGCTTGGAAAGAGTAATCTTCCTCCTATTGGAATACCACCAAAGAATCCATATGAGGGAAGGTCCTCTATAGCTTTTCTGAGGCAACTTTTGCAGTCATCAGCGGATAGATCTGGTGTGCACTCTGCAAGAGTATACAAATTCCGAGCTTCATCCGCAGCTTGATCCGCACTCTGTAAAGAAATATTGCCTTCTTGAACAGCAAACTTTTTGCCCCATGTGTCATCTGCAGCCTGATTTGCAGCTTGATTCAACAAATTTCCCAAGTCCATTCCGAACTGGTATGATACTGATCCGGTGATATTCTGTGTATTGTACAAAGAATAACCAGGTGTGAAAACAGCCTTGGAGAAAATTGTCTGGTCGGAAAAGCGTAAGAAGCACTGTTCATACCAAACAATAGCAACCTTTTGATACGGGCACCTTTGAAATGCTTATATGCGGGCATTTAGTACGCATACTTGGCAAACATCAGTGTTGACATCTCCTGGACAGAGAAAGAGGCCATAGACCTTGTTTGAAGGGTCGTTGCCAGTACTGAAATTATAGAAACCATTTATGTCTGTTCGCGATGCATTCGAATATAGAATGTCAAGCGTCAAATTCAGATTGGTTCCGTAAATGCTGCCGGTAGTACTGTTAGGATCGTAGGTAGCGACTAGACAGCTATACCCGAGAAAATTCAAGCCCGCGGGGATAGCGAGTGTGGTATGGAAGCTAAGCAAACAAAGTAGACCTGGCAATTATGCCCAAAACCCAATAACCCACCCAACCCACCCACTAATTTGAGAGGTTGGGTTGGGTAAGTTGGGTGTTGGGTCAATTTTAGGTTGGGTAATAAAAACTCATACATATTTTGGGCGGTTTGGATATTTGTGTTGGGCACCCATTACCCAACTTAAATTAAAAAATAAATTAAACACAAAATGCATCAATTTTGTGGCCACTTCAAGATTTTAAAATTCTCATCAATTTTGTGGCATCAAACGCACTTGCTTTATAGAAAATAAGGGAATCATCAGCAAAAAAATGTGAAAAATGTCAGGACTACCTCAAAAATTCTCAATGAAGATAATATATTTTTCTTAAGTGCTTTTTGATTAAGTTGGAATGGCATTTAACTTTCATATTTGTACCTATCAAATAGACATGTCATAATTTTTAATCTTTTTTTTGTAATTAAAATCTAATCTAATTAACCGACGGAATAGTCCATCCGGCATTCACGGACGAAATAGGTTATCTAGCATTCATGGACAAAAGGTACAAATGTTTCTACTTAAATGTGATAATAGAAAGTGATTAGAATTGATGAAGGTACAACCAAACTTGATGAGAATGCATGGCTTATACTAAGCAGATGTCTAGTTGCATAGAAAGTAGGAAATAGAAGTTGACTAGAGGTAATGAGAAAGCAATGCGAACACGCATGTGGACACAGATGAAATTTCGACTTGGAAGTCTACATCTACAGATGTTAGTAATATCTAGATTTTCAATAGCTTTATTTTTTACTATTGAAAATTTACATGTTAGGTGGAATCCACTTGACACATTAAATGAGATCGAGTGGGATCTTTGTATATCTATGTCAAATTCTTTCATTGGTTCGGGAACAAACATGCCAAATAGTTGCTCTAGAACGGCATAAAACTTTCCTAGGTCAGTAGATTTCTATTACCCTCAAACTTGACATATTAGATGAGATCAAGTGAAATCTTTGTATATCTATGTCAACCTTTTTCATTGGTTTGGGAGCAACATGTCAAATAATTACTCTGAAAGGATAATAAAATCAAGTATTTCAAAAGAACTTAAAAAGTGAGTGTGTGTTTGTATCTGTGAGTGTTTTAGTATGTGAAAATATATCTATCTATGTGAAAATGTATTTATGTGTGTGAAATTTTTTTTTTTTTTTGTATATGAAAATATATTTGAGAGAGTTTATGTATCAAAATCTATTATTTAATATATTGGGTCATATTTGGGTCATGGGTTTGAAATAACCCAATATGACCCAACCCAAAATTAACCCAATCTAAAGTTGGGCGGATTGGGTATAATCCATTTAAATGAAAACCCAACATCAACCCGCTCAAAATCCACCCAACCCGCCCAATTGCCAGGGTATAAAACAAAGTATGTAATATTGGAAGTGGAACAACAAATTTCTGGAGATCATTTCAAAGGCAGGCACCAAAAGAATAAAAGGCTAAAAATCCACAAATTACAGTTGTAAAATAGGAGCCAAAGTTTTGGTTGAGGGATCATGAAAATTGTACAGGCCAGGGAAACGTGCAGTCTAGGAAGTCGGTCAACGAAGTGCCTGGACGGGAACCATCAGCTGAATGGTCTGTAACCAGAATTCTATACGTCGTTTATGGATTTTGACGGGAGTGGAAAATTCGAGGTTGCTTACAATATTGAACAATGTAAATTGTCACAGATTAATGGAGACCAAGCTAAAAGCTAGTGCTCTAACCGTCCCAAATTCAATCTCTATTTGGTAGTTGAATCGTTCAACACTACTAGGTTTTAACTTTGGATTATTCTTTTTAAACATTGTCGGTGTAAATCCATTTCACCCTAATAAGATGCATGACAGGTAAATTATATTCAAAATTTAAATTTATTTTTATATATATAGCATGCATCTAAAAAAAAATCTTTCCGCTGATGGTGTTAGAAGGGTCATTGCCAGTACTGAAATTATAGAAGCCATTGGTGTCTGTCCGAGATGCATTTGAAGATAGAGTGTCAAGCACGAAATTCAGATTGGTTCTGTAAATGCTGCCGGTAGGACTGTTAGGATTGTATGTAGTATTTTTACATTCACAGGCAAGAAAATTAACGGGGCTAGTGAGTTTGGTATGGAAGCTAAGGAAACAAAGCATGTAATAATGGAAGTGGAACAACAATTTTCTGGAGATCATTTCAAAGGCAGGCATCAAAAGAATAAAAGGCTAACAATCTACAAACCAGATTGGTAAATTAGGAGCCAAAGCATTGGTTGAGGGATCATGAAAGTTGTTCACCCCCCGAAAATGAGTAGCCTATTGGATGACTTTACTTTAGCAAGTCGGTCAACCAAGTCGTCTGGACGTGAACCATCAGCTGAATGGGTCCCTAACCAAAATTCAATACGCAGTAATGGGTTTTGACGGGATTGCAAATTTCTGGATGGGATCCTTTATGGTAGGAATGCATTGACCGTTCCTACCATAGGTCTGCTGTGCGTGTCCAGACGAGAAATCGACACATCATAAACTGGCCATGGTTGAATTGTTTGTGGTTCAAAACCATTTGGACTAGGAAGCACAGACCACGGGCTTCGCAAGGAGCACTCGCCAGGCCTGAGAAAAATCCTACACTGCAGCAATTGTACGTGTAAATTCTTCATTCAAAGTTAATTAACGTTTGTCTTCACTTCTCCCAATTTGGTATTTGCAGCACTTTTATGAAAGGCCTACCATGTTACTAAATTCTAATGTGATCATTCAAATGTTACACTAGGTCACACTTACACTCATGCTTCCTAACCATTTTTATTTTACAATGGCGCTTTGTATTTTTCATATTTTTAATTTTTTATTTAACAAAAAATTTTATAGGACAACCTAAAATGCTAGTGTATAAAAGTGAATATAGTATTTGTAAGACAAGGATTCAAATTAAACATTTAAAAATGGTTAATTTATAACAACTTAATATTTAGTTGTAATCGAATATTATCCCGTAGTTGAATTACATTTACTCTAATTAATAGTGGTAAGTCAATATATGAGTGAAGGATATGTAGCACACAATAAGTGCAATTACATATGTGATTGTTTCATGGCTAAAAGGAAAATCAAAAGCAAACTAATACTTGATGAACTGAATTTCTGTTCAAAGCAACCATCAAGGGTATATAATTTCTTTTGACCCATGGAATAGTTGCCTTCTGGAACAGCAAACTTTTGCCCCCCATTTCATTTGCAGCCTGGGCCGCAGCGTCAACCACCAGGTTTGCCAACGTTGTTTCGAACTTCTCCTGGTCCCGTCCAGTGACATTTTGTACATCGTACATAGAAAGAACAAGGTAGGAATCGGCCTTGGAGAAAATTTCCTGGTTAGCAAAACGTAAGAAGCACTCCTCGTACCAAACAATAGCATCCTTTTGATACGGGCACTCCTCAAGTATTGTTAGGTTTGTATGTAGTATTTACACAGTAATACGAAAGAAAATTAATGGGGCAAGTGAGTGTGGTATGGAAGCTAAGCAAACAAAGCATGCCATATTGGAAGTGGAACAACAAATTTCTGGAGATCATTTCAAAGGCAGGCTCTAATCGTCCCAATTTCAATCTCTGTTTGGTAGTAGAATTGTTCAACACTACTCGGTTTTAACTTTGGATTATTCTTTCTAAACATTGTCAGTGTAAATCCATTGCAGTCTAATAAGATGCATGACCCGTAAATTTTATTCAAATTTTAAATTCATTTTTAACATATGTATGCACTTAAATAAAAAAAAAATCTTTATGCTAACGGTGTAGATTAGATTAATCCTATTTTTAAGAAAGAGTTCTTTATATACACTTAAAAAATCATGTAAAGCCTATCAAATTGTTTCTTTTGTCGCCTGTATACAAATGGACCCCTACATGGAAAGAAATATCCAGCCATTTCGCCACAATTGACAGCCAATTTTATGTCCGCCACCGCTTTTCAAATCAAGTTTGATGGCCAGTTAATTTTCTAACTTATTTGTTTACAATGGTGCCTGCTGCATTAGTAAGATATATCTTGGGCTGTAAAATATCCAGAGTTCATGCCTTAGTTTGATACAGGAGTAACCACTTTGCTAGTTTCCTGGACATGAGCCATCGGATGACTAGTCTGTAACTAAAACTTCTATACGCCATTAAAGAATTTTGATGGAAGTGGAAATTTGAGGATGCTAACAACATCAAAACAACGTTATTGTGGAGGATAATTGTACTTCTACTAATGCTCTAAAGAATAAATTCGACCTAAATTTTAAAAAAAAGTTGACCCAAATTGAATCTCTATATAGTAGTTCAACACTGGTTTTAAGAAAGAGTTCTCTAAATATAGTTCAAAGGGGAAATGATGCACAGCCCCGTGGATTCATTCATTGTCACATGACTCTATTAATATGTACAAATATCCATATAAACTTTCTATAGTTTCATATAAAGTGAAAATTTGATGGAAAAATAACCTCTAAAATATATTCATTTGAAATACCAGTATTACCTTTATTTAAACATTAATTCAAACAATGACCAGACCATCTTACATAAAACTATAGGAGAATTATGTGAATAAATGCAAAATTTGCAAAGGATTAAAATGGATATTCATACAAATCATACGGGATATTAAGTATATATCATTATTTCGTCACATGCATTTTTGGAGTACTTCTGTTCAATCACTATAGCCATTGGTGTTTTCTGTCTATTTATTGCATCCCATGAAATCATAGGGTGTTATGTGGACATTTTGAAATTTAAAGGGAATCATGTGTCAATGAAAAACCAAGGGAGGTTGTGTGTAATTTACGACAAGATCATGTAAAGTCTGTCACATTTTAATTGGACTGAAACTTTCTAATAATTTTCATTGTCAAAAATGCCAATAAACTGTCACACTACTTTTAATTCTCTACGGTTCCTTGTGTTTGGTGAAGTGGACAAATCATAAGACAAGCATTAATTTAGAGGAAAGAAACGTCTACCCATTTTTTATTGGCCAATTCCATGTCTGTGCTGTATTTTCGAACATATTTACAAGGGTGCCTGCAGCATTAGACCGTGTTAGAAGCCATTGGTGTCTGTTCGAGATGCATTTGAAGATAGGGCGTCAAGCACGAAATTTAGATTGGTTCTGTAAATGCTGCCGGTCGCACTGTTAGGGTTGTATGTAGCGTTTCCACAGTAAGGCGCAAGAAAATTAACGGGGCTAGTGAGTGTGGTATGGCAGCTAAGGAAACAAAGCATGTAATAATGGAAGTGGAACAACAATTTTCTGGAGATCATTTCAAAGGCAGGCATCAAAAGAAAAAAAGGCTACAAATCCATAAATTACAGTTGTAAAATAGAGCCAATGTTTTGGTTTTTTTTTTTTTTTTTTGCTGACACAGTGAGTATCTGAAATTCAACGGATTATATTTCCGGGCTGGACTAATCCAATGTTTTGGTTGAGGGATCATGAAAGTTGTACACGCCACGAAAACGAGTATTCTATAGGATGACTTTACGTTAGCAATTCAGTCAACCAAGTCGCCTGCACGTGAACCATCAGCTGAATGGTCTCTAACTAAAATTCAATACGTCAGTAATGGATTTTGATGGGATTGCAAAATTCAATACGTCAGTCATGGAAAAATATACAACATTTGACCCTAAATTGCATCTATTTAATTTGTATATATTTGATCCAAATTTGATACTTATTCATTATTTTATGTATTCTTTTTGTTTTCTTCATATGTAAATATATAACTGCTATATGTGGGTGTAGTAGTCAGGGGTATTGTAAGATATTATCAAGTTTTCATTTGCATTTTCAAATGCCAATTCTTGCAAATGCCAATTCTTGCAACCATTGTGTTCAATTTTCAATTTTATATGATTTTCATATTATACGAGGTAAAATTAAACATATTGCAAAAATGTTAAACCAAATTGCAACTCATGATTTTCTTTTTTTCAAATTTTATCTTTTCAATTTTATTTTGAAAGTAAAAATATAAGTACATTTTAAAATGTAAAATCAACTTACAAGTTATGGAAATTTTTTCTTTTACTTCAAATGTTAACCCCTCAATTTGGAGGTTGAATATGGATTCAGCCACAAAATTTCTCCTTTGAAAATTTGAAAACATTTAATTCAATATTTTTGTGTGTGGCCAATTCAAAATTAATATGAAAAATAAATAAAGTTGATTTTTTTTATACTTTTTGTATTGAATTTTCATTTTATATTTTACTCGCCAAATTTAATTTATAGTAGTGTAACATTGGCAATATGTTAAATTATGTTTTCAATAAAAAAATAGAGAAATTAAGACTCTTGGGCCAATAGAGATGGGAAATGCCAATCATAATTACTATTATTTAAAAAAGAAAATTCCAACACAGACACAACATAGTATATACATATGTATACATATAATTCTCATAAGCATATAAGAGAAAATTGTAGATTTTATAGCATAATATATCTTAAATGAAAATTTGTAGTATTACTTTATTCTGGTTTTGGCCAAGTGGAAGAAGAAGAAAGGAATAAGGGAAGAGGAATTGGAGGAGGTTGGGCATGAGAGATGGAGGTTGGAGGGGCTATCCAAGGGTTTGGGAGAATGATGAAGAAAAAGGGGTGACAAATTAGGGGGCGGGGTTAAGAAGTTAGAAGAGAGAGGAATGGAATACTAAGGAGTTAAAGAGTAACGGAAAAAGTTAAAAATGAAGATGAACTACAAAGTTAGACGGAGAAAAAGGGAAAGAAAGAAAGGAATTGTAGAGTATGATAGAGGTGGTAAAAAATGATAGGAAGAATTGCTCTGTGATTGAAGGTGCAAAGGTCATATGAGACAATGGATAGTCAGCTGATAAGTAAGAGAGAATGAAAATAATGATAGTTTCTAATAATTCTAAAAACGCAGCTTACAAAAATATTTTTAATCTATATTAAAATCTATGAAAAACATTATTTTAAAAACCCTCAACAATTTTAGGGCTACAAGAGAAGAGAAAATTTTTTCTAAAATTGTGGAAAATAAATTAGTCATAATTTATGTTTTAATATTATAAATTTTGATGTATGGATATATATATGGCTATAAATTTTAATCTATATTATAAATTTAGTATAACTTTTTAGCCTTTGTCATATATTTTATCCTATATTACAATATATAAATATGTATTATTAATTTGAATTGAAATATAAGCTCATGCATAGCACGGGCCAAAATGCTAGTTCATGTAAATTGTAGAAGCATTAAATGGATATTATTAATTTACCACATGCATTTTTGGAGCACACGTGGTTCAATCACTATAACCATTGGTGTTTTCCGTGTATTTTTCATATTACATGAAGCAATAGGAGTTTATGTGGATATTTTAAGATCTAAAGGAGATCATATAGTAATATAAAAATCCAGGGGGATTATATGTAATTTACCGTAAAATCCGGCAAAGTCTGTCGCATTTTAATTGGATTGAAATTTCCAATAATTTTCGTTGTAAAAAATGTCAATAAACTGTCCCACTACTTGTGTTTGCAATACAGACAAGTATCTTCACAATTTTGTCGAACTGATATGCATTTCTTAAATTCTTCTTCTTTTGGTAAAGTGGACACATCATAGGACAAGCATTAATTTAGAGAGACCTCAAGGAAAGAAACGTCTACCCATTTATTAATGACCAATTCCACGTTCGTGCTTGCTTTTCAAAAATATATCAAGTTTTTGAACATATTTACAAGGTTGCCTGCAGCATCAGTAAGAAGCGTCCATTATGATGGTTGTTGATCTTTGTTTTTTCAAGAAACCGGTCACAATAGAGCTACTCGCGTAAATCCTCGTTTATGTTATCAGTTTTAGTGAACCACGTGCTTGTTAGCATTTCATTGCAATTTTAATGTTAAAATTAA